>JAUYWH010000002.1:175091-203277 GCA_034779795.1 Ctenopoma multispine
AGGTTGTGTGGGTTACGTGTTCTCAGTGTGTTGGATCTGGGAGGACGCCTGGAGAGAATGAGAGGAATGCTCTGCACACACATGGTCAAAAGAAAGTAACATAAGTGTTTCACCTGTTTTTTACTGCTCGGCTGAGTCGCGCAGGACACGTCGCTGGTCTTAACCCGGCTGGTCTTCACACGAGGGGGATTCACACAGGGCTGACGCGCCCGTTGACGTAGCAGCGCTCAGATGCTACTGAAATAGTAGGCTGATTAGCTAAGTGGCCACAGGTTTCATCCACACGTGGAAAAGTTGACTAAAACCAGTTTGACAACAACGCAAGAGTGGGCGTGTATCACGCCGGACAACGCCAATACTAACAATAACACTAGCAAATGAATGGCGAAACTTAGCAAACCTAGCCACAACAACACAAGCACTCTTCCTATCTGTACAAGCTAATTCAAGAACAGAGTCAAAGTTGATTCACTCACCTCTGGTGAGAACCACACGAGAATGTATACCGCAGAGTCTGAAAGTTACAGGCGAGGGTAGCCGCTTTTAACCGGTCACGTAATGGCCGTTAGCTCAAACCATGTTTCCTTTCTCAGTTCAGGTTTTATTTCCAAAGCTAAATATTAGTCCTAGTGCCAATATTTAAAGTCACTGCCCTGGCTCCATTATAGTCAGGATAGGGCTGCAATGTATTGTGGTCACTCAGGTTTGTTATTCTAAAAGCGACTGCCAACATAGCCAACATGCTTAGAATTCTAATCAGGGGCAGATTTAGTCATTTGGGAGCCCCAAGCTAAGCCCAGACATTAGTTTGTTATTTGGGGGGGAAGGATTTTTATTGAGCCTGTGTTTTTTATAGAGAGAATGCATTGAAAAAAAAATCCAAAATCCAAAAAGAAGAATCAGCACACAAACCTAAAAATCAATCTTGACGTTCTTTACTTTAGATTTTGTGGCCATCATGAAGTGTGACTGAAATGTTACTTAGGAAAAATCTTTCTTTGCACAAACTCTACAATTTCACATTTTTACAAGTAAAAATGTCCAGAAACAGATCATTTAATGTGATGTTTGTCAGTTTGTATCAGGTTTAATTTATAAGCCTTAGGGCACAGAATGGAATCCAGAAATACCAAGGGTACAGATGTCTTCACAACGACTTTATATCTGTACCTGTAATAAATATTTGTAATTACCATACAGCAGCAGCATCAATATATCACATAATTCTCAGAGATGCTGGTGGTTTATTTACAGTTGTAGCACACCAGTACTAACTTCAATAATTATTTAGAATTAGTCTAGAGTTAAATACCTTGCTGATCCTGTCAAGTGTCCTTGGGCAAAACACTGAACCCCAAGTTGTCAGACCACCTGTGTGTATATTTACAATAGCTGGTCTAAATAAATAAATATGACTCCAAATGATGCAAATATTATTGTTATTATTATAACTTACAACAATAATGCTTGAGTTAAGGCTAAACAGCCCCTGGGGTCCTACAAGTCCTGATATTACATGGCTGCCATGTAATGTAAGACAATAATGAAATATAATTTAGATAGATTTACATACATTTTTATCTACAGTGGCATAAGTCTGTCCTGAGTACATGTGTGCTTTATCCACTACAAAAGCTAATTATTCCTATTTAATTATTAACAATAAACATAATCCAATATTTCTCTTTGACTTAGTCACCAAACTCACTCAAGAGAAACCCTCCCTTAACTCCTCGATCTTTACTTGTGCAGTAAAATATATAATATTAGGTACAAAATCCCTTCCTCACCTTCCTCTCTTACAGAACAGGCTGGGTATGTTGGTCTATATCATATAAATCACTATCTGCATAATGATGGCTTCTAAACTTATGGCATGCACCACTGGCATCTTTGGATAGTAAATATTGTTAATTTACCACTTTGAACTGGCAATGTTGGTAAAGTGGTGGTAAAGTAGTAAATTATGTTAATAATGGATTCCAATTCCATATATCTGCTTCTCTTACTGGACATCAGTGCACTTTACCAGCATAGATGGTTGTATAAAATAAATTTGGCATCTCTGGTTTGGCTCTTGCTTATTTAAAATCCTACTTATCTGTAAAAACACAATTAGTTTTTTACACTAATACCACATAAACATTTGCTGATGTGAAATATGAAGTACCTCAGGCCTTGGTTATTATTAACCATCCAAGATGCTTCTGGCTCTGAATCAGGGCCACAAGTAAGGGTTTTTGACTTATTTGCACCCAGGAAGGCAGTTGGGAAACCAAAGAGGTTTTTGATGATTTATTGCAAAAACCAACAGGGAATGTAACCAGGCAATGATGACAGAGGAGATGATCAGGAAGGTAAATAGTATGCACAAAATAGTGGCAGTGGTGAATGAACAAAATGGCTGCCCCAGGTAAGGTCATGCGGTCACCAAGATAGAGACCGCATACAAACAAGCACAAATCAGAGTCACAGTAGTACTTTATTGATGCATCAAAGCATGTATCGAAAAATCCAGGAAGTGTTTAGTGAAGCATGTATTAAGGCTCGTATCGAGGCTCGTATCGTTTCGGTGAGTGACATCGTTTGAAGCCTCGCTGGTTAAGGTAGTGGTTTGAGTATTGGTGCTACTGATGAACACATATATACATTTATATTCCACAACGGCTTAACTGTGGCAAGACAGTGTATTACAAATTGATGACATTACCTAGAATCTGTCCGCCTGCTTAACAGTCCTTGCCTCAGGGAGATTTGAACGCACACATATCATTTTGTGAACCATTTGGCTGAAAGGCTTCAATGCTTCGAGATGCCTCAGTGCTAGAAAGTTGCAACAGGTGAACAAGTGCAGACAATCTAGCAAGGAGAGAGTGACTGAGGTGCTGCTTATATACAGAGTGAGGAGCACAGGTGAAAACAATCAGGGCTAATTAGGGTGAAGCATGCAGAAACAAGGGACAAAATAGACAGGAAGTGACCAGGCATTACAAAATAAAACAGGAAGTGCCCGGGAATTCAACATATGATATGAAGTCCAGGTGAAACAATGACAGCCACATATGAATGTGCCTGCAACCTATTAAGAAAAATGTGAATTGGTTTATTCATACTTTTTAAACTATAAACATTTTATATCATTAAGTTGAAATAACCGTAAAGAACTTTCATTGGGGAGTTGGATGACCTGCCTTTGGAAATGATGTTAACTGATAAAAAGATTTAATATTTCATCAAACTTTAGTTCAGAGTTCAGAATTTCAGGCTTCTTTTGGTTTATGTCAAGTCTTACTTGTCTTTTCTTGTTTTCATTTCTTTGCAAGTGAATTTACTGATTTAGGAGAACAATCTGGTGCAAGTGCATTCCTAGTCAAGCACGCACACGCACACACACACACACACACACACACACACACACAGATAGTGCAGTGTTTTATTTGAACTAGATGAAACAGTGATGCTGTATGTGAGCCTGCAGCACTCTGAGACCAGCTGAGGACAACTTTGATGTTAATTTGCTTGATGATTTTCTAAGCTCCTCTTCACTTGTAGTGTATGTTTTACACATAATGCAGTCAAAAAACCTTTTACTGAGGTGTAATGATTCAGAAACACCCAGTACCAGATGACAGAGACAGATGATGCTAGATCGATGACTTTAACACATATTAAGTCTAATATCAAACTGATATGATGCAGCGTTTCTCCATATCTATACTTTATGCATGCACACACACACACACACACACAAACACACGCACAGGTCCCTATCGCAAAAGTTAGATTGATTCACTTCAGAGGAAACTATTATGGAAAGAACAATTGATGTGTCATTCCCTGAGGAGCGCTTCATCCATCACTGTCCACTGACCTTATTAGTGCTTCACTACAAAGGAAAATCCTTATTCACCTCTGGGATAAGGAGGCTGCTTCTAACTGCTTTGTTCATATGGAAACTCCTATCGTTACCTTCCTCATTCACTGGCTCACTCATGCAGGACACAAACACGGGAAGTGCTCCAACACACACACTTTTAAACAGATGCCCCCCCCAACACACACCCAAGTCGAGACAATTGTAAGCCATCTGCAAGTGCTCTGCAAACTGGTGGGAAAAGGGTGATCAGCAGCTTGTCAGACTGCTCATTACTTTTTCATTATGGAGCAGAATCAAACACAGCCATTCACACCAGCTCTCTCTCTCTCTCTCTCTCTCTCTCTCTCTCTCTCTCTCTCTCTCTCTCTCACTCACACACACACACACACACATTGTCATGTGTAGATGAGGAGGAGCTGATAGGTAGCCATCACAGCTCAGTTCCTATCTGACACAGGCAGGAAACAAACAGTTTCTGCTAAGTGTGTTTGTAATTCCAAACTAGCAAAAATGTAATCTTTGCACAGTGGAAGCAGGTAAGATTAGGTAAGAACTTTTTCATTTTACACTGAACAAATCCCTTAGGGGCTACTCAGTATATGAGTTGGTCATGTCAATGGTCCACCCTCCCAAATTCAAGATATCATGTTTATTTTTAACATTCTACTGTTCAGTCACTTCTGAAAAAGATACATCTGGATCCACCTGGCACTAAATTGTGGGACAATTTCAAAGCTCCATTTGATTGCCAAACATGCCACAACATGGTGTTTTACGCATGCTCTCACTGACTCGGCTGGGGAGGGAGTGTAGGGTACATTCATCAGACCGTCTAGTCTAGTCTTCTTGTCTGAGAGAGAGCAAACTGGTTTCTCTAATTAACACCTAAGAAGCAGGTGTCTTAGTGCTGGATGCTCAGTGAAGAAAACACTGTGTGAGTGTAACACGTGACAAAAATATGAAACATAAGTTTCTGTGCTACTAAAACTATAAATCAACAACAGAAAAGCAATCTGTTATTTAGCAAGTGATTACAATGATGCAAGAATAATACTGAAAATCTTACAAAGAATGCTTCACATTAAAGCATTTTTATTGTTAAAAAAAATATATGTTAATATGTTTCAACTATTATTTTCGACTCAGAGTTCATCCAGAAAAAAAAAAAGGTGTTGTGAATTACCATCATGATTTCAGGCTCCATCAGGCCATCCGGGGCCATGCTGTTGTTAGTATTATAGTAAATGGTCTGCACCTGTATAGTATTTTTCTACCTTATCTGTACCTAAAGCACTTTACACTGCTTCTCATTCACCTGTTCGCACACACACACACACACACACACACGTATTGTATTAAGAAGATGTATTATGTTTTGTATGTATACATACTATTACAAGCATTTCCATTAGTTAGCACAGGAGATGATACATTTCAAAGATTCCTTTTCATCACCTAACATAGCCATGAACCCTTTGCATTGCACATGAAAGATAACACACATATATACATTTTACTTTGACTAGATTTTTACACCAATACTTTTGCTCCCATTTAAATAAAACCTGTAAAAATCTGAAAGCCTCCTGCTCTCTTTGCAACAGTGCGTGAGGTGGACATTCACAGCTGCTTCCAGTGAACAGATGCTGTCTTGGCCATAGTTAATGACAGCTAAAGGAATATGAGTCAAAGGATGGCAATGAATTCCAATTATTCCCTGTGCTCTCTGTTTAACCCTGGTTTACTTCAACCACACTAGTGATCAATAGGAGGCATTAATCTAATCCACTCGCCTGCATTAGTTTACATTGTTCACATCAGCACTAATAAATATGTGACTGTTATAAGAGGTAGCAGAGAAAAAAAAATCTAAATTCATCACTCTTTCCATGGAATATCTGCTTGTCTGTGTGTGTGTTAACACTGCTACAAAGTCAGAAGACATCTTGTTCCATGTTGTTGCAAATACCCCAGCTAGGCTAACTATTACTCCTTATAAAAGATTAATTGTGCTAATCATTAATTCAACCTCAAGGCTAAAGCTTCTCTGCTGCGAGGGTCCCTTGATGTTATTTTTTCACTCCGTCTTTCTCTTTCTGGGTTCATGAAATAGACATAACTGCTGAGCGAGGGTGTGTCTGTGTGAGAGTCATATGGACCAGACTGTACAAAAAGAGCCGGGAGTAATTTTACATCAGACTTTCTTTTATTTAAATTTTATTTTATTTTATATAATGTTAAATTGGACTATGTGTGAGCTCCTTTGTTGATTACTGCACTTTGTTCTCAGCAACCAATGTGTTCATACTTGCAGAAGTCCCTTTTCAGTGGCGCTGTTGCTCTCTGACATTTTAATGGGCGCTGGATGTGTGGCACTGTGTGTTCTGAGAGACACTTAAAATAAAAGACTGGATTGAAATATCTTGCCCCCCATTTAAAATTAAAGGATTACACACTTACATTGGACCCAACCAAAGGGTTTTGAAACATATTCAGATTATTATCATTGATATTTTGTGTGTAATTTAACACTGTCGGGGGATCCAGTCAGGAGAGGGCGCTGTAAGCATGACGTACCGATATCTGACGTTGGTCACAAGCAGTGTGGAGCATTAGTACAGATAGTACGTGTGAGAAAGTAACACAGATGCCAATGACTAAATGTAATGTCGTTTTAGGGATGTTTGCTAATGTTTCAACACGTAAGATGCTCTGGAGTCATAACCAGAAGGAAATATGAAAATTGTACCTACAGGCACAGAGCTTTAGTGTGAATGTGATGCTTAGTGATTCTGAACGTGACTTTGAATGGAGAGTATGGAGCACCGTGTATTGAATGCACGCTAATCTGTTAGCAGGCAATGCTAAAGCTAAAATGAGTAGTGAAACTCTGTTAAAGTTAAGAAATATGCATGACACAAAATGCCAAGCAGGGGGAATAATTCGAAGTTAGCCCTTGATAAAGAGACACTTTGCAGACGTGTGGGAAGCTTTATTTATGTTTGAATGAGCAAAGACTAAGCTGAAACAAATGCTAAGAGGCTAAACATGCATAAAGGCTAATGGTAAGCTAGGTAAGGAAAGACAGTAGGTTACTTACTATTATTTTTGTGTGTAAAAGTGTGTAAAAGAGGTCATGAATACTCAGACGTTAAAAAGGTAATATTAAGATAAACCAGTAGATTAGAGAATAAATAAAGGATTTAAAATAAGTTCATCAATGGTAAATGCTTTGTTGTAAAACATGTTCTTCCCATGGTTATATGACATTTGGAATGTTTTCAATTTGTTCATGAGGAAATGGGTCACAAGCAGTGTGGAGCGTCAGTACAGACAGTACGAGTGAGAAAGTAACACAGACGCAGATGACTGAATGTAATGTGGTTTTAAGGATTTTTGCTAAGGAATGAATTTTATTATCTGTTAAAAACAGGAATAAATATAATGTGCCACAGCGTCATTCTTAACCTACACAGGCCTAGAGTTTTGTGCCATCTTCTACGACAACCATAAGCAAGCTTTATTTTATCAAAAATTTATGTTAAAACTAGATTTAGCAATTCCCGGAGAAATTGCGTGGGAGAGCTGACCTGAGCATGCAGGGTGCATGCTAAAGGGAGGGGGGGGTCTGCGGCCGGGTTCGGAGGATTGTTCTCCATTCAAAAATACATGAAGAAAAATATTAATAAAAAATAAACCATAAAAGACCATACTTCCAAAAGTAATAGCACACCATTCCTACATTATATAAGTCCCACATTTCCCAAGTGTGAAGAACATTTTTTGGACAAAGCGTGTGGGACTAGATAGCCGGTGAAAAAAAGGGCTGAATAATAATAATATTAACTAGATTTAGCAATTCCCGGAGAAATTGCATAGGAGAGCTGACCTGAACAGCGGCAGGGTGCTCGCACCGCGAATGGAAACGTCTCACGCAGGGAGTTGAGGGTGAAATAAGAATAAATAAGACGCTCCAAAGGTTACTAATTGTATTTAAATCAATTTGTATTTGTATTAAATTGCTAAAGCATTTAGCATGCTAGTAGCATGCTAATTGCTAAAGGCTATTAGCAAAAGGGGGTGGGTCCGCGGCAGGGTTCAGGGGATTGTTTTGCATTTTCGCACAAAGGCTAAAGGGGGGCGGGGTCCATGGCGGGGGTGGGTGGGGAGTTGCTTTGCACTCACTGCAAATATAATAAAAGTATAAAAAACATTTTTATAGCATTGGCTCTATCTAGTGACTGACAGCATGCATTACAGCTCTGTTTCTCTTTCCTATAGAGCTCCGTTCAAAAAAACATGATGAAAAATATTAATTAAAAATAAACCATACACACACACATTAAAATTCCCTAGACCGAACTGTAATAGTCTGGTGATCCTCTGACTTTTCATCTAGTACCACCATCTGGCCATAAAATAACTGCAAAACCATTGTCTTCCGGTAGGATTAACGCTTGACCAACTTCAATGAATTTTGAAATGTCACTATATATTCTAAGAATATTCTATATTGAAAATAATTTTTCCACATTTTCACTTCTTGTAGTTGAATTACAACAAGTGACAAAATGACACACAACATTCATTCCTTAACCCTCGAATCCTCTTAGGGTGTACACACCTGTACACCAAGTAGACTACAGCCTCATCTACATTTAATGAACATGTCTCTGGAGGTGTCTGTAAACAGAATTCAAGTAGTTTTTCACTGAGCGAGCAGTTACATGCTGCCATTCTGTCCATGTGCCTGTAAACGCCAACAAGTTAATGAATGTTTAATTAGAAAAGTTTCTCTGCTCTATGCTTGTGGATTAATTTAGATGACTGTTTTTTTACCACTGCAAACTGTAATTATTCTCTAGCTGTTTTCCAAGAAAATGAAAAAGATACATCTGTGAAGTCTGATTTTGGGATTGGAAAGCAAGGTTTTGTGCAGTTCAGAGGCACTGGGGTAAATTTATTTCAGTAGCTGGAACAGAATTCTATTGTCTGAGTAATTCAGAGCAAAGCTACATATAGTGAACCCCTCCCACTATCAGTACATGCAAACACTGAAATACTTGTATTGCTTTTGTTTTTGAGGCCCTTCCATTTTCTGTTTTTATTCCTGAAGCCAAGAACTAACCACAGCTTGAGGTAATCATCACAACATTCTCTTAAACATATCTGCTTTTTGTTTAGAGCTCAGCTACAATCTCTTGCCAACTTACAAAAAAACAGCTTATTTCTATCTTTTCCACTTTCTAAATGTTTGAATAATACCTGTGTCCTAAAAACTGCAAAGTCTTGTGGAGTGAGAAATTTGGTGCTTATTGAGGATAAATAGTTACAGACATTGTTAGTGCATCAATGGGTTATTTTTCCTTATAGGTGGAATGATAGTTTTCGCCTGGTGCTACTCTGTTTTTCAAGGCTGTGCCAGCTTTAGCAATTTTTCTGGAAATTGGTGAACTTCACTGCAGTGGTGTGTGAGAAAAGGCATTTATGCTAATTAGGGGACTCAGTGCCATTTAAGTACTCAAAAGTTGTGTTTGTGATAGAAGCTGGTGAGTCTTTTTCCAAATGCAGTGCAAATGGAGGGACCATGATGCCGTTGTTAGGGCAGGCAGGGCAGGCGGCAGTAGTCTTAATCAAACTGAAACCTGAGTCAATCTGTTTT
Organism: Ctenopoma multispine; assembly: GCA_034779795.1. Classification (NCBI taxonomy): domain Eukaryota; kingdom Metazoa; phylum Chordata; class Actinopteri; order Anabantiformes; family Anabantidae; genus Ctenopoma; species Ctenopoma multispine. The sequence goes on from JAUYWH010000002.1 coordinate 184,631, forward strand.
TACATTATAACCCTCTCCCTTCAGCTTTCCACTCACCACAATCGTTCACCCACCCGGATCCTGGTTCTGCTGGAGGTTTTTTCAATTGAAGGGAGTTTTTCCTCTCCACTGTATTCTATTACTTGTCCAAGTGGGATTGTTGGGTTTCAGTATATTTCTATATTTACTATCAAAAGTACAAAAAGTGCTTGTATTCGAAATAAATTGCTAAAAGCTAATTAGCATGCTAATTGCTAAAGGCTATTTAGCATGCTAAAAGCTTTAAGCAATTAGCAGGACAGAGAAGGACATGGTTAGTAACATGTGGTGATTGAGTTGTGTTTGTGCATCTGTCTCTGTGTAGGCTGGTGTGTCTGACACAAACCAGAAGTACTGTTAAAGCCAGTAGAGAAGATTGACGAAGTAGTAGTAACTGCTACAGGTCAATACTAATGTAATGGATTACAGAAAGTACTAATGTAATAGATTACAAGAAACACAGACACTGACTGATACACACGCACACACATACACATTGAAGAAATGCTCTTGAACTTTAGAGCCATCTCCATGAAGCCTCAGCCAACCAGAGGGAAGGATTTACCATAATGCTTACACAGACCCAGAGTTTTGAAACAGACACAGACACAGCTGCAGCTCATTAATGTGTCTGTGTTAGTTTTATGAAGGTGCAACAAAGGGTTAAAGTCTGTAGAGAATATTGGCGTGGTAGTAGTGTCAGCTACAGGTCAGTAGTAATGTAATGGATTACAAGACACAGAAGCACTGAGTGAGTTACGTTGCCATAGTAATGGTTACACAGACAGACACTGTGCAAAAGAACACACGCGCAGCAGCTCTTCATTGATGTGTTTTTATAACAGAGAGATTGAAGTTGAGAAATACACACAGACACTGAGTAAGATACGTTGCCATAGCCTCCTGAGACCCAGCCATGCATTTTTGTCCTCTGTACAGGACATTAGTTTCACAGCTTTATTTAAAAAACAAAATGGTCTACAAGAATAAAACCTGTTGTGCTATGTAGATGACATCCTGGGTATTCCAGTGATATGTGATTTGTTGGGGTTTGTCCAATGAAACAAAAGATTTGTCTTTCCAAAATGGCTGCCATACCAACTAGCATGTTTTATGGGCACAAGAGAAGTAAGTTATTAAATGTATGCAGTTATTGTGTTTTTTAAAGTAGAAACTGAGTGTTCTTTTAAACATAAATGCTTAATCAACAGTTTTGGATGGTTTTGGTAACATACAATAATTTTTAAGATGGTGAAAATAAAAATTGTTTCCAATGTCCTTCGTGTTGGACATGAGGAGTTACTTACTCTCTTTTTTATATATAAAGCAAGATACTTTAGAATCATGAAACAGGGAACAAATTGTGATGAACAGCTTCTTTTTTTTTCTTTATTAACTGATTTTTGATGACTTGATTCTGGTGAACTCAGATGATTATAAGAATACCTTTGGAACTTGCATTGAGAAAGTGGCACAATAACATGCCAGTTCTCTTGGCTTCTACAGCCCTTGGTATAGAACCACAAAGCAGTTGTGTGAGCTAGTCCAGTAAAGAAAAGCATCACATCACATCAGTGTTTCCAGACCTGCAATTGTGTCCGAGTACAATATCAACATAGGAGGAATGGATATGGGTGATTACATGATCAGATGTCAGGCCCCACCAGAAAGTGGACTCACCAGTGGTCCATTTTTTTAACTATCTGCCACAAACAGCTGGATCCAGTACTCGTTAAATAGCCAGGCATCAGTGAAACAGAGAAAGGACATTCTCCAGTACATGGAATTTAAGCTTCTGTTATCTGAGAAATTGATTCCTTGGGCACAATCCGGTGCAAACCAAGAAAGTGATGTGATGAGCACTGATGATGAAAAGAGAAGGCTCCTCCACACAACACAGGATGGGTCCAGCCACCTCCCCAGAGTACTGTAAAAAAGTATGATTCACTCCATTTGCCAAAGATAGTTGATGCAATAAATGAACTTCAAGTTCGGAAAGCAGACCTCTCCAGCCCTCTCTACCTTTAAGACTAGGCTAAAGACCTTCCTTTTTGATAAAGCTTATACTTAGAGCTCATATGCCAATACTGCTATTGACTGTGTGTCTTCTTCTCTCTCCCGTAGTTCTGCTTCTTCCTCTCTGTACCTCTCTGCAGGAATCCGCAGCTCGGAGCTGTATGATATCCAGTGTGCAGCTGCAGGCCCTAACAACCTGCCTAGTGTTTCGTTTGCTGCTTCTTGCTGTTGTCTTTGATTTGCCTGTTGTTCTTTTCTGTCTCCTCTTTCCACTTACCCCAACCGTTCGAGGCCGATGGCAGCCCACCATGAGCCTGGTTCTGCTGGATGTTTCTTGTGTTAAAGGGATTTTTTCCTCTCTGCTGTCACCGCGGTGCTTGCTCAAGTGGGACTGTTGGGTTTTCTATATTATTTCGTATTTACCTATTTTCTGTAAGGTCTTAAATCTTACAACGTAATGTGCCTCAAGATGACTTCTGTTGTGATTAGTGCTATATAAATAAAGTTGAATTGAATTGGAGTAGTGCAGGTCCGTAGTCCAAAATGTGCCCGTCATGTGTCACTTACACACATTTACTTCACAGAGGTAACCTGTAACTCAAGTGTGAGTATGTCTGTGAAGATTCTCAGTCATCCAGATGAAATTGTCTGAGAGTTGAGTCATGGCAACTGGACTTGTAAGGTAGAGACATTTCGTTCTGCATCCACAGAACTTTGTCAATCTGAGGGAAGTTGGCTGGTGACCACAAATTTATCCCAGAGATTGGTTTCACTTCACACTTGCCTTGAAAAGGCTCGTTAAGTGAAACAAAGACAGGGTAGATGTAACAGTCACGCCCCTAAGTGTGGCCAACCTGATGGAGGTGTGAGTTGGGCCTGATTTTCCTTGGGATGGATGAAAGAGCAGCATGGTAGGTTAAAGATAAGTTATGTCTGAGGCCTCCACCTCTGTTGAGTGAGGGGTTGTTAATTTATTTCCCCTCTCTCAAACCACCTGTCTTCTCTATCTTATTTTTGGACATTTGGTACATGAAGGTATACAGCTGATTCTGGCCCTGAGGTGTTGCTCCTTCTGTGCTGGGCAATCCTCCTGTTTAGCGGCTGTTTGTACAGCTCAGAGGACTCTTCACTGCACTGAACAGCATACACTACATTGCTCTTCTTATGTCTTGGTATCCGGTCTTTGGGATGGACAAGTCTCTGTCTCAGTGTATTAGTGGGTTTGAAGTGGACAGGTATGTGGTGTTTCCCAAAAATCCTTCAAGTTCAATTAAATCAAGTGTAAGTATTTACATTTCTTCTTAGACTCTTCTAGCCATCCAGTTAAATAAATAATCAGACCTGATAGACAAAATTTTTTATCTATTAATCTATTTCTCACATAATACAAATTTGTCTTCAAGAGCAGCACCATCAGCAGTCAGAGTCTGAGAATGCTATATCAAAGTTATATTCAGTGTCTTTTTGAAGGAAATGTGTCTCCCCCCCGGTACACCGTGTTGTACGCAAATGTTTATGTGTAATAGTGCAATGCATACTATCCAGGAGTAAAAGAAGTCTGTGGGTGCATATATCCAGGACATAATTTCAGAGTTTAGTTGAGTGTTGTCAAATTATTCTCCAGATTAAGAAAATTACACCATGTATTGATTTTTTTGGTTTATCTGTGCCTTGTCTCTGTGACTCCAGTGGGAAGTGATAGAAGCACAAGCCAGGGCTAGAGCTCAATAACGCTGCTCATTCCTGGCTGTTTAACTGTGTCTCAAAAAGAGACATTGTAAGAGTCAGAATTGTTTAATTCATTCAGTTTTGCAACATAATGCTCAGTTTACCACTCCTTTCACCGGTCAGATGATTTACCTAAGTAAAGGTATCAAAAGTATCTGTGCAAGTGCAAAACTATTAGCTTTTCATTTGCAATTGATTTGAGAATTCAAAAATAAAATTTTAGAATTTCCTGTTGTAAATGTAACTTTTATGCAGAATGTAGGACAACGAGGACACTTGTGAATCAGTATATGTCAGGGTAAGCAGTGTGAGCCTCCTACAACTTTCCAGATAATCATAATTTTAACAATTACACCCTTGAGTCTTACAGCGAAGATAACACAGCAAGTAGCTGCCTGAATCTTGAATCTCCATTTTGGCCAATTGCTGAAGGATCAGGAAGAATGTGTAGAATCTTGATTTTAATGTTAAATGATTATACGCCAGGCTGAAGCAGCATAAATATATTGCAGCTAAAGCCCTCCTTCCAACACTCTATGGATTCATTTCAATGTTGGCATCTTGGCTGCACTGTGCAGTCACATCAAAGCACAAGAATAGAATTCCCATTCTCCCAGATTCCCCAGCTGGATTCACAATTCTTTGTTCGCCTTTACCTGATGAGCACATCCGTGCATCACTGTCTGCATCCAACTATCCATCCTCCGATCCATCCCCATTCACCCAGGCAGAAATGGCCTCACCTGCCACATATATCATGATGGAGGCGGTGTGCTGTTGCTGAAATGCCAGTGAACCCAATCATGCAGGAAAACACTGAAACACAAAGTAATTATGTTCTAGTGCTTCCGCTGAAGGTAATTAAACAGCAGATTCTTTCTGCAATACACACAGCCTGTGGCCTGATCAGCTGTGACTCACATAAGCAGACTGCACACGTGCACACACACACACACACGCACACACACACACACACACACACACACACACACACACACACACACACACACACACACACACACACACACACACACACATCTGTTCTTGAATTTCTTGTCTTGATTGATGTGTTACCTTTTAGATCTTTTAGGTGCTTTACTTTGTCAGACAGCTTCTATTTGAATGTCTTGGTTATCCAAAAAAGCGTTTGGGATTTCAGTTGGACTTAATAAGTTAAAGAAATTACATACCATGTATTGTAATGTTTTGCAACACTCATAAATCACACTCAAAACATTTTTCACTAATGTTACAGTTGTTTTGGTTTCAGGCTGTTTTACCTGACAACAGCAGTGTTATTATAATATTATAGTATTAACCTGAATTTTGATATATATGATGATGATGATAAAATTATATATAATTTTGATATAAATGAAATTTATACAATATTTGGAAAATACATGCAAATATAAATACTCACTTGCACATTTAATTACACATACATTTACAACAGCAGCAGCCCAGCAGCAAAACTACTGAATATAATTTCCATATTTTCTGTTGAGGACATACATTTTAACTTATCCCTGTCTGGTTGCCTACATTACAGTAGCAATTACATTCCTTCATAGATGCAGGCTTTTGTGTTCATATATGTATTGTTCATGTCAGGCTCACACACTTCACACTCTGAATGATGCATCTCTTGTACAGTTTCCATCAGAAGCTGTCAAATACCTCTCTGTTCACACTTCTCAACTCCCATCCTATGCTTTATAATTAGCAGGTAGTAAGACAGATTTACTCCACAAAGGGAGACTCTCACATACACAAAAACACACACAAACTCCCTCCTGTATTCCTCCTTGCCATCATTACCACAGTGATGTAAGCTTTGGCAAGGCGGCTTTCAGGCCTGAGAACACCAGTCATAATCACTTCTGATCCCTGCGTTTCCTTTCATTCGCTCTCTCACTTACACTTCTATAACAGCATCACCTTTCTAAAAAAACCTGAAGATGTGCTTCAAAAGGCCAAAGGTGTTACGTTGGCGTCCGAGAGCAAGTTGGCATCAGCATTTGCAGTTTGTTGCATCAACACACACAGCTGTTCAGGACAGGGGTTGCCTGGGCTGTTCTGTTTGTCACAACCCATCGTCCCTTGGGCTGGGATTACCTGTAGCTCTCTGCCTTTGCTGAGACAATTTTTTCTTGGAAGGTCATTAGGGAGTCACTCCCATATGGAATGTAACAATACTGGGAGGTGCTATTATGTTTTAACCATACCAGAATTGACATCAGGCATATTAAATTAGACATGCAGTTTATCAGGGCTGTTGTCACAACCAGTCAGTACACCGGCATCTTCAAATGTCCAACCGTGACATCCCAAACCTGAGAATATTCAACCAACAATGACAAAAGCAACATCCAAACAAATGAGTGCTGTTGTTTTCAACGATCCCACTCACAAACCATAGCAATTAACTCAAATTTACTGACACAAGAGCTACATTTTCAGAAAGCCTGAAAAAAAAAAAAAGGTTGATTACAACTTGAGTTTTACTTTGTATCATGTACTAACAAGAGCAGGTGCTACTGTTGACTGCTTGGACATATTTTTAGTGGTGCTAAATTGATTCAAGATTACAGTATCCTCATAAAAAATAGAACCAAAATGCCAAATGCCAACTTGAGTCTGCCTCTTAATACTAAATATTGGATATGATCTAAAAATCTTGATGACAAACATTGTCAAATGTTAGAGTCTCATAGACTGACAGGACAAGCTGTTGAACAGCTCTAAATGTTCACTAGTACTAGTTTGGCCTGTTGGTCAGTGGAGCTAGAATGTAATTATGACCACATTGAGAGACAGGGATTATTGAAAATGGATTCACTTGAGCACTGTGGTCTTTCTGTTTCCTTACATTTGACCTCAGCTATGATGTTTACTTTTTCACGACAGAGGCTGTGTCTTTCTTGACTGCTATAAAAATCCAAATATTCAAGCTTCATACACCTAATTATCAGATTTTTCATGTCATTTAATCAGTGTGAATTCTTATGAGACAAGCACACAGCATGGGACAACTCTACCTGTTGCAGTATAAAATTCAGACAAAACATCGTGTAAGTGTTCTTCAGGAATTAAGATGATAAACAACAATCAGCACATTAAATTAAAGCACTAATGATGCTGTGCCTGTACTACAGTAGCTCCTGTATGTATCTAAATGTGTACACATCCAACACACAGTCCTTAACTGAGCATGTTAAGTAAAAAAATATAACACAGTGCATGCAGCAGTGCAAAGAACTCTGATTACATGCACTCACTGATTACATGCAATAAAAGTTAGTGCAAAGATTCAAAGATCCAGGTTAAGTTGTATGGAAGTTGAGTCATGGCAACTGGACTCCTTTCTTCTAGGGTAGATAAGTTTTGCTCTGCATCCACAGAAATTTATCAATCTGACGGAAGTTTGTTAGTGACAAATTTATCCTCCAGGTTGGTTTCACCTCACACCTGCCTTGAATAGGCTTGTTAAGTGAAACAAAGGCAGGGGAATGATGTGGGTATATGTAACAGTTACACCCCTAGCAACTCCTCCTGCCCCCATTAAGTGGGTCGTTAAGTGTGGTCATCCTGTTGGACGTGTGAGTTGAGCCTTATTTTCCTGGGGATGGATGAAAGGGCAGCATGGTAGGTTGAAGATAGGTTATGTCTAAGTCCTCCATCTGTTGATGCATAATTTGCACATGCAAAGTTGCCTTTACCCCTCTCTCAAACCACCTGTCTTCTCTATGTAATATTTGTACATTTAGGTCCACAAATAAGTGTCCCTTGTCCTTCAAATGAAGGTACACAGCTGATTCAGGCCCTGAGGTGTTGCTCCTTCTGTGCTGGGCCATCTTCCTGTGTAGCGGCTGTTTGGTTTCTCCAATGTAAAGCTCGGAGCACTCTTCACTGCATTGAACAGCATACACTACATTCATACATTGATCTTTTTAGATTTTGGTATCCTGTCTTTGGGATAGAAGAGTCTCTGTCACAGTGTGTTAGTGGGTTTGAAGTGGACAGGTATGTGATGTTTCCCAAAAGTCCTTTTAGTCTTTCAGACACACCAGCCAAGTATGGAATAACTAGGTTCTTCTGTTGGCCCTGGGATTCAGATTGTTTCGTGGTTAGTGCCACAAGCCCTTCTTTAGAGAGACCCTAGAATATTTCCATGAGGTCAAACCTTCATTATGAAAATATGACTTATTTTGACTAAAAGAAACACAGCCCCATTGTTCTTTTTACACAGCTCTCTGTATCCTAGTAGTAGTAGTAGTAGAGGAGTGATGTGTAGCATGATGTCTTTTGTGAATTATAATATAACAGTGTCAGAACAGCTACAGTCACACTACAGCCAAATTCAGCATTTGCAGTTTGTTACATCAGTGCACACATAAACACACACAGCAGGGCGGAGGCCGGGGGTTGCCTGGGCTGTGCTGTTTGTCACAACCCATCATCCCTTGGGCTGGGATTACCAGTAGCTGAATGCCACACCTGTTGCTCCTACCTCTCTGCCTTTGCTGAACCAGTGATTTCTGGAAAGGTGTCAAATGTGGAGCTACAAACTCTCAATAGGGAGTCACTCCCACATGGAACCTACAATACTGGGAGGTGCAATTATGTTTTAACCATACCTGAATTGACATTAGGCATGCAGTTTATTATCAATAATTTTCTTCACACTAGAAAATATCAGAAGAGTCCTAAGCACCTGTCATAGGTGCTGTAAACTCAAGTGAATGTTTTGTGTCCAAACCTGAGACAATTCAGCCAACAAAGGCCTAAAGCAAGAAAGTTTGGTGTTTCTGCTTAAAAATGATAATTATACAATTGTCAAAATAGCTGCAAAATTCATTTTCCGTTGTTTTGCCAGAGATCAACAGTCCCACTGACAAACCAAAGCAATTAACTCAAATTTATTAAGACAAGAGCTACATTACAGAAAGCCTGAAAGGAAAAATATGGTTGATTACAACAACAAGTAAACGCTTTACTTTGTATCACATACTAACCATAGCAGGTCGTACTGTTGACTGCTTGGACATATTTTTAGTGGTGCTAAATTGATTCAAGATTACAGTATCCTTGGTATATCTATAGATCTATAGATCTCTCTATCTATCTCTCTATAGATCTCTCTATCTATCTATAGATCTCTCTATCTATCTATCTATCTATCTATCTATCTATCTATCTATCTATCTATCTATCTATCTATCTATCTATCTATCTATCTGTCTATCTATCTATCTATCTATCTATCTATCTATCTATCTATCTATCTATATAGATATACAGATATACAATAGAACCAATAAATTCCAAATACGTCAGAGTAAACTGTAGTTTTCTTTCTTTCATTCCCCAACTTGAACTTGGGTTCAGTGTTTTGCTCAATGACACAACAATTGAACAACCAACCCCACAATTGGTGGACAACGGCTCTACCTTCTGAGGATTTTTACTTCCTCCATTGCTGGAAAATGCATGGTCAAGAACAGCAGCAGCTCCGTACCTGGTTCAAACCTTTCATTCAGAACCGTGTGATGGAAGAATTCTGCAACAGTCCTGCTGTGAGCAGGCAGTGTAGACAGTGGTATTAACAACAGACTGTGTTTTTAAAAGACAAGTAACAGTGTAACAATAAAGAGCAGTAATACATTGGTTTATACCACATGCCCATCATGCCTTTGCAATTTAAACCTACTGTTACTTGTGTAAGTAGGTCTGAGTGGTCAACTATTTTTGCTACACAGAGGTCAAAGACAGTCAAAAACAAAAGCATCAATTCAGAAAGCTAAAATGACAGATAAAGAACTTAATAATAAGCTTTCCTGTCAGATCGCATTCAGTGCAGCATCAGCTCATGGCTGCATTGATTTCTGTGAAGTGTGTGATGTTATGGGAGCAGATTACACATCATCTGTGATCACCAATCAGCAATCAGCAGCAAATAATTGCACTTCACTACTCCAGCACATTTCAAAAGAAACAACCCAACATACATTATGGATACACAGAGACATACATGTAACTACAGCCAGCACTTTACTTCAGTGGTGGTGCAGACAGTCGGGATTGCAACGCTGCTGGCAAAGGCAAATGCCACCACGGCCAGGTCGCTTAGCTAAACACATAGAAAAGACACACAATTTGACTTGAGTTGGTGAGACACACGCATCCCTTACACACACACACACACACACACACACACACACACACACACACACACACACACACACACACACACACACACACACAGGAGATGGTAATACTAAAAGTAATTTAAATGTGTGTGTCCTCCTAAGGACACACCACTAAACCCAATTGATTTTGTGCTGTTAAATGTTGCTGTGGAACATATGACACACCTGGGAGCTAGTGGGACATCTGTTACACTCAATTACATCATTAAGCGTGTGTGTAGAGACGGAGGAGGGGAGAGAGGGAAACACTTCGCGAGAGCCTGTTTAGATTTGACACCTTTGTGAGTGATGTCACCTTATTCATTAATACTTCTGTGGGACTAGGTGAGAAGTTGGGTGTTGATAATATAAATAGGAAGCAGCACTATAACTGATTGGGCTGTAGATTCAAGTTGTGGTTAGCAAGCTTTAAGATTCTTAAGATTCCTGGTTTATTTGAGGAGGCCTGGGGTTAGTTGTGTTAATTTAAAGAATGGTTTGTGCATAATGCAGGTCCCAGAGTCGTACATTAACTTTGCGGTGCAGCAGTGAACAGCCGATGTATCTCTTTATAGTTAAAATAATCGAGTCTGCTGCACAAAAAACATATGTTCAACTACTTTATCAATAGTACAACCAACTGTCTGGCTTGTTTTGAGAAATGACAGCAGTGCTGCCAGAGGTCACAGTCAGAAGTGCTTAATGAAAATAAGAGTATTTGTAAATGTTTTAGCATCTCTCTGAAGGTAAAAATAATTATTATTAAAAATTATGAAATGAACTGAAATTTATATATTTACTGTATCTACTATTATATTATTTATATAACTAACCTGTAAAAATGCTGTCACCCACTCTCATCTACCTAAATGTAAAATCAGATTATTTCAGAAGTTGTACAACCTGAGAAACTGATGTTATTAATATAATATTAAGAGTCTATGACACTGTTTACATTTGGTTTTAAAATGCATCTTGGGCACTGGGCTCATAAGTGGACAACAAAGACACATTATTTTTCTGGAAACATGTGTCTGTCAGACTAGAGGGAGATAGCTGTCCAGTCCCTCACACTCTGACCAAAACAACCATCATGTCCTGCACCAATGACATATTTTCCTGTAATGTTCTTGCCATGTCATGTTTTAGGAGGACAGAAATGTCCATCCATCCATTTTCTAGTTATATTGTTGTAAGATTGAAGAGATCCGTTTCTAGGACTACACTCTTCTGGACAGTGATCTCAGATGTTGTTCCTGGGGTCACAGCATTGACTGTGTGAATTACAACGAGGACCACTGTTGCCTTCACCTTCCATATTTTTTCTAGTTTATCTCTCATCCCCTTGGTATTTCTTGAGCTTCTCATGTTTCTTCTTCCTCACTTGGGATTGCTACCTCGATCACTACAGTTTGTCCACCACCTTTGGAGGTGGATCCCATTTTATTTGGGTTATCTCTTTGTAATTATATGTATAATTGTAAAATTATGAATTGTGAATGTGAAAATTAGTTTGATCATCTGAATTATTTATTTGTGACATAAGAAGTAAAAGAACAGAACAAAAAACTAAAACTTTTTTACAGTACTGTATTGTAATTCAACCTGCAACAAATTGACACATTGTTTCTGTGGGTTAAAAATCAAAATTTATGTTTGGCGTTTTAGCTCCAAAATGCTTTACTATGTTTACTAGCTGGATTCTACAGGTAGTACAGTGTCTTTATCAGAGTCCCTGCTATTTACAAAAGTGCAATATGAATGTGAAAACAAAATATGACAAGAAACAATGATGATGAAAAATGTTACAATTTACACATGTGAAAGCCTGTATATATATTTTGTTGACAAAAGTCAAACGCACATCAGTATGTCAGTTTTCTAGACATCAAGTGATTACAATCCTGATGTTTGATTAGCAAGGAATGTTGCAATATTTCCTGTGTGTTTGTGTCATACACCAATACAAGGTGTGGGGACAGTTTGCCAAGGACATGACACAATCTGTGCCGTGAAGTCCATGTTCCAGAGAAAGCTCTCATCAACTTAATCACTGCCTTCTCACTAATACCAGCTCCAGCTCTGCCTGCCAGAGCAACACTGTTATTGATTTCATGTGTTACAATATTAATTAAAATCACTTCAGCAAAAAAAAACACTGTAATACCCAACTAATTGATACAAGGAAAATTAGCTAAGTTTCTAAAAAGCAGCGTGTGACTTTATTGCTTACAAATCATCACCATCTAGCTGACAAGTGATCTCATTATGATGATGAATCACAATAATGAATGTTTAAGATGCTTATGGGGAAAGCCTTAGCCTGGTGATTAGGTTGTAACGATCCCCTGCAGTCACACAGGACCCGCAGCCTGGCTGGGGAAGGATAACAACAGGATCTTGAGCCCAGAACTGGAGTTGGAAAAGCTCTGGGGTTCAAGCGGAAAATATGGTGGGGGTGTAATAGCAGAGGTCTGAGAAGGTTAGGGGAGCTGTCAGGCCCTAAGATGGGAGCACTTCACAAGGGGGAGTGAAGAAAGCCTTCCTCAAGCAGCCCAAGACCACTTGAAAGCCCCGAGAATGGAGCATTGAAAGAATTTCCCTGACGTCTGAGTAAAACAAGCCCCAACACAGACCTTCAGCCAAGGACACAGGCACCCTGGACCTGTAGACACTGCCCCCACACATTCCTCAGGGGCTAGAGTGGGAGGACGACAGAGAGTGACAGGAACACAGACAGAGATAGAGAGCAGACTCAACGGAGACTGAGGAGGGTGGGATGGAGGGGGTGGGTTTTAGATATAACACTTTGTTTCCCACATGAATGCACAGCAATGCAGCCCACCAGTTTCATCTCCCTTAACTTATACACCGAGAGCAAAGTCAAAGAGAAGGACTCCAGAGCAAAGTCAAAGTAGTCTTAGAAGTCAAGTGTTACATGAGGGGCTGAAGAGACTAAAATTAACTGCTCAATTTGGAGCCAAACATACATATCTGGTCTGTAGAATATCATGACGAGAACAATGATAAGTAGAAAGAAATTGAGTGACCATGTAGGGGAATGACCTCATATACAGAGTGTGACATCATACTGCTCAAGGCAGCAACATATGACAACTTAAATATATAAATATAAAGATAAATATTTCCTGTCTTTTTTCTGTTCTCTCTAGCATATTGATTCCATACTTTTTAGTTTTTTCATGAATAGCTCAAATGTCAGCAAGATTATTTGCATTTTTTACTGCCATGGATGTAACGAGTTTTAGTTGGAGTCTCCATGCAGTTGTCCAACTTGGTAATCAGCACATTTTCATCACAGAACCATTACTTCTCACAGAAAACACGGAAAAATACACCAGGGAAAATGGCTAAGATGTTTGTAAAAAGTCCTGTAGGTTTGGTTTCTCTTGTGATTTACTTTACATGGTCAATCCAGTCATGTGACTGGTGCTACAAGTTTTTTGTGTTCAGATTGCTGAAGAGCAGTGGCGCCCACACTGTTTTGGCTTGCGATCCAAATTCATGTGTGAAAATGCACAGTATCATAAATTAGTAGAGTTGAATACTGCAGTGAAGGAGGCAGCACATTTCATCATGTCTGGTTACTTCTCATCTGTGAGTAAATTACAAAACAGTCTGAGGGAACACAACTTCAACTGACTGCCAGCCTGTAGTGTTGTATCTCATCCTCAGCTGCACATAAGTTGAAGTTAAACAATGTTGCAGATTTTGATGCAAGTAAATCAAGCACATTTCACTTAATTTGCTGTAGCTTTGCAGTAGCTTGCACATGCGTTCTACTGTACGCAATCTCTTCTAACACGTGTTAACGTACGTCAATCAACTAGCATCTGATTTTCTTTCAATAGCACGCAACCCACCTGCACTAGCTTTGCGATCGACCTGTCCATCGCAATCAACATATTTGGCACCCCTGCCCTAACATGTTTCACAAGGAGGGGGTCGGTCACTACAAATGTAATGGATTAATTTCAGTAATAATGGAATAGTTAAGAAGACGCAGACAGACTGTGCAAGAATACTTCTGAGTATAAGATTTTATTTACAATTATATATTTTTTGTGAATTAATATTTAGTTTGAAGGCTATAAAAGGCTTTTGGACAAACAAGCAATTGGTGTTACAAGTATGATTTTAAGAACATAAAAGTTAAGCAGCAGGAGGGACAAGGCTTTTACAGCAGGGGGTCAGTGTTCCCCCTCCCACCCTGTAGATTCACCCCTGGTGTAAGGCAGACTAACTCCACAGGGACAAAGACATAGAACTGGGCCAAATATGAGAGCTTATATTTTTCTCTGTGGATAAGAAGACAGAGACACTGAAGACAGGGGGGACTGATTTAAAAAGTAAATCACAAAATATACATATTTAAAATGTTCTTTTTTTCAATAAATTGTAAATAAATTTATTAATTAACCCTCTATGGCATGACTTTAAATTTTTTGGGGAACAAAATGTTTCACCCAATTTTTTGGGAGCTCTGTGGTCCCTGATAATATATCAATAATAAAATCTGATCCCCCCGCTCCCACAAAACAGATTTGGGGTTGTGACCTCAGGGCAACACTGTGCAACGAGGGTTCTAAAACTCCAAGGTTTTTTAGTGATTATGTGAAAATAAGTCAAACAAACAATATACAGGATAATTTTGACAAAAATAAACCAGAAATGATTCCAACCAATCAAACATGATGAACATATATATTCATGTACATATACTGATCAGGTATAATATTATGACCACCGACAGGTGAAGTGAATAATACATATTATCACCTGTTAGTCGACTGTTAGGTGGGATATATTAGGGAGCAAGTGAACAGTTTGTCCTAAAAAGTTAAAGTGTGAAACAGAAAAAATAGACAAGCATAAGGATTTGAGTGTGACAACGGCCAAATTGTGATGGTTAGACAACTGGGACAGAGCACCGCCAAAACTGCAGCACTTGTGGGGTGTTCCACTCTGCAGGGGTCAGCATCATAAGTGGTCCAACTAAGGAACAGTGGTGAACCGGTGACAGAGTAATGTGTGGCCAAGGCTCACTGATACACATGGGGAGTAAAGGCTGGTCTGTGCTGTCTCAATTGTGCATCTGTGGGCTGTGCTGGACAAATAAGTCAGATCTATATAGTCCCCACCTTGCAACTTACAGGATCAGGATATCTTGGTGCCAGATACCATAGCACAACTTCAGGTGTCTAGAGTAGGGCATCCTTCAGTGGGTCAGGGCTATTTGGCACCAAAACAAGTCTGATGTAGGGATCCACACTTCCTTACTGTATCCACTATCATTCTATACAAACTGTCATCACTGTCTGAGGAAAGGGCCCTACCTTCTAGATTAGGGGTTTTCAACTAATATTTAAGTAGGTCCGGATAGAGAAAATTTCCTTGTGTCTGAGTCTGCAACATGATCATGCTTAAATCGCATTATTATATAATTATATAGTACTATATTAATATTGTTATATATTTATATAGAAAGAGAAGTAACATATCATTAAGCTGTAATTCAATGTCATTTTAACAATATTCCAATGCAACTCTGGATGCTGGAGGCTACATATTATTGTATGTAGCCTCCAGTTTATTGAAATAATCAATAAAATAAATAAGAATAAAACTGAGCACTGTCAGACACATCAGTGACTTCTACATGTCTTCATGCAGCTGATCTAACATCTCTGGTTAATACCTCACGTTTATTTATTGGCTGTTAATGCAGATACAGAGATTTGTTTTATTTTCTACTTTTTGTTTTTTCTTCATAAAGTTTATGAGCTCCTGCATTTACACACTTCTGACTCCATCACTGGATGTTTTTCTGTGGAGGACATTCATTAGATTGTTGTTGGCCAGTAAAAGTATGTGTTCAAATCATTGTTGACTGATCGTAGTTTACTTAAAAAATACTTACTTTCTGTAACCTAACCGCCTGATTTAGGGAGTAACATTTCCCAGATGTGATTCTGTGTTTAGTTACATCGCAGTGATTTTACGTTCCCACTGTAAACCATTGAGAGCAGATCTCAGATCAGAGAAGGCGCGGCAGACGAAACCTCAGTCCTTTCGGTATTAAAAGTCTGGATGAACGTATCAATCTTCCACCGTTTAGCGCACGTCATGTTACACTGACTCACAGTATTGCCACTTTTCTCCGTAGTACGTTCACTATCCTTCGTATTTTGCTGGGTCGCTGTTTACTTTCCGCGTCTGTGTTCAGTGAAGGCCCGCTCTGCCTGTGCAGTATAAACCATCCAGTCCATTTTTACCACTTTAAACACCAGTATAATCAGTAAAATGCAGTTTTGTCATTGCCAAAAAGTGATTACATTTTGTCTGAATGACATTTTATGCTTCTGGTTAGATATATTAGACTGTTCTGGGTTATATTTAAAAATTAGTAAACATCTAACCCATTTTTACGACTTTACACCTCTCTATGGGAACAGTATAATTATGATTGTTATGGTCGCAAGCTGATGACGTCAAGTATTTTCCGTAATCAGTTTCGTAGCTTGAGGATGTTTCATCATGCATTGAGGCCGAAAAAAATGTTAAAATGTTCGTCTGAAGTGTAACAGAGTTTATAGTACTTAACTATAACTCTGGGAACCTAAACTAGTTAGTGGTACAATATACACCATCCAGAGGTGGCAGTAATGTAATTGCTGTTTGCCAACCACCATAAAATCTGTCTGTGATTGGCTGATTCTTGCCCTCACCTGGACCAATCTTCATCCTCATGTTTAGAGTACTGGCTAATCCGAGACAGGAAGGATGAGCTTACAGTTGACAAGTGGTGTAGAAACATGGTCAGAAAAGAGTCGCCGGTCAAAATATAATCTCCTCCAAAAATACAATACAATGTGTGGCAGGAGTGCGTGACAAAAGACAGAAAAGAGTTACTGTCACACTCAATACTTAAATACGAGCTCTGTTATTTTATTTTCGTTTTCACACGACACTGTTTTAAAACAATCACAGACTTGTTTACAAATGGAGCGCAGACAGAAATCTTCAGATTTTTCAAAATAAAAGAATCTTCTGGTTTTTCAAAATAAAAGACTGTCAGAATCTGCTGTCTGCGCTCAATTTGTAAACATGCCTCGTGCACTGAACACGTCTGTGCGGCAAGAGGTGGCAATTGCAAATGATGGTGACCTTTAAAGTATGTTAGAGACTGTATAACTGTATAACACAACAGCATTTGCATCGCCACAATAGAGATTGGCTTTCCAATCAACTCAGCATATTATATTTTTTTGTTGTTGCGGCACGGGAGGATCACGGTGAAATGAACGTTATTATTGTGGGACTGAGAACTGAACGGAGTGAAGGGGTATAAAGATATACATATATATACAAAATATTTTTTAAAAACCCAACAATTTCACCACAGCAAGCACTAGGCATCAGTGGAGAGGAAAAACTCCTTTTAACAGAAGAAACCTCCAGCAGAACCAGGCTTATAGTGGGCGGACATCTGCTTCGACCGGTTGGAGTTAGTGGACAGTGGAGAGATAAAGGAACAGCAGACAACAGATATCAATAGAACAACAACAAGAAGCAGCAGACGAGGCACTGGGCAGGTTAGCAGGACCAGCAACCACAGATCCAGGTCCCCCAGCAGACTAAATCTATAGTAGCTTAACTAAGAGATGGTTCAGAGTCACCTGAGCCATCTAACTATAAGCTTTATCAAAAAGGAAAGTTTTAAGTCTAGTCTTAAAGGTAAAGAGGGCTACCTCCTGAACCTGGATTGAGAGTTGGTTCCGTAGGAGAGGGGCTTGATAGCTAAAGGCTCTGCCTCCCAGTCTACATTTGGAAACTCTAGGAACTAGTAAACCTGCATTCTGAGAGGGAAGTGCTCTGCTGGGATAATAAGATTCTACGAGGTCTTTAAGATAAATTGGGGCCTGATCATTTAGGGCTTTATAAGTGAGGAGCAGGATTTTAAACTCTATTCTAGATTTTACAGAGAGCCTATGGAGAGAAGTTAATTTAGGTGAAATATGATCTCTCTTGCTAATTCCAGTCAGAACTCTGGCTGTAGCATTCTGGATATTCTGGCTTTTGAGTGAGTTATTGCAACATAAGTAAAGAATTACAGTAGTTCAGTCTAGAAGTAACAAATGCATGGAATAGTTTCTCAGCGTCACTTTGAGACAAGATATTTCTAATTTTAGCGATATTCCTCAGGTGGTAGAAGGACGTATTAGATATTTCTTTTATGTAGGAGGTAAAGGAGATTTCCAAAGATGACTCCAAGATTCCTCACAGTAGCACTTGAGGCCAGAGCTATATCATCTAGACTGGCAATCTGACTAGATAACATGTCATGACTTTTACAAATAGAATAATCTCTGTTTTATCTCAATTAAGGAGTAGAAAATTACAGGACATCCAAGCCTTTATGTCTTTTAAACAAGCTTGAAGACTGACTAGTTGATTAGTTTCATCTGGTTTTATAGATAAATATAGCTGGGTGTCATCGGCATAACAATGGAAATTAATACTTGTTACGTTCACCCCCAAGGTGGAGCTATGGGGGTAAGGAAGCGCAGCACATGACAATATGACAACCAGAAGCGACAACACAGAGGCAGAGAAGGTGGAATGTATATGGAGTTTATTTAACTCTTGTTCTCAATTTTAGTTCATAGAAAA
>JAUYWH010000002.1:236405-246828 GCA_034779795.1 Ctenopoma multispine
GGCATTCTCTCGATGAGCTTCAGGAGGTAGTCACCTGAAATGGTTTTCCAACAGTCTTGAAGGAGTTCCCAGAGGTGCCCCTTTGCCTTCACTCTGCGGTCCAGCTCACCGCAAAACACATTGAATGAGAAGGTGTGTCCAACTTTTGGCCTGTACTGCATATATTAAAAAAAAAAATTCTCCCAGCCATTCTTCCAGTTTGGGCGTCACTGCCCCAAGTGTTCCAGTTACCACTGGGACCACTGTTACCTTCACTTTCCACATCTTTTCTAGGTCTTCTCTCAGCCCTTGGTATTTCTCGAGCTTCTCATGTTCCTTCTTCCTGGTGTTACCATCGCTTGGGATTGTTATATCTATCACTACGGCCTTCTTCCTCTGCTTGTCCACTACTATTATATCCGGTTGGTTAGTCATTACTAGTTTGTCAGTCTGTATTTGGAAGTTCCACAGGATCTTAGCCTTATTATTCTCAGCCACCTTTGGAGGTGTCTCCCATCTTGACCTTGGGACTTCCAGCCCATACTCTGCACAGATGTTTCTGTACACTATGCCAGCCACTTGGTTATGCCATTCCATGTATGCCCTGCCTGCTAGCATCTTGCACCCTGCTGTTATGTGCTGGATTGTTTCAGGGGCATCTTTGCACAGCCTGCACCTGGGGTCCTGCCTGGTGTGGTAGACCCCAGCCTCTACTGATCTTGTACTTAGAGCTTGTTCCTGTGCTGCCATGATTAGTGCCTCTGTGCTGTCTTTCAGTCCAGCTATGTCCAGCCACTGGTAGTATTTTTCGATGTCAGCCACTTTCTCTATCTGACGTTGGTACATGCCGTGCAGGGCTTTGTCTTTCCATGATGGTTCCTGTTCTTGCTCCTCTTCCTTCTTGGATTTCTGTTGCCTGAGGTATTCACTGAGCACGTCATCAGTCGGGCTATCTTCCTGATGTATTCAGGGTTGTCGATGTTTCATCCTGGATAGTGGCTTTGACACTCACTAGTCCTCGGCCTCCTTCTTTCCGCTTAGTGTACAGTCTCAGTGTGCTGGATTTGGGGTAAAACCCTCCGTGCATTGTGAGGAGCTTCCTTGTCTTGATGTCAGTGGCTTCCATCTCCTCCTTTGGCCAGCTTATAATGCCAGCAGGGTATCTGATGACTGGTAGGGCGTAGGTATTGATAGTTCTTCCCATTTAGCTGACTTCTCAAGACTTGCCTTACTCGTTGGAGGTATTTGGTTGTTGCTGCTTTCCTTGTGGCCTATTCATGGTTCCCATTTGCCTGCAGGATTCCAAGGTACTTGTAGCTATCCTAAATTTCTGCTATGTTGCCCTCTGGAAGTATGGTCCCCTTAGTTCTGACTACTTTCCCCCTCTTTGTTACCATCCAACTACACTTATCCAGTCCAAATGACATTCCGATGTCATCGCTGTAGATCTTGGTGGCGTGATGGTATGGTTGGTAGAGTTTTTTTGCTGAGTTTCTTCCCGTCATTTTGGTGTATAACATGTTTGGAGTGATAATGGATAATTATAATCCACACGGTCTGTAGAGCAGGAACGTTAGCCAGCCCTCTGTAGAGGGGGCTAGCGTTCTCAACAGGTTAAAAATCAGTAAAAAGTTACTCAGTGACTGGCAACAGCAAAACCACATTAACAGTTGCCTTAAGCTCTGCAATCAGCCTGGAATTATTTGAGTTTGTTGGGAGTGATGAAGCCTGAAGTTCCTCCACACCCATGGGTGGAGCAGTAGTGTTGCTTTTCAACTGTAAACCATCCCGGTGAGCTGAAACTGAGTTCATTCAGCCATGTCCCATTCTGGTTTACGATGGGCACAGATGATTCTCCCATTTTACTGGGAAGAAATTGTGTCCTTTTTTCTTAGCACTTCACTCTGACTCTGCACCTCCACCTCATTAGCTTCTCATGGTTTTCAGGTCTCCCTCCTGGGAGCAGGCATGCATTTTGCAGGGCTAATAGTTAATAGCAGCCTAGCCGTTGCCTTGAGGGGTCAAAAACAATAGCGGGTCACGTGATTCGTGTCCTATCCTGCTTCAGATAGTTCTAAAAAGGTGAGATCCATTGAGAAAAGGAGGATTTACCTTACACTTTTTAACTGTCTTAACATCTTAATCTGTTAATTTGCTGGATGGTTTGAGCTAAATTCTGTAAAATGTAAGCAGTATCCTGCAATAGATGTCATAATCCTAGCTGAATTCACCTTGTAAGAAATATGTGTTGAAAACACGTAGTTCAACAACACCACTACTACTAGTTTGAATCAACATGGTCTGCCGTTGTTGGAAAATAAATTGTTCTATTAGAGTCAATGGGGATGTTGTTGCTCTCCCTCTAAATCCACTCTGGCCAAATACAAACAAAGCTGCTTCCATGGTAAATTGTGTCTCCAAACACAGTCATAAAACGATCTCACAAACGAACACAGGGATCAGAAATATCCCAACAAGCTTACATCTTATTTCGTCAAAAAAAAATCAAAATTCTCAAAATTATTCAACCACCTGAATAAAAGTACACATTTGCAAAGTAGCTGCATCAGATGTGCTTGTGATAGAACACATAAATACCTGAACTGGCTAGAGTGGTGTTGAGTGTAATGTTTGATTGTACATAGACATATGACTAAAAAATTTACTTCAAAAAAGTTAAGAGAAGAGATCATTGCCTGTCACAATAAAAAAATGAATACAAAAATATAGAAAAGGGACTGAATGTTCCTAGAGACACTGTTGCAGAGGAGCAGAGAGGAGAAAAGAGGATAGAAGCTCAGTGTCACCTGAGCCAAATCTATTCAATTCAACTTTATTTATATAGCATCAAATCCCAACATAAGTAATTTCAAGGCACTGTAGAGTGTAAGGTTTAAGACCTTACACATTATACTATAAATATATACAGAGTAATCTAGAAAACCCAACAATCCCACTTGAGCAAGCACTAAGCAACAGTGGAGAGGAAAAACTCCCTTTAACGGAAGAAACCTCCAGCAGAACCAAGCTCAGGGTGGGCGGCCATCTGCTTGACCGGTTGGGGTGAATGAAAATAGGAGACAGAAAAGAACAGGTAACACAACTCTAACTCTAAGCTTTATCAAAAAGGAAGCCTAGTCTTAAAGATAGAGAGGGTGTCTGCCTCCCGAACCTGGATTGGGAGCTGGAGCAAAACAAACCAATCTACTCTACTCTGTTAATACATTTTCAATACAACTATACATGATAAAATGGATGTCATTTTTGTGATCAGCATGTCGAATTACTTAAGAATAACAACATTTTGCCAAGGTAGCAAATATTATGTTGACGAGTGCTATCAGGCCACAGGAGTTTATGTCTAGACAGTGCACTCTCCTAAGATGTGCATATTCACCAAGAACACCACACTGTAAATATAATTCAATTTAATATAATTTAATAAAGCTGGGAATTCAGTGGGAAATTCACTGATAATTAGGAAGTACTGAAAGTATAAAAAATAACACAGTACATGTTTTCACTTTCAATTCATGCTGTTATCAGTGTGTTAGAGCATCAAATGGTGCAACATCACCAATGTGTGTTGCCTTTATGATGTGGCAGGTGTGAATATTTAGAATTCACCTATTCACACTGTATGCCTCACTGAAGGACAATATAAACTGAACTGCTAGGGGCATTAGGGTTAACAGTCACATTTATATATAGAATGACCTCGATAGCAGCTACTCTGGCCTCTTTTTTGGCCAAAGGTCAGATAGGTTTCAGTTTAGTTACAAATACCAAATTTGATTTTAATAAGATTATATGGTTTTAATTTACCTTCCTCTGTTAGACTAAATAACAGAGACAGAGTATCAGATTAGTGGAAATCAGCAGCTTTGCTTCAAATCTTCTAGGCATCGGTATCGGCCTTCAAAAGCACCAATCAGCTGCTCCCAGTGCACTCTCTCCCACCCACAAACGTCTCTCTTTACCTCCACTCTCGTCTTGCTCTCTGTTCCACTGGAACTCTCTCACTCAATCTCTGTCTTCCTACAGCTTCTCTCCACCCACTCTCTCGCTCTCTTTTCATCTCTTCTGTGCACACTCATTGCCTCCCTCCATCTACCCCTCTGTCCTCAAACTAATTGAGGCAGGTGGCTTCTTTTATTCCCTCTCTCCAAACCTCTCAGTACTGGAGTTGCCAGGCATCTCGATTACATTGTGTGTGTGTGAGAATGTGTACCTTATCTTCGAGTCGCATTTTCTATTGAATCTGAATCCGCTGCTGTAGATGGAATCTTCATGCAAAATCTGTGTGTGTTTGTGTGTGAAAGACTGTTAGTGAGTCAATGAACATGAAAGTGAAATCTTAATGGCTCTTTTCTCTTCTAGCAGTGGCCTCTCCAAATGCCACTCTTTGGGTCTCAACATGCAATTAATCAATTCAGCTTGGTAAGAGGATCTATTTATACCCTACTACAAACACTCACACACACAATCTTGACAGAATCTAATGGTAGCTGTCACGCACAGCTGGGAATACAGCGCTGTGCAGGGGTGGTAAGTAGTAAAGTAAAGTAGTAGATGGTGGTGTGTGTGTGTGTGTGTGTGGTGGGCAGCGCAGGGTGTCATGGGTGCATGAGTGAGACAGCTAGAAAGATACAAACAAACAAAGAGAAAGAGAGAGATGTGACCACAATGGATTCTATCATTTAAGGAGGATTAATTGTTTGGCTGACAAAGTTAATCATCCCATAAATCATCAAGCCCTGATGCACCAAACAGGCAAAGTTAACAAAAGTCAAATTGTTACACTAGGCAAGCTACATTTATATTTGTGTCAGTGTCCTAAAGGTTCCCTCGTTTTGGCTATAATCACATTTCATCCTTTCTCCTAGCAAACACAAAAATTATAAATTGATAGTGTGAATGTAGGATTTACATATTATCATGGTGATCTCCTCCAGTTAAACGTGAGCTAGCATCATGATACCTGAACACCTGGGTTAGGCCCAAATACCTCACTTTGTGGTACTGCATCATACTCATTATATTCAGACAGTTTCTGCAGAATCAAAAGCAATCAGTTGCTCTGTCCACTTTAAGAATCTTATTTTGTACTAAAAAATGACTACAACTACAGTTTGATACTTAGGTCATGTGATGATTTAGTTCCCCCAGTAACAACCAAGCCAGCCATATGTAACCTATGTCAGCCTTATTGAGTATACACAAAAATGTATGGCAAACATTAGAAAGCAAAGGTCTGACTTTTAAATTAAATCCATTAATTGTTTTTTGTGCATACATTGCTGAATCACAGAGGTGTAGAGAGTAATACATTTGATATTCAGACCTTTGGGAAGATTAATCCTCAATACTGTTTCATTAGTTTTTAGGTTAGGTTTGAGTTTAGTTGTGCAGTAAAAAATAAAGCTTGACTGCTGTTGCACAGATGTTGATTTTGATGCATGATTCCATATAAAGCCTGTTTTTTTAAAGGTTTTTGTTGCAGACACTTAACGTCTAAGCAGAACCTGTGCTCAGTACAGAAATATATGATCTATTATCCTCCATTTTTTGATTAGCAACTTTGACAAGGGCGATAGCTAGGTGACTGGATCAGACCTCCCAAAGAGCAGGTCATGTTGAGTGGCCACAGTATGTAGTGGTAAGGACCTACCTGAAGTCATGGCCTACTGATGTGTGGGGTAATGAAGTTAAGCTGTCTGAGGTGATGACACAGAAGAGCTGTTGTACCAAAAAAAAAATGGTTTCAGAACATGGTGCATCACAGTTTGTTTTGAGTAGCTGTAGGCTGGTCAGAGTGCAACATAAACAACACAGAGCAAAAATACCTACTACTACTACTACAGTACTACTACTACTACTAAGTCCAGAGAACACTCCAGGACAGAGCTAGCCTTCCAAAGCTATTACTATAAACAGTTAGCAAACATTTAGTGCCTTTAATTCGTTACAGACTCTAAAAAAACGATGCTATACTTTTTAATATTTTACATAATAATGCTTTCAAAATAAACACAAAAATCACGTAGTGTCAATGGCCATCAGCAAGTAAAGGGGGTCACAATATACGTACCTACAAAAAGACCACTACACCACAGGTTCAAAGAGATGGCAGCATGGTTTTACTGAGGAGAACCAGATACCTCTTTCAAAGAGGTGAAGTAAGTTGCCCAAAATAGACTTTATGTTCCATGTTTGTGGTTCTGCAGAGCATGAGAACTGGAGTCCTCCATTCAAAGCATGAAACTTTAATTGTTGAAGCTGGCTGAATTATTTTTAATAATGTCTACACAAATTAAAGTAATATAGTTGCATGTTTTTCTACAGTCTCTAAACGTTATTTGAACAACTAAAAAGTATTTTCCAGTGGTAGATAATTCTCAGAGAAATGTATTTATTATTTTTGCAGCTGCTGAATTTTCGGAAAACTAACAATAGAAAAATATTTATCTAAGTGTACGCCTTACAGCCTCTATAGCAAAATTGCTTTGACCAGGTGGGAAAGCCACTATGTATCTCAGGTGTTTCTGAAATAACCCTACTCCTAACACCTGGTGCTGATGAGAATGGAACATACATGAAGTCAAAATCTAATCAGTTCATCCTCAAATACTCCTTTGCAAGTGGACATTTGTGCTA
Source organism: Ctenopoma multispine (assembly GCA_034779795.1). NCBI lineage: Eukaryota > Metazoa > Chordata > Actinopteri > Anabantiformes > Anabantidae > Ctenopoma > Ctenopoma multispine. The sequence goes on from JAUYWH010000002.1 coordinate 243,042, forward strand.
ATTCTAGACAAATTATCTCTTGTATTGCAAGAATTTAATATTTGAGCCGACCATGACTTTTGACAACCAATATCAAGGTTCCTTCATTGCAGTCCTTTGATATCATGTTCACAAAAAGAGAACTGACTTATTTATAGATACCATGTGCATCTGCAGTGCTGTAATATGACGCAATGCTTTGGCACATGTTCTTAGGTGCTGCATAATAAACGTAGTTGTTGTTTGATGGTACAGTATCAGTAACAGTAACACTGGTGCTAACTAACCCTGGATACTGTAGGTTCACTGAACATTTACTGCATTCAGTGAACATAGATTTGTAATCCATAAGATTACATACACCAGTTTCTCTGTCACATGTCAACTAGCAGTGGCAAAAGGTCTGATAGCTGGATTCTACTAACTTGAACCTTCTTAAAGCTCTTTTTAGTCTAAATAAGTCATTGTTAAGATTGCTAAAGTATTGATGACACTTTTTTTCTGCTCAAATTCCAGGAGAAGCCTGATTTGCATTTCACCCTGGTAATTCTTCACAAAGAGGTCACATTTCGTAATTTGTTTTTTTTTTGTCATTGTCCTTTAATCAAGCCTGAATGTGACCAGTTTCTCTTGTGGACCATCACAGGTGACTCATGTTCTGTTCATATTTCTTATGTTGTGACATAGAACAGTATCTTATTTTACTGCAGATGCAAAAATATTTACATTATACACCTGCATTAGCTACATGGAAATGAATACATAAATAAATATTTAAACATAATCATTTATTAAATTGTGCTGTATGTTATAGTATGAAATGTAATGCCAATGTCCTATAAAGACACCCGAAAATAGGCTCTAAATATCTGTACAATGTACAATAGATCTGAATGATCTCCTGCTCTTTTATACGTATAGAGCTGGTTGAGATTATGAGTCATTATGATTAGTGTTGCATGACTAATGCTTTTTGTATCACAATCTCTATTCATTTATTATTTACTCCAACATCAATAAATTATTCTGTCATGTTTGAATTAGCAGGGAGAGACACTGCACCAAATCAAACAACCCCCTTTTTTCATGACAGTGTCAGGTGAGCGAGTCAGGTGACCGTGAGGAAGAGGTAGGATTGGTTAGGACAGGGCATAAACAGGAAGTCCACTCACCTGCTCCTCGCTCAGACATCGTGTTCTTCTCATGTCCCGAGCTCTCGTTTTGTATTACTCGCTTTGCTTTTTCTGTTTCAGATCGTCATCTTCCATCTGCTCCTCTGGTACCGTGAGTAAAGAGCCTTTATTTCCTATATCAGTTCTCTTGTTGTTTGTTGGCCAGTTGTTTGTAACGCTGGCTCCCGATGGGAGCCCGCTTCTAGCGCTCCGGGCGTTACAACAGCAAACCGCATGTGTCTTCTAGTCCGCTGTGGCTCACTCTGGCTGGGTCAATCCCGCATGCAACAAGGGCGTATCGTTCACACACTTTGTCTGTGTCTCTACACGCCTGACAGACAGATGGCAGAATTACGTTACAGCAGATAACAAACTGCACCATAGAAAAGGGGCACATGGTAAAGTACTCCTTACATCCACTGAAGAACAGCTCAAAGTTCTGAAGTGACATTTGTGGTGTGTCCCACATGAACACACACCTTTCTGTCAATACAAATACTTTCATTACAAAACAGATTTCTGTGTTGGCCTGGGGAGTTGGTGCTGGGATTTGATCTTGCCACCTTTTGCATGTCAATCTGATGCTTATCTAATTGGGCTACCAGGCTGCCATTCAGCTTTTGGTGTTTCACAGCTAGTCTAAAAAACAAAAGCAGGAAACCATGTTCACTTCAGCTCATCTTGTTCTATTCAAATGTTTTTCAGTGAAAGGGAGCCACGGTGCAAAAAAGGTTACACACTTCTACTTCTACACAATTTTCCACAAGGTACACATTCATTCACTTTGCAAACACATCTTGCACTGAGTAAAAAAATCTCTAAGCTGAGAACTATATTTTTCCCTTTGAGAGGTTATACTCCTTTTCATCATGTTCTAGATGAGTTTGCTCAATTCATTAACACCCTGTTACTCCCACAAAAGATTAAATCTGAGATCAGGGATGTCATGAGGTGATCATTTAAGTAATAATGATTCTAAAGGGACCGTATTAAATTCAAAGATACACAAAATAAAAACTCAAGGTGTCAAGGCACTGTACTGTAATGTTTACCAGAAAATAATACTCATGTTTTCACATCTGACGCTTGTCTGTTAAATTTGTTTGATGGAAACCTTTACATTTGCTATTTTGGTATTGACTGATGAATTTTGTGTTAATTACAGCTTGTAAAACAACTATCTAAAACAAGGGTTTTCAACTATTATTTAAGGAGGTCTGGATAGAGAAAATGTCCTCATGTCCGGGACTGCAACATGATCATGTTTAAATTGCATTATTGTATAGTTATACAGTACTATATTATTATTGATATATAGAAAGATAAGTAACTTGTCATTAAGCTATACTTAAATGCCATTTTAACATTATTCCAATGCAACTCTGGACTCTGGAGGCTACATACAATAATAAAAAAAAAACTGAGCACTGTCAGACACATCAGTGACTTCTACATGTCTTCATGCAGCTGATCTCTGGTTAATACCTCACTTTACTTTATTATCTGTGGAGGACACTCATTAGCTTGTTGTTGGTCAGTAAAAGTATGTGTTAAAATCCTTGTTGACTGACTGTAGTTTACTTACAGATCGCTTATTTTCTGTACCCTTACCATCAATTTAACGAATAACATTCCTCAGATGTTATTCTGTGTGTAGTTACATCGCGGTATTTCACGTTCCCACTTTTAACCACTGAGAGCAGATCTCAGATCAGCATGAAGAATAAAGGGAAACACCTCAGACCATTCAGGATTAAAAGTCTGGATTTATGTATCAACCTTCCACCTTCCATTTTTAGCACACATCATGTCACACTGACTCAAACTGTCGCTGCTTTTCTCTCTCTCGTCTTCTCTCTCCTTCGTATGTTTCTGTGTCTCTGTTCACTTTCCGCGTCTGTTAAGTGAAGTCCCGCCTTTCTCTGCCTGTGATTGGCTGATTCTGACCCTGACCTGGACCAATCTCACTCCTTATGCTTAAACCCAACCAACCTGAAACCACAAAGGCAACGACTACTGGCCAATCAGAGACAGGTAGGATGAGCTTACAGTTGAGTAGCAGTGTAGAAACACGGTCAGAAAAGAGTCGCCGGTCAAAATATAATCTCCACCAAAACCGAGTAAAATAATGACAAATCGGTTCTGGCTCTGGGTCCAGACAGGACAGAGTCTGGGTCCCGATCCGGACCGCGTTCCGCCTGTTGGTGAGCCCTGATCTAAAAGCACCACAATCTGTTCATAATTAGTCTGTTAGTCTATTAGTGATAACAAATATAACTAGCTTAATTTTTTATTTTCCTGAAAGTCACTGCCCGCATAGCAAAATTGGTATGGCCCGGATCTGGCCCACACAATGTGCTTACACATGGCCCACATACCGCAAAGAATGACGGCCCTTTGGTGGCCCAGATCAGGTTTGCCAGGGGTGGCCCACACATGGATCAGCACACGGCCAGTTGGAGACACACTGGTGGTCCTGTGCTGGCCCATGTGTGGACTAACTCTGGCAAACAGAATGCTTTTCAACGATAAGGTTACGAAGATCTTGGGAGAGTTCTCTGCTTTTACCCATCATGAAGTCTTTCCTGTGTGCCTGCTGGGTAATGAGAAGCCTTTATAGGCCATCAATTAGGACT
>JAUYWH010000002.1:263199-276513 GCA_034779795.1 Ctenopoma multispine
AACCTCCAAATCAGGAGAACAGTGTGTGTAGATGATCCTGCTGTTACAACACCACTCGTTATGAACGTAAACACAGAGCCTCCCTCCTCTGCTTTTACTTGAGTCGCTATTACGGTCATGCCGGTGTAGCATGCGGCCTGCTAGCTCGACTGCAGCATCGGGAATCAGCGGGTGAAGCCACGACTCCGTGATAAAAATAATACTGCAGTTCCGTGCAAAGCTCGTGGTGGCTATCTGTAGCTCCAATTCGTCCATTTTGTGGGTGATGGATCTGGCGTTAGACAGGAAAAGGCTCGGAAGTGCTGGCCGGTGTGGTTGTTTGCGTAGCCTAGCATCTGAGCCCGACCGCCATCCCCTCTTCTGCTTTCTCTCCCTCCGCAGCCTCCTACGCTTGCTGGGCGGGCAGACCATCCACGGAGACCCCGGCGGTCTTGCTATGTCCTCCAGGATGTTGTGTGTTCGCTGATAGTCGCCAGAAACAGACAAACTATAACTGAGACCTAAGTCAATTAGGTTCTGGCGACTGTAGGAGATGGCGGCGTTGCAAAAATTCAAAAATACACACAGTAAAAGTAATAAAAACAAGCACCAAACTGGAGAGCTAAGAGCCGCTGCACCCGTGCGCGCCGCCATCTTGAAGACTGGAGCGTCTGTCTGTCAGTCTGTGCTTTTCTCTGCAGGTCCTGGAGAGTAGGTAGAGGTGCCCGAATGATCTCCTCTGCAGTTCTGACTGTGTGCTGCAGTTTGTGCTTGTCTGGCTGCTCCAAACCAGACTGTGATGGAGGAGCACAAGATGGACTGAATTGCATCCTCTGCTGACCCTTTTTGACGATGGAGCTCATGTTGGCTTCCCACATACAAGATATTACTGAACCCATCTTCAGCTGTTGTGTCCTGTTGGTCAGGAAGTTGGAGTTCCAACCACAGGTTGATGGGGGAACAGAGATATGGAAAAGTATGTCTGCAATCGATCTAGTAGCTCTGAGTAACCCTCAGATGTGATCAAGGCACAAATCGGATTGATGCACAAAAGACTCAGGACACATTCCAAAATACTCATATGAAAGAAGGAATAAAACTCAGAAGGCCTGATGTTCACAGCATCACATGGGTGATGCTCAACAGGTTACTGCCGTTCTGTAGTCTGCGCTGAAGGAACAAGTTGCGCATGATAAGGCCTTACACACAGTCCTGTGTATTCAGATCCCTTCACTTTTTACTCATATGCACAAAGCGCCATATTTGTGTATCCTTTAAAAGTCCATATTATAAGGTATTATTCTCATTTAGAGAATAGAATAGAATTTAATGTAATGTTTAATGTAAGACCGAAGAACCATTCTCCCCCGGCAGAGCAATTCACTCTCAGAGTGCTGGTTTACTTGTGGTTCTTAGAGTTTCCAGATGTATAATGGGAGGCAGAGCCTTTAGCTATCAAGCTCCTCACCTATGGAACCAGCTCAGGTTTGGAAAGCAGACACACTCTCTGCCTTTAAGACTAGGCTAAAGACCTTTCTTTTTCAGAAATCTTATAGTTAGAGCTCATATACCAATACTGCCACTAACTTTGTGTCTTCTCTCTTCCGTAGTTCTGCTTCTTCCTCCCCTTCTCTCTGTACCTCTCTGCAGGAATCCCCAACTTGGAGCTGTATGATATCCAGTGTGAAGCTGCTGGCCCTACCAACCTGCCTAGTGTTTTGTCTGCTTCTTCTTGTTGTTGACTTTGATTTACCTGTTGTTCTTTTCTCTCTCCTCTTTCCACTCACCCCAACCGGTCGAGGCAAATGGCCGTCCACCATGAGCCCGGTTCTGCTGGAGGCTTCTTCTGTTAAAGGTAGTTGTTTCTCTCCACTGTCGCCTCAGTACTTGCTCAAGTGGGATTGTTGGGTTTTCTACTTTATTCTTTATTTACCTATATTCTGTAGGGTCGTAAACCTTACAGTGTAAAGTGCCTCAACATTACTTTTAGATTAGATTAGATTAGATTAGATTAGATTAGATTAGATTAGATTAGATTAGATTAGATTAGATTTGATTAGATTTGATTAGATTAGATAGAACTTTATTAATCCCTCTGGAAGGTTCCTCTGGGAAATTAGATAATTTTGTTGTGTGTTGTTGGCGCTATATAAATAAAGCTGAATTGAACTGAAACTAAATAGATGCTTAGGAATTTCAGTATAGTCTAATTTATCCAATATTTTTGAAAAACACAGTAAGATGGATATGGGATGTTAGTTAAATTTACTAGGATCACTAGATTTACAGTTGGAAAGTAACAGCTCACAATTCAAAGCATACCACATCATCTTTCAGATGTGGTGGAGGCAGTATTATGGTGTGGGCTTGTATGGCTGCCTGAGTTTATTGATGACCTGAATGCTGCTTAAAATATCAGGATGAATTCTGAAGTGTGTGGGGCTACACTAATAATGCAGACATTGATTCTGACTCTTCTCACATGCTTAATTATTCTGCTTAAAATTGCCTTTAAATCCTCTTGATAATTATCCTGTTTCCCTTTAATTTCCTCCATGTCTTTAAATCTAAGAAGCTTCATCATGATGCCTGTTAGCTTGCTCCTCACATTTACTCTTGCAACGTACATATTCTACTCTAGTCAATTTGGGAACAAGTTCTAATTTATAAACCAGCACTTGTTTGACCTTTGCTTCCATTGCTTGTTGTGATTTGCTCTGTTCTTCAGGGACTCCATCAATAATGATGTTTCTTTTTCACTGCAGCTACAGGTACTTTGGTTAGTTTTTTTTCCAAGTCATTCAAAACCTTATGTGAAAATATATCTAGTCTATCTTTTATAATAATCTTTATATTAGTACAATGCACGAATAACTGAACTAAAGATTTAACATTTATTTCTTGTTGTTCCAAGTCTTTAAAAATATATTTCTGCTGATCAGGTAGCTCATGAATCATACAGGGTCCTCCTCCTGATAAGCTCTTACAGACCCATGAAAAAAGAAAGCTGTGAGGGAAAAAAAACCCTGTGTCACTTAGTAATTTGCAGCAGAATGTACTGATGCATTTCATTGTCGTCATACAGGTAGGTTGGAACAGAAGTGAATCCACATTTATGCTAAAGCAGACGAGAATCAACAAATATTCACAGTAACATGAATGCCATCTGTGACTTCTTTCAGTATAAATATAATTCCAATCATGGAAATGTCGAATTAGTTAGTTGAAGCATTTGGAGAGGAAATCCAACAAATATTGTTTCAAATCAGGAGCCCTGTTTAAGCACACATGCAGACGTCAATTCTGAGACGCTGACAGTCCTGGAGTGTTATTACTGGTGGGAATGATGGGAAAAAATACAATTCTTTCCATTTCAACATAATTTTACAATGCAAATAAATGTGCAAAAGGTGAAGTGGTATGAATACATCTGGAGTGTCTGTATGTAGTTGGCAATCAGAGGCTTTATGCCATGCCTGGATTAGTTGTAAGGCATATATTTTTACTAATTTAATGAGTTATTGAATGCAAATTTATTATATTATGCTCTCAACTGTAAACAGCCACAGTCAACATGTTTCAGTCATTACAGGTCACTTTTCTGTTATAAATCAGTATAAAGGTGAAAGTCTGCAGAGTAGTTAAAAATTGACACTATGCTTACTGGAGTTATTGTATAGATAATGAAGCTATAACCTTTTTTGTCTGATGAAACATACCTGTTCATAATGCACTGTTTTTACTAATGTATATATTATTAAGCCTTAAGCCATTTTTATTGGATGCTTCTTTCAGCGTCTGAGGAAAATGACATTTACGTAACTGAAAGAACAGAGCTGTGAGCAGATCTTCTGCATCTGCACTCAGTTGCTTTACTTTATTACTTTACTTTAGTTAATTTCTATATCTAATCATTTGTTAATTTGGACCTGTGACTCACAGTGATCGCCAAACACTGTGTAGTATCACAGCACATCACAGCTGCCATGCTTGTGTAGTAAACACCACAGCTTTTAGGCCCCATGTAACTATTTGGCACTATACAAATAAAGATGAATTGAATTGAATGTAACTCTGACCAAGCACATGTAGATTAATTCTTGCTCTTCAACTCTATTAAATCACTGTAGCCATCAAACAATTTATCTATGTGACACAGCAGCTGTAATTTTATTAACTAATTAATTCTATATTTACTTTTAATTCCCACAGACATACCTGAAGGTTAGCAAATCTTTTGAAGTATTTTGTATTTCTGCATAAATATAACCTAAAATATAATTGAAATGTCAAGGAAGTCCTAAAAATAAATAACATTTATTATAAACAAAATCAAAGTCTTACATATTTGTATGTGGCAACAGTGATCCCGAACAAGTGAATGTATTTAAGAGAACATTTTTGCATTTGAATGCATTCTGAACCAAAAGTACAAATACCTGGACTATATTCTTCTGTGAAGTCAATTGTTACAGGTGGTCTTTAGTTTAGTTTAAATTGTGCTACTTGCACTTATTGAAGTAAAAAATAAGGTATGTCTAATTATGAAAACATACTGTAGTTGTGTCTAATTTAGCAGACAATTCTAGAAATTAATAAATTCAACACAACGACCTGATGTTACACATTCATTCAATCCTTTGTTCCATACTTTAAGAAGCAAATATATCTGCACTTCTGCTCTGTGAGCCTGTGTCGCAGGGAGCTCCAACAGCACTTCTTCACATTGAAATAAGCTATGGACAGAAGCTTTAATGTTTTTATTTAAAAAATCATCAATGCAGCTTGAAAATTTGTCTTAACTATCTGCACCCACTTTGGAATAAAAGTGAAAGCTGAAAGGGTTTCTCTACTTTTCCTGGTTCCCTCGTAATCTGAGTTTGTGTTTTGAGATCTCGATGTGACATAATTTTGTGCTTGGATAACCAAGTAATGAGTGAAAAGTCACTCTCTGGACCAGACTGGAATGAGCTATGACACACCCATTTTATCCCTGAAGCAAGAAATTAGGTCGAGTCGAACAACCTGTCTATGATCAGAAATGGTTCGGAATTGTCTAGTTTGGCACTGGAATACATGCTAATGTGACCAATAAAAAAATCATGATACTCGTTTGCAGCATACCATTTGATACTCGACACCATCACCTCTGTATTTTTAGGTTCAGTAAGATGTGTGGTGGACGTGTGGTTTAAAAAAAGTAGGCTATACAATACTGTAAGGTTGTGAAAAATCACTTTCGAACTGCAGCGTTACAGGTTTCCATTATTGCTTTAGAAATAATGAAAAGATGCCTGTAGTTTGAGTTCAGCTGTAACACTGTCTTTTTACATTAGTTTTGTCATGGCTTTGTCATCAGCATTATCAATGAACAGTCATTTCTAAACTTATCAATCAGGAGGCAATAAACAATGACTGACTTTTTCACTTTGAGCAAGCTTCCAAACCCACAACCACCTTCCAGCTCACGTCAGTCAGCTGAACTGAAACAAGTGGTATCAGTTCAATGGTGTTTGCAGTAGATGACTCATGCCTTATTTAATAAGGCGGTCTCTCTGAATGAGCTCGGCTGGCAAAATAGATGAGGAGATCTTGAGAAAATGAGCACAGAGGAAATGTAAAATGGAGGACAGTAAGCAAGTTGCCACCCCCCTTCCTGACTTTTGGCACAAGGGGATGCTGGCACTGGCACCTCACAGGGAGCTCTCTCTCTCCAAGGAGGCTTCATTTTGTCTCTGCTGGATGCAAGGCTCCGGACAAAATGGCATGGAGAGAAATGCAATATGACAGCAGCAGCAGCTAGTGGGGAGAGGCATGCTGTTGTGCATGGGGGGAGATAGTGTATGCATCACAGACTTGAGGATGCTGTGTGTATTTGTAGAAGGGCACAAAGTGTCATGTTTCTGTGTCATAGATGATGCAAATGTTAGCTATCTACTTTAGTATTTGGAAAGCAGTGTGTTTCATTGTGGAGAAGCAGCACACACCAGAGGCTGCACGTGTTAGTGTGGCATCAACTATTACCAGTTCACACCATTTTTACAACTGGTTTGGGGTTAATGTTGGAGGTAAGACATATTAATGTCATATTAATTGAACATCCATTCAGCCAGGAGAACCCTTCAAATAACTACATAGCAGGACAGGAGAGAATAATGATAAAAAGTAATAGGTAAACCTGCTTGGACTAAGCTGGACAGAGACTCTGACTTTTATTAATAAGGTATGATGTGTTAACTCACACTACAAGTTTTAATTGGCCTTTTTGCTCAGGTATAACCTTCAACTTTTCTGCTTACACTATATGAAACAATCAGCCATGATGAGGCGCTCACAATGAACATCAGTACAGAGCCACGACTCAGGTTTGTGCAATGACAGTTCGAATAAAGTTTATTCAAACAAGATGACTCTATTCTAGGTGTTGACAAAAAAAAGAGAAATGTGGCTTTACATTTGGTGATTAGACCATGAAAGGTGAACAAGAAGTGTAAAAGAATGGCTAGAAGATCCAGACATTATCCTGCTTCTGTTCTCCAGCAAAGTTGTTTTACATCACAGCAGATACAGTGCAAATGTACTACTTCAGTAATGTTAAAACATGCTCATGCTCGCTAGGACAGGGATTAAAAGTCTATATTTTAAGAAGTTAAAAATACAAACTGATGTTGCAAGATGACAATAGTTATAATAAACTGAACAGGGGGCAAAATTCAAGGTGACCCAAGGTGGAATTATAAGCTAATGGTTAACCGAAGAAAATGAATGGTTGGTGTTATGGCAATGTGCTGGTTAATGGAATGGGATCCAGAGGTGCTCCTACATTGACATCGTCAAAGTACAGAAGGAATAGCACCAATCCGAGTTGCAGAGGAAAAGCTCCAAAAATAAGGTGTGTGTGAAACATGAATCCAGCTATGGCCTCAGGTAGATAGAGATAGATAGATAGAGAGAAACCTTATTAATACCTCAGGAAGGTTCCTCCGGGAAATTCAATTTCCAATAGCAAAAACACCGACTTCCAGTAATACAAGAAAAGCAAGTAAAAAATCAAAGTATAAAAGAGACAAATTACTACTAAATATCAAAAACTAACTTAACACTGTAGAAATGAGTAGTAAGTGCTGCAACTTGTATCCATTAAAACAGGCTAGTACAGTGGTTCTCAATTATTTTCTGTTGTGCCCCCCCGTTTGGGGGGAAAAAAAAACCCTGGATTGAAATCTTATATAGAACGAGATAATATTTAATTATTTATCTGTACAAATCACTGTATGTGGTTTCTGGCACCACAAATCTTATTATCTAATCAAATTAAGAAAATGAGATTCATCAATGTAAAACTGTTCAGTTTATTAACTTTTTATTAACTGTAAACGTTACATGTTTTATTCTCATATTCACATATTCTCATGTGTCTCGCGCCCCACTTGACCACCCCTCGCGCGCCCCACTAATTGAGAAACACTGGGCTAGTATAATAGAAAGAATAATATAAGGAAATTTAAAAGTTGGACAAATGTGTTGTTTAGAAGTTTGTGTTTATAGGTGATGGGTGTCTTCTCACCTCTGTTTATGGTCCCTTTTCTAACTTCAGGATTGTGGGAGAGTAGGATTGACAAATCCTGGGTAGAACTGTGTGTCAAGTAAGGTAGAAAACGTCTACTTGGTGGACTGATAGTGTGCAAAAGTGTAGGATGACGTGTGAGCAATTTGCCTGAAATACACTGTGGTTGCATGTCTGTGCTGCTGTGATGAAAAGCTCTTTTTCTTTGTTGTCGGTGCAGACAAGAGTTGACATCTGAGACAGGAAAAGCTAGAAAACCCTCACAACCTCCTCTGACCTTTTCAAAGTCAGTTGTCCATTTCTGTACCACTTTATCAGACAAAAAACACAACCCTGGCCACACTAAACACCTTTTATTGCCTAGCCACACCACAAGTATAATGCAATTCTGTTGACCTGTTTGAGCATGTTAGCATTTGCTCCTAGATCATGGCACAGTGGAGTTAATGTTTTCAGTAAAGCCTGTGGCCTCTCTGATGTCAAAAAGAAGCAGGCCAGAAGAAGCAGGGTCAACTATTTGATACTAATGGTGTTCATAATGGTGGAGGACGGCAGTATGAAGTTAACAGCACTGTCTTTGGAAAAACCTCTGCAGTCCTCTCACAGCACAGCAATACTCTCAGCGTAGTTGTTATAACGGTTGCATTTTTGCAATGTTACTAGTAGACTAGATAACATACCCAGTTACAGGGCCAAAGCTCAGGGGAGCTGGAAATAATGCAGAGTAGGGATCAAGAGGCTGACCCTCTTTCTCTTTGCCTGATGTGGTGCTTACATGAACTACTATGATTTGTTAGTGTTCTCCACATCTCCACATATGTGGCAGTTATTCAAGACAAAACTGGTACTAAATGATAAGTTTCCTTTGAACGCAACAACCACAGTAAAATTTTGTGCACATGTTATCTTAATGATAATATGGCTGAGAGACAAATTGTCATGAAGTACATGTTTGAACCTATTACCAAGTCTCTCAGGTACAAAAATGTATTTACCTGCTTGACCTGTTGCATGGCCATTCAAAAGAAGCATCATACAATAATTCTGACGTCGGAACAACAGGTTCTAACAGGTTTATAAACTAAATTAATTCACTGAGAATTAAATGAAAGGATGAAAATGCATGCACTTTGCTTATGGTGAAGATAGTTAAATAATTTATATAGCTGTTAGGTGAGATAAGTATTAAGTTATTTATGCTTATAGTAGTAGCTTTAAACGATCATAATTTAGCTTATCTAATGTAATGGTTAGATAAAATTGAATAAGTATTGAGTAAGATGACTATTTCCCAAAAACAAATTTTCATTTCCATTAAAAGACTAGAATAAAAAATAAAAAAACAGGTGCCAAAAGGACCATTGTTCACTCCTCACTGTTCATATCTCTGTACTGGCTTCCAGTGGCTGCACACATAAGCCTTTACAATCACCTATAGAGTGGATAACTCAACAGCATTTTCCTAGATTAACACCCTGATCCGGGTCTACAATCCATCTGCCAACCACCTGTGTCTGGTGGTCCCTACACTACACAGAATAAAAACCCAAGCAAAGTTTTTCTTAGCTCAGTTGTCCAGCAATGGAATAATAACAGACTATTAATTAAGACAATGCAATTACTGTATGTAACTTAACTCCCATAGTACAACTACAAAGATAAAATCAAGTTATCTGTTTGCATTACAATCGATGTATCAATGCAATTTTAATTTGAAACTATTTTAATAGTTTAATTTGTAATAATCAACAATGCTTACAAATTACACTTGTAGTGTATCTTTCATGAGTAAAAGCATGATCACAAGTGCTGAGAAATACTATAAAGTATGTTGTAGCAGGATCAGGCATAATACTAAATACTTCATCATTAATGAGGGGAAATTACTCAGGGACTAAAGGTTTTTTACATTCCACATACCCGCCATAATAAATTGCCTGAGGCAAATCCTTAGAGGCGAAATGCCCAGACAAATTCTATTTCTTGCTTGCACAAGGGTTTACCCACAAAAAACACATTTTAGGAAAAATAGGCTTGATTTGGGCCTATTAGCTTTGCAGAATTAAAAGTTCTTACAGTAACATCTGTTTCCCCGGAGTTACCTGTTTCAGGAAACACAATTACTTCCATCCCATAATTAACATTAGATTCTCATAGAATATTAACCTACTCAGCATGTACAGCAGACTTCATTAAAACTGAGTCTCACTCTACTTCAGGCAAAAAGGATAATGATGTTCTTATTTTGGGAATTTTACTTATGTGTGGTGGTGTGTTAGGATGGTTCACCATAGCTGACCATCATCATGATTGCCTGTCAGCAATTATTTTCTAACACTTATGGGTCTAGCAACAAATCACTGGTTTTCCTTCACAAAGAAATCAATTATTGTGTAGCACTGCTACTGGTTTTCAATAAAACCCAGTATTTAGTTGGTGACTGCCTACATGTAGGGGAATAAAGTATTTTAATATGTTTATTACTATGCCCCTAACCCTCCTTTTAACAAATTCAATCGAACTCACAAGACAAAATGCATCAGACTACGAATTAAAATATTTGTTAACCCAGTTAGACTAAACTAAAATTTGGTTCAGTTATTTCCAAAGGCACTAGTCACATAGTCACATATAAGTCAGACTGGTCAAATATCAAAATACCTCAAGCAATACTCCATACCCCAAATACTTTGGTAGTGTATGGAAGCTAGCACCAAAGACATAACACACTCAATACTATGCTCAGCAAAACAAAATGAATTTAGCAGATTATACACTAAATAAACAAAACATTTGTATTGTGTGATGCATGCATGTATACAGTGCAATGTATTTAGACATTTGGTTAGTCAATTTGGAGAATTGTGAGAGAATAACATCCCTCGACGGAATATTCAAAAATACAGGCTAGCCTAAATCATATGCTAATTGTGTTACACTTTTCTAATGTACAAACTAATCAAACCCTGGTTAGTGTGAGGTATGGATGCTAATCACTTCCGGAGACAATGATATCCCCAGCAAGTACAGTACATAGAGCTGATGAGCAGTTCAAGAGCTATGGACCATGCACATTCTCATCCAATACACAAAACAATGAGGTCTAGTCATGTGGAGCATTCTCAGCAAATATACTGTACATAACTACTCTGTGCGTGTTTAAAATCTACAAGTTGAGCAGCCATTAATGGTAACTAAGTAGTGACCAGCACTAAAGAGGAACATTTGCAAACCCCTGTGGTCTCTTTGTGCTGCTACGATACTGTCGACTTTACCTTGAGTGGTGTTTTACTCCCTCACATCAAATGAAACAATATGAAGGCCCCATGTTCGGTTCATACAGTAATGTTTATGCGTAACATATTGCCTGTGTGGGACTGACTCTCACCTGTGTTCCACACAACACAGCAGGTCACTCAGGTCAGAGTTTAGAGTCCAGACAAGAAATCTTTGGGCTTCACAGGACTATAAATTCACTCTGACACGCATCCAGTTATCTCAAAGGCCAAGCATTTAGACTCTCAGGTGTCGTAAATCTTGCTCCTTGGCTCTCCGACAAGCCAAACACTAGGATTACAATTCCACATCCATCGCTCACACTAAAGCCCCTAATTTCCTGTTACACAAAGCAGAAACAACCCTCCCTCACAAGAGCTCCAAAAAGTCAAGGTATGAAAAAAACTACTTTGGAAAGTATTTTGTAATGGAGGCAACAGCCTGTAGTGACTTTGCAGTGCTTTGATGAATACTAGCTACCAAAGCACAGCTTCATGCATCATCCCAGTGAATTCTCAAAGCTGTTCTGATGTACCTATTTACACTCTGCTAATTACCAGCAATTAGCTCAACCCACACCTGAACACTCACTTTGATGGGTGTAGTGTAAAAGAGGCAGTTTTAAAACCTTTTGTTCACTGCTGGTGTTTTCTGAATTGTCTTAATTTGCTTTCTCCTTTGAACTAATTTGGTTATTTACTCATGTCATTCATGCATCACTATCATCTTGGGGTTGTTTAGTGGTTTTCCTGACAAAATCTGCTTGAAATCTGGGAGTCATCACTGAAGACAACTAAGATCTCCTTCAACTGTACCTCTCCAATTGATCTAAACACTTGCATACAGAGTGGTCAGCTCAACTGCACCTTGCTGCCTGAGCACCATAATTCAGGTCTACAATGCCTCTCACCAACTGTGCTCTGCCAACAAAAGGTGTCTTGTCCCTATACCACACAGAAAAAGATTCCAAGCAAAGCTTTTCATCCCAATGACCCACAGTGGTGGAATGAGCAACCTATGCTCGCTCAGCAGCCTCACTCTCCCATTGGGCACTTACGTCTCACGGAAACTGAAACACTTCATTTCATGGCACTTTGCCTTAAATGACGTCTCTCTGACAGATATGTTGCTTGATTTGCACCACACTTATGTGGTAATAATACCAAATTACACAATGAAACATAAATGTTAACACATCCTGTGTAGCAACCTTGTCTTGAAAAATGATCTGTTCTATGTAAATGGTTCTCTGGTAATTTTTTATTGAAATGTACAACTTTGTTGTCATTATGCTGTTATTTACACAAATTAACAACATAACAACATATTATCATTATTTTAATAAAAATTGTAATGCTATACAAACATTTTGGCTGTATAGAGAGCTCAATGTTAGGAGACAAGAAGTGCATGGATGAAGACAGAACACTGATGCAGCTGCTCCTGCTGCTGTTCTGCTAATGTGTTGCTTAACTTGTTTGGGTCTTAAAAAGAGACAAGCGGCATGGCCTATAGAGCTACACAAAAGGTTGAATCTACATTAAAGCTTTCCGAAGTGTAAAGGTCCTAACAAGGAACTCAAACAAGTCCAGTTGCCACTGAATAACCTTTTTCTTTGGGACTGGGACTTTCAGACCAAAGACTAGAATTTTTACACATGATTTTAACTGCTGACTGTCAGCACTAAATTGATCCATACTGGAACACACCTGGACCATGTAAAGTATGACCAGTCATCAAAATAAATAAATAAATAAATAAAAATGATGAATAAATAACATCACATTTTTCTATGTAATTCTTTATATTTGTATTGTTATATTTTGTAAGATCTACACAGATATATTTTTGTAAGACAAAATATCTGATCTAAAATATCCTGTTTTCCCTGTTTTTTTGCAGTACAACATCGAGATAAGTGACTGTAACTTTATTAACGTTTTTCTATGGTTGGGTTAAGGACAGGGAAAGATTGTGGGCTGGGTTAATAGAAAATAATTTTACAGTTAAACACACCAAACCATACATAATTTTCTTACCTAAACTTAACCTGACATGAAGTTGGGTCAGCTTGTATGTCCAGCACATTATATGCCTGCCACCTCCTTGATATTTGCTTTCTGTTAATAAACATTAACTTCATTTATTCACAAAGATGTTGTATTGAAGCACAATGATTACATTTGCTACAAAACTTAATCACAGTTGCATAGAAATGTAATTTTCAGGAGACAGGGGTTGCCTTTTGGGATCTTTTTTAAGTATAACTAAAATAATAATAATAACTATAGCACTATGTCCCTCTTAGTTGTTCTGTATCGTACTATTGTAGCACAAACAAAATCTTATCTTAGAGAAAGTCAAGCGATCCTGCCAAAGGTTTTTATGTGAGAGTGTAAGACGTGCAAATTATTATCGCTCTGATTTGTTCTTTTAAAAGGGTGATTAAAATAATTGCACTAAGGTTCTTTTAAAATCCAGCAATCAATTTA
>JAUYWH010000002.1:283885-296628 GCA_034779795.1 Ctenopoma multispine
CCGTTCCAACCAGACTTTAACAACCGTTCATCTGTCAGAGAATTTTATAACATGTACTTAGCAACGGGGAGACATCTGAAAGTTTTGCCCCTGGGTATTAACCATGAAGAATATGAGAACGGGTACACATTGTTTACTTTCAATTTGGACTCTGACGAAGATTGTGCCGCTTTATCACCTGTAACCAGCGGTGATTTAATGCTTGAAATGAGATTCCGTGTCCCTCTGCCAAACACTCACCCTGATTGTGTATACATGCTTTGATGACATTCTGGAGATTAATAGTAAGCGTCAAGTCATGATAGGGCATTTATAAAATCATGAACAACCACGAGCTGGAGCGTTTGATGCAGGGTTTAATTGGGGACCTCTTTTGTGGTGTATGGGCCTGTGACCAATTACCTTTTGGTAAAGATTTTCAACCACCATTGTTTTTCATTGTGAACACCCATCCGGCTTCTTACCCGGGGGAACACTGGCTGGCTTTCACTCTGGAAGAAGATGGCACAGGAACCTTTTTTGATTCGTTTGGTTACCCGCCACACTATTCTTTTTACCCTAAGGATATTTTGGGTTTTTTAAGAGAAAACTGTACACATATTCGATACAACACAAGACAAATTCAAGATGAATTATCCTCAGCCTGCGGACACCACTGTGTGTATTATTTAACCCATAGAGCAAGAGGCTTGTCTTTTGATCAAGTTTTGTCTCTATACAGCGATGACACGATCCGAAATGATTCTAAAGCCATGACTTTTGTGAAAAAACATAAAAAAAATATCTGCCTTAAATCCTGAATGTGTTATAATCATAGTGCTTGTTCTTTAAAAGTGTTTTGTGAGTGCCATAATAGGACATAACTATTTTATCTGTAAAAGCAAGAAAAAAATCACAAAAAATAAAAATTCATACTCTTTATTTCAAAAACATAATTGCGTCCAATTACAATTCTTTTTTTTACGAAAATGACAACCAATGAGGTGATAGCACAACATTACTCTTTTTTCTCTTTTTCTTCTTATTTTCTATGGACAAAGGCCAGGAAATAGAATCGGGTGTCCTGTGTTGAGTTTGGGCTGTCATTCTTGAAGCTAGATATGCGCTCACGTGCCTCGATATTAGGAAATGTTGAGAGAGGAATGTTTAGTTGAGACAAAGCTTTCAAAAACAGGTCCCAACCCTGGGGTGTTTTGCTGTCTTTTTATGCGTAGCTGTAAGACGCTTAAATAAATCCAGCAGGTGTGATCCTTTAATGATTCGATCTTGATAAACAAATTCCCCTTCTTTATTCCACCCAAATGTTTCTTTTGAGTCTAACAACTTTTGTAAAATATAATTTGTATTCTTTTGGAACCTAGGGTTTACATTCCTAATTACATCTTTAAATACAGAATCAGTTTCTTCTTCTTCTTCTTTTCTCAGTATCTTGATTCTCTTTGGGTAATGTGAGAGTTACTTGTTTACTTTCAGCTTCTTTTTGTTTTTGCAGTTGAAGATATCTCTGAAGGAGCATATCGTACTTTTTAATTTCCTCATCCGGAGTTAAATCTTTTTGATATAAAATTTCTTTCATGTTTTCATCCAAATCATTTAATGCCTAATAATGTCTGAACCCTTTAGGTTTCCTGCAAACGGTTTAGCTGTTCAGGCGAAATCAAATACACCTTTTGCGAGGCCATCCTAACGTTTTAATGCGCTAAAGAGTGATAAGTGGGAGAGCTTCCCCGAGTAGAGGCAATAAAAAGGCACCACCCGTCTGCGTTATAACCTTGCGTTTCTTTGTTAACCCTGTATGTTTATCAGCCATCACTCTGAGGCGTTTCTTTTCTTGTTTGAGTTTGCTGTACTGAGCTCAGGACAGGGGGATATTCCCCTTTAAGAGATTAACGGCTATTTCGCATAAAGTCGAAATAAAATCATCCGAACGCTGCGCTAATATGGCCTTCCTGTTGTGAGGGGGACATGAGATCAATGCTTTCAACAGAGGAAGGTTTCCTTTCACACGTGCAGACATTATTTTTTCTTGGGCAAGTACACACAAGCTCGTTCCCCTGGCAATATACCAGCCCTGAGTCTAAACTGGTCCGGACAGGTCGGAGTCAAGTCAATAAATGAATAACCATGAGGGGCTTTGGTCGCATCATTATATATACATCACTCTCCATAAAGTATGATTTTTCCCAGAGGAAAAATTTGTCGGGCTAGAATATCTGTCTGTAATTTATCCCTTGGATTTTTGAAAAGCACCATATAGTTACTGTTCAAACTGATGGTCCTGCTGAATTTACCATGATAAAATATATTCTGGGTCAGCATTATGACACTCATATTTCGATGATGGCGAAACTGTGTAAAGATTCTCACCACTTCGGGATGATTGGATGCAGAGAAAATCACGTTGTCCAACACAAACATCATCAAAGGAGTCTGGAATTCCTTCAACAAACTTGACATTTATTTTTTCTTTTAGATGATCATACAAATCTTGATAAGAGGTATATATCCATACAATATTCACAGGTACAATATTAAACACACGATCCAAATTTTCCAAAACATTTTTGACAAAAAAAGGTTTACCACTCCCACTCGGCCCTGGGACTATACACGAAAATGGCAATTTTAGCCTAAAATCAAAATCTACCCCTTCCGTCAGGGAAGAGACGTCTTTTTTCATACACCACTCGAATCCTTTTGTCATATGTCAAATTTCAGAGCAGAAAACCTTTTTTATCTCTGCCTATAGTCTGTTGGGGGGTGCGAATTTCCAAAGGATTCTCTGAATATGGGTCATTTATGTACCCATCTACCAGGTCTCTGAGACTGTCAAAACACACATCCTTACAATTCTCATAATGTTGGGTGATTCCTTTGGCTTTTAACACTAATTTGTTTTTTGTGGTCTTGTAACCATAGCTTTAAGGACCGCTTGACACAAAGTCAACGATAGAATCTCCATCCAATTCGTCTTTTAGCTCTCCCAATCGGTCCCCTAGGGGGAGCTGATACTCGCCTGGCTTGCACACATACACAAGACTGTCTGTGTCATGATACAGTACACGTTGGCCTAAATGGTTCAAATAGTCGTAAAGCTTCAGACGACCGTACGCAGTGGTAAATGCGGCTATAAAAATATTAACATTCCCTGGAGAAGTAACGTATTTTTTGTTATAGCGCCATTGTACCATAGCCACATCGTCTGTGAGGAAGGAGAAATAACTCACATCATATTTGTCTGAAAACATGAACCGTAAAAACTCATCGCGCTCTTTAATGAGAGAGGTGGTGAGCAAATTGGACCTCTGTGCAAACTTACCCCATAAAGAATTGAGCGTTAATTTGGCTACCTGGCGTTTTACAGGATTGTAGAAAGAATTAGAATTAGAATTGATACTTTATTGATCCCCTTGGGAAATCCCTTGGGGAAATTCCTTGTGGACAGGCTTCCTCTGTGAAGCGCCAAGGGTCGGGGTATCGGTGTCTTGTCCAAGGACACCTCAGCATTTTAGCTTGTTGAGTCTGGGAATCGAACCGGTCACCCTTGGGTTTGAAGACGACTGCCCTGCCCACTGAGCTATCATGCCACCCATGAGATGTTGTTAGCGTCTAATTTAATCCCCTGTTTCTCAAAATAATCCTGTATGTATTTTTGTTTGTCTTCTTCTGTGTGGATCTCTGAAGGGTAACCTGAGGCCTCTTGTTTCCCTTTTAAGAACCTTGTTATGTAGCTTTCAAAAACGGTGTTTGATTTCTTTGGAAAATGCCATACCTCATGGATTTTCGCCACTCTGTACCCCTGCTCTATTGCTTTTGAAAATACTGGCGTTGTCCAAACCCCAGTCAATGCTCTTTCTTCATCACTGTGAGAGCAAGGACCTGACTGATGGTTCAGCTCACCGCACATCCTACACAATGTAAACACGAGTTTGCCCCGAGTTGTCCTAACAGGAAGCACTGGGAAGAATAGACCATGAGGAGGGTACACTTTAGCCCTAATGAGACCAAAATAAGCGCCAAGATTTTCAAAGCCCTTGTGCAGAATCACAGGGTGACCGAGAGGGAAAAACACTGGGAATCGCACATTACAAACGGATACAGAGATGTCACATCAACGTATGACACCTTCTCATTTGAACCCTTAATGGGTTATTTTCATTTCAGACCAGCTAGGCTCCCATATACATGTGACTTTGAGGCCGTGTACAACCTGTAAAGTATGTAACCTGTCCATTGTCTTGTTGTACTTTTCTTCAAAAGTAACGTGCGTGAGGGGGCATGTGTCTTTCGGATTATAACATACTTTGCAACCATGAAAAAAACATCTTAAAAATTAAAATGCATGCAATTGCCATCAAGATGGTACGATGCTACTTGCTTCTCACTCTGATTGATGACGTGTTGGATGTAAACACCCTTTTCATGCATCAGCCATTCAAGCCATTGTATCGAGGCAGACAAGTAAGACTTTGATTGAATTTTGTAATCGAGGGGGCAGGGGATAGCATTAGTGTTTGGTGAAAGGTCATGCGATCTAAAAACTTTCATACAGGCTGAAGCAATAGTTACACATGTAAACGGGTCTACGTTGGTGTCTGTGATAAATTGTTGACAGAATTTCAAACACGCCTGTCTCAAAATATCAGTGTCGTTTTCACAGTACATTCGAGCTTCTTTTGCAAAGTCAAACGTGTCGTTTTTCACGGATTCATACCAGGTCAGAAACTTTTCCCTCTCATGCAATGACATGCGGTCTACCCCGTATTTTTCAGGTTCAGGATAAGGGCCTATGTATTTTAAATTTTCTTCATAGCTAAATTGATGAGGAAAATAGCCTTTCATCGAATTGTCAATCCCAAATGCCTGAGGGAGTTGTGCTAAACGCATGGGAAGAAAACACAGACAGTCAATGTACCTCTGATCAAAATCTGTATCTGTTAAACAGTGCACCTTTGATCCTTGTGTTATCAGTTTGGGGGCTAGGTTTTGCTGTATCATTGTCTTTAAAATGATATTAATGTCAAACCCCTTTGAGTTGTGAGCTGGGAATGTATATGATTTGAAGCGTGGTTGTCTAAACTGTTTTAAAAACTGGACCGCACAATCGGTTCCAGAAGCAATCCAATTTTTACCGTTAGATGTTATTACACTTACAAGAAACGGTGCATGTTCCCCTTTTTCATCCAGAAATGTTTCGAAATCGTGATAAATATATTTGTCTGAATGTTCCTTTTCAAGGGACACAGGCTTAATGTAACAACGGTGAGGTTCTGGTGAATCTTTCCGGGGGCAGAGGTTGGGGGCAGACACCACACTTTTGTACAGGACATCTGTGCTTACCGTGCTGAGAAACGTATTTACACAGAGGACATTTTTTGTCAGTTTGACAGATGCTAGGTTTTGTGTCTCTGGATTTGCGAATTCTCTCGTAACAGTAAGGTGTATGGCATGTTCTGTTACAATCATGACATGATTGAATGAGTAATGCATATGTTTTTTAGACAGTAAATAAGACTAAATGACAATTAAGAAGCCAATAATTGTATGCATACATATCTACATATCCTTATATTCACACAAGCACAAATACAACAAAAATATAGCCATTAAATTATTATTTCCCTATTGGCGCTACACCCCGTGTAAACAATGGTGTTTTCCCTGCATACTTTTATTTAAAACACAAGGGAAAATAGAAAAAAAACAACAACCGCTGCTTCAGTTTGTTTAAACATATTCCTACAAACAAACTTGTTCTGACAAAGAGGATATGACAAAGTATTTTGTCAAAAGAAAGTATTATGTGGCTAAGCATATGATTAAGTTTTTTTATAAAGCTGTTGTCTGTCTTTCACGAAATAATTGATCATGAGCAAAGGACGGGGGGATGCTGAGTCGTGTCTGTTAAGTGAGGGTTTGGGTGCGCATGACCGTGCAGAGCGCGCAGCAATGGTGCTGGCCCGTGATTTGACAGTTTGATATGAAACGTACAGCCACACACGGATGTCACACCAAGATCGGCCTGTTTGATACACAATGAACCAGCAGTTACGCATCTGTCTCCACAGAGTGTACGTTTAACGCCATGGATGTTACGCCAAGATCGGTCCGTTTGATACGAACCGAGCCAGGAGTCTCACCTCACTCATACAACTGTTCATACGGTCTGTGAAGGTAGATGCGCGGATTTTGACAAACCATTTCCCTGGATCTGCAATGCATGCGCATCGGGCCCATCCTTTGCACATGGCGTGCGTGGGGGATCCGCTGATGTCAGATGGAGAGTGTCTCATTTATTGATCAGCTTCACCCCGTAGCTAGATGCAATTCATACTTGTGTGATCGTAAGGTTTGTATGTATTTTTTATAAATGATAATGTTTATTCATTTTTAGATATAAATACCCTTGCATAAACAGTTTTACACCTCAATAGTAATACCACTGCTTAGCCAAACCTATAGACAATCATAATGTATATATATTTGTAAGAGAATAAAGTTAAAAATAAGCTTAGAGAAGCTAGAGAGGACATATGCTGTTGTTTTATGTTACAGAAAAAACACAGATATTTATGCACCCTTAAAGAATTTGTATTTACAATTACACATTCAGAAACCCTTTAAAGTATTTAACAAATATTGATTTATTATTTTTCATGTTTGCACTTATTCACAGCTTATACATTTAGGTTAAAGCATTGTGTGTTTTTCCATAATATCTGTTTTTTTCTACAGCTCATTCAGACTCCTGGTTCTCTTCATCGCTTTCGGTCACGCTGTCATGAATGTACACCCGCTGACCGAAGGTTCTTTTGCAGTTTTCATCTTTAAAAATGGCATCAATTTCTGAAAACACAGTCTCTGTTTTCACCATGTCTACCTCATGAATTATGAAACATCTTTCTATGTTGCAGAACCAGTCGTCGTCTGCAGGAGAGATGAAGTTCTCAGACAGGTAAACAGGGGTGTATTCGGTGTGTTTCAGAACCACAACACCATCAGCCTTGTCAACACGGTACGAGGTGGTATGATCACGCCCGGTCCATAATGCTGAGTATGGGGCTTTTGCAACACAAGTTTCAGGCCAAACCTTGCTTCTGAAGAAACTCCATTCCTCGTCATTAAAACAAAGATGAGGGTACATTGTAATATTGTATTCTTCCTCGCCACGGTGTTTTTCTTCCTCTGCGGATCTGCAGTACAGCATGACATAATCCCAGGAAAATGTGTACCCTGAAATGCTGTCATCAAAGGTAGCCCATTTTGACTTTAGGCCTCTCTTAAAAAAATGGCGAACCCTCTTCTTCTTTTTTGGTGTATCAGGTCGTACCATTGGAGCATTTATGAAACTTGACTCACCCATGACTTGTAAAAGCATATAACCTTGCTTTGCAGTTTGCCTTAACCACAGTCATAGCTATATATACTTAAACACTCCCATTTCCCCACCCCTTTGACCGCAGGACAACTATTTTTAATCATGTTTATACTTTTTTTGTCTTGTCATAACTGTTTCAATGTACAGGGGTTGAGGGATACAGCTGTGGACTAAAGATAAGAGAGGGAGGGTGAGTGACGGTTTGGGTGCGGACTTGAGGGAGGGAGGGCTTAAGGCGGGACTTCTGGTATTTTAGGGCGGGGCTTCCGGTATTTTGACAGCTGTCAATCAGTTTGACGAGAACCCGATCCTTATATCTCTCTGGTAATTTATACACTAAATATCTGTATATAAAGGGGAATTGTTATCGTAATTATGTTCTTGCCCCTTTATTGTTGTCCCTCTAATAATTTGAATTGGTTTTGTCACTTATATGAATTATTTTTTTATTCAGCATGCTGTAGGACTTACCATGAGACATTGCGGAGGAAATATTGTTTGTCTCAGCCAGGAAAGTCCCAGCTAAGAGACTCTATTAAGATAGGGGCTAAAAACCCGACAAAGGAAAAGACAGGTAAGTGTACAAATTAATGTCTATATTAAGTTTGGTACATCTCTGGGTGTTTTTAGGGGTTAACATATGGTGTGTTTTGCAGTTGCTGGAATCCAGGTCTAGAGTCATCCAAACAGATGCAAAGAGAGAACTGTGGCAGACTGCAATTCTGGACCTGATGTCCGATGAAGAGGATGCCATCGTTGATGGAAAACCGATGTGGGTTGTGAGGTCTCCACCTCACAGGAACCCACAATTGTCTTAGCTTTGCCAGCAGCTTCAGTTCAGTTTGGAGGTGGACATGCGCTATGCTCTTACACACCGTCAGCCTGTAAGAGCTGATGGAATCAGGCCAGACGAAGATTAATTTTTGGAACTTTTATAAGCACTGGTGCATGTGTTTGTTTCAGTATTGCTTTTAATTTGCTTTCACCGTCATATTTTTTTCTTATTCTTACTTTGTATATTTATTAGTGTTTGGTTTAATTTTAATAAAAAACATTTCTGAATCAAAAGGGTGTGGGGGATGTATAGTACAGTGGGGGGTGGGTTTGGGAAGTCTACATACCTGCCCAATAAACAATCAAGTCACTAAGCTATGAGGGCTTAAGGTTAGGCTAAATAAAAAGTGTGACCAATCAAATAACAGGAAAGTCACTCGGTAATGTCCCAATAGATGTCAGGGTTGTGGAAGTTTTTTTTTTTTTAAATCAACCAATTAATGTTTAGATAAAAGACCAATGGGGAACAGCAGAGTTGTGCAGAGGTGTAAAAAATGAGGTGTGACTGTCTCTTTAAAAGAGCCTTGAGTGGATTATTTGCCATGGCAACTGGCTGTACCATGGAAGAATCCCTCAGCAAGATACATCCGAATTGGTATCAATCCGGAAGTATCCTAGGTTGGTGGAATTTGATGTATACGCTCAGTATACTTGTAGATACTCCCAAAAATCAGTGGTGTATACAGGAGTTTCCTAGTTCAGATACACCTCCTTTAATTCAGTACTTCACATTAAAATGTCACAAAGTTTTATTCTGGTCTTAGCTACAGTAGCTTAATTGTATTTTGGCTTTGTAGGGCAAGTAGCCTTTCATAATAGGATGTATTGACTCCAAGAATAATGAGGTTATTAAATTAACATCCAATTGCCAGCTAATTACAAGAAAAGGGATGATATGAGTGAGGGAGTCATGAGTTACTACAGCAGGCTTCATGACTTCCAGAAATTATAGGTCAGAGTCATTAGTAAGCCCAAAGTTATAGCCAGGATAAAGGCAAAACATGTCAAACTGATGATATTAAGACCACATGACAATGGTTATGACTGCTGAATTCAGGATCAAACTGTGTTTTATCTGTTATGACAAAGAGTGCTTTGCAGATTTTGGATGTGAAAACACAAGACTGTGTGCCCGCATCAAGATGCACACACACACACACACACACACATAGTTTGGCACGCCATAATATCCCATTTCATGGCTTGGCTGAGAAAAGCCTCAAAACAGGCAATGTGTGAAAACTCAGCCTTTTCCACCTCACAAGCATATCTGCTTGTGCATGTCCTCTGAAATGTTTAACACCCCGTGCAGCAATATGAATTGGACACCCTTTGGAGGTGGCAGAGGCAGGGATAGAATGTGGAGCGATGGATTTGTGTGTATGTGTGTGTGTGTGAGAAATACAGAGGATGGGGTTAGGAGAGAGAATAGCAGGGTATTTACATATCAAAGACAGTGAGTGTAGTAGCTATAAACAGTTCCTTTCCACTCTCCAGCCCTGGGGGAAAAAAAAAGACTGCGATTGTCAGCTTCCTGTTTTCTTTCACCAACAGTTCTCCTAATTGAGAGCCGTTTTGGTAGGTTGAGGCCCGACCATCCGGGAAGCAGCAACACAATGTGAGCTGTCCTCAGAGGGGCCTATAACCCCCTTGAGGAGCCCCTCTGACAAGCCTGTAAGCCTCTCCTCAGACTCTGGCTGTCTGGATTCACCAATTACTACTTACACTGTCTGCCCCTTTTTCTCTTTTTTTAATTTCACCCCATTTATCCTCTTCATTCTTATTCCACTTTCTTCTTTGATTCACCTGCATGTCTACGTAGGCCTCCGGCTTCCTAGCTCCCTTTTACCTTCTGTTCCTCTTTCATTTTGTATCTCACTGGATTTCCTCTCAATTTTCGTCCTCATTTTCTCTCATTGCCTCTCTCGTTTTGACCGCATAGCTCTCTGCCTGTTGTTGTTTGGGTGGTGGAGCCCTATCTGCACCCCATTAGTTTTGGAGACAGGGCTTTTTGTGCAAGTGCTAGGGGGGAATGATATTGCAATGACCTCTGTCGGTAGGGATTAAGGAAACAGAGTGACGTAAACAGCTCCTGAAAAGAAAGGGAGCCCACTTAGCTCACCTTACCAGTGATTCAGCTCTTACAGTCAGGCTGCTTCATTGGCTTTTGGTATCATATTTTATCAAATTTCAGATATTGGTCACTCAGTATTGGTCACCCAGCTCAGAGGGGCTGAAATACAGTTTGAAGCTTGTCCACCAGCAGCCAGAGGACTCAATCTGGTGTGTTGTGGGAGGATTTTACTAGCTAGCATCTTCAGGAATGGCAGAGTGTGAAAGCTGCCATGAAACTTCTTCATTCTGCCTTAAAGGCCACTTTACAGAAGTTCAACAAACTTAAGCTCCAAACCTGAGTCTAATTTACAATAAGTAAATCACGTTTGTTTGCCATTGCCTCCTTAAGTGAGATTGATCACACGACGTGCTGTACCTATATGCTGTGCATGGTGATTATTTTGGATGTGACAACTTAGCAAATGACTAACTGAATATTAAATGCTAAAACAAGATGAACTGGGGCTCAGAGAGTTAATCATACAAGGTTGTCATGTTAACATGGCTTTGTGGACACTTTGTCACAGGAAGAAATATGGCATCCATGTGCTGAGCAGAGGCGGAAGGAGAGGAACATGAAATCAGAGAGCAGGGAAAGAGAGGAAAGCAGGGGACAGAAATATTACAGAGATAGAGATATTCATTTTTAAGTGCAGGATGATAGTTTGTATAGAAACTGTTGATATTTTGGGCTGATATTTAATACTGTAAACCAACCAAACATCTGATACCAGAAAGAACATTTAAAAGCTCTGCAGAGAGCTGCATTGTTCCAAAAATAATTGGATAAAATCAAAATTATTTTATAGCCTTATTGTTACAGTGAAATGTAAGGTTCTCAGAAATCCCACCTCTCCCAGAAGTTTGAAGGCAAAGAATGAGGAGATGTCAGTAACAGCATTGTTGTTTGTGAATGAGATGTTCAGGAACATTACAGAGTGTAGGTCATCTGTGTTTCTGTAGGCTTCTAAACCAAATAGCCTTTTAAATGTTTCTCTCTCTCTCTCCTCTCTGTGGACCATGATTATAAACAGTAAAGTTAGTGGATTCAACTTGCCTACACACCAGCTGCACTGGATGCAGTATGATTTGATTCTTGTAAAACAGTGTACAGAGGTAGCTGGTGAGAGCTAACCCAGGTGCAGAATGTGGTATGTGTAAGTGATGCTGGGAAACAGGACAGGAACATCCTGAAACATGTCAAGCCAAGATAATGAGGATTAAGCTACTGTAGTTGCACAGACTCACATATGAAACAAGCACAGGTGTTTTGACATATGTCACACTGTATGTTACCTGTGTGTGTTGCCCTTTAGTATGTTATACAGATTCACTACTACTCACTGTGTATAACAGAGTAAGTCCATAGCTAAACAGTGAGCAGTAAATTAAGACAATGATCTATCCACTGATCATTTAGTGTCATTATTGACAGCTGTTAATTATTATTGAAAGATGTTATGCATTGATGCACTGATTGTGTGATTCCAATTTCTTTTACATTTTTGTACCATTTTGGCATTTGTGAGGGAACTCCATTAACAGAAATATTTAAAGATTCATATTCAGTGGACTGCAAATGCACCATATAATGGGCAGTGATTGCAGACACAGCCTTTGCCATGTTCCAAAGTCTCTATAATGGTTGTTAATTGTGGAAGAGCTGAAGTTCTCCCAAGTATGAGTTTCTCTTTCTTTATTCTTCTTCTTCTTATTGGTGTCTGCCATTGAAAATGAATGAAGGCAATGCATTGCATGGCGAAGCCTCCACTCAAGAAGCTAAACTGGCTTCTTTATTGGTGCCTGCCATTGAAATGAATGGAGTTAATGCTTTGCATGGCTTTCATTTCAATGGAGGCACATATTGTTATCCACCTCTAAACGGGTCTCTTTATATCTTATTCTTCCATCAATGAGAATGCGGCCCGAACGGGAGAGAGAACCCACACAAAAAATACACAAAATACTTCACGCCGCTATACCGTTTTCGTTTCAACCTGAATCAATTTCTCTTTCTTTCTTTTGTCTTCTTATTCAGTCAATTTTCATCTTTCTTAAACAATTTGGGTTTAAGGAAAAGGAAAATGGGTCCTCTGTCACCCATATGATTTTTATAGTGACAGGACTTACGGTTTTGTAGCACAGTGTCCAAATGTCGACACTGCTCCGTTTTCTCTCGCATAGAGACATTTATTTTTAGTCTGTGAGCTCTCCTCTGGATGAGAGATGAGCTGTTTTTAAAATCGCCACCGAGCGCTCATTTTTGGGAATTTTGACACAAAAAGGTATGAGTCTGTTGAAGCATGGAGGTGCTTACAGTTTTTCTCAAATGCTAAAAAACAAAAGCCAATCCTCTAAACCAAATGACCAGTTGTCTAAACACATTTACTAAATCTAGCCATCATTTTCCAACATC
>JAUYWH010000002.1:296728-307447 GCA_034779795.1 Ctenopoma multispine
GTCCAGCAGGAGGATGGCTGACTGGCAGGTCTGTTACACTTTAACTCAAACAAAAAACTGTGTGATAGCTTAATTTATATATGATTTGATTCACACACTTTCTGTATTTTTGACAGGGAGACCTGCTGGACTGCTCCATTCTTCCAAATCCCATTTGGTTCAGCCCGTCCTTGCTGGAGGAGATGGAGAAGATTGCTTCTGGACATGACCGTGATGTTGTGGAGTCCACAGGTGCTCCAAAGTGCAAGAAGGTAACTTGATGATCCTGTTAATTTTATGTGTGACACACTGCGCCACAACTGTGTCACAGTAAATGTTTTAATTAGCTGTCTTAATTTGTGATTTATTAGAAATCGACTGTGCGACGTGGTCCCGCCTTGATACAGGAACTGGAGCGGCAGTGACAACATCCTCGACTTAGACCCGTCTGGGAGGAGGAACCTGCGCAGTCAGGGTCTGAGAACCCCCATGCACTGGCGTCTCTGGTGGCTGCCCTGTGGGCTTCTTGGTCCCTTCTCGCCCAGGACCCTCGGGCTGATAGCCAGCCGGGTCCCTAGTAAGGGTGAGGCTGGTCCAGAGACGTGTGCAAACTGCTGGGAAGGAGCAGTTTGCACCAGGACGTCAAAGTTGGCAGCAGAGTGTGCGTGATGGCGCTTGCGGTGTCTACAACGAGCAGGTACACACTGAGGATCATAACAGCTGTGGTCCTCCCAGTTCAAAAACGAGGAGTAAAAGTCGAGCCTAGAATCGGCCTTCAGCTGGGCCCAGATCTCTCGAGCTGAGGCAGGGCTCAGGGAGACCTGGTCCTCAGAGGCATAGTCCATTTGGTTGTACATCATGTGGTCAAGAAAGGACTGGGTGAAGGTAAGTGGTTTGGGTTCAGAGGTTGAAAAAGAAAAAAAAAAAATTTGTGGAGAGCGGATAGGAAATAGCTCGGTCCAGGGTGGTCAGTTCATTCTGTCAGATAGGTTGTACTGAATGGTGGACCCAAACGCAGACCAGGACAAGAGACTGTTCAAACAAAACGAGTCTTTAATAAAACAGTGCATACATACAAACACAATCAATCCTGGAGGAGGCACAACTACAACACTAAAATAAACACTAAAGACAGGGACGTTGACCAGGTGAAGGGGGAAAAACAAAGGATGAACGAAACACAGAGACTCGGGGAGAGTGTGAAGGAGAGAAAGGAGCAGAAACTAAACCCAAACCAACTTACAAAAACGATGAAGGAGATGAGTGAGCAAGGCAGGACGAAGACCGGGTGACTTGCAGGATAACAAGATGAACTGACAAAGAGAAGAAGAAAGTGCAGAGGCTTAAATAGTGAGGTGACTGACTATAAATGAAGAACACCTGGGAGCAATTAGGGTGAGTGTAGAGAAAGGGGAGTGGCTAAGGTGAGGTAAGAACAGAAAGACATGAAAAGACACACAAGGGCCAGAGGAGAACATGACACTGTTTAACAATCATGGTTAAAACACACAATGCTTCGCTCACCTCAAATACCCACCTCCTATCTTAAGTCTTGGGTGCTAACCCAAAGTCTTGTCTTTTGTGACCCAGCTACCAACCATAACCTCCTCCCAATGGGGACTTTGTCAGTTTAAATACTACATGAGCCAAATCTGTTCATGTTGTTTGCCCATGTCATAATTAGGGATGGGAACTGATAGGATTTTCACGATTCCGATTCCATTTTCGATTCTGTTTAACAATTCAATTCTTTATCGATTATTCTATCGATTCTTATTTTTAACAAAGGAGAACACACAGCTTGATTAGCTTAGAACTTTGTTTTATATATTTTATAACTGCCAGCGTCTGAGCCAGCCAGATATTGTCTGTCTCTCTCGTCTTGATCATCTAAATGCAGTGCATAGTAATAGCAGGTTTTACAATACGGCAAATCGCGCTAACATAATATGCAATGTTTAGTTACCTTCCGTATTAATGGGAGAGGACGTGCAAACGTTTTTAAGGTTATCGCGTGTTTTGTGAGCAAATGCTTTTGCATATTCGTAGTGTTTCTTCCCTTTGATGAAATATTCATTTTGCAAGTATTGCAAGTTTCAAATGACGCTACACAACGTGCGTGGTGACGTCATTCGAGGCAACTGGAATCGATAGGGGAATCATTTGCAAAAATGGCAAACAATACCAAGGAATTGAAACAGTGGGAACCAGTTTTCGATGCCCATTCTTTACTTTACTTTACTTTGCTTGGCAGACGCTTTTATCCAAAGCGACTTACATGGAGCTAGTGATGAGTGTCTGGCTCAGGGACACACCTGGTAGGGGATGGGCTAGGAGTCAGGCTGGGATTTGAACCTGCGACCTTCTGCATCCCAGTCTGACGCTTAACCAATTGAGCTACCAGGCCACATTCCTAGTCATAATTACTCCAACCACTAGTGGTGCATAACTACAATATATTACTGTTGGCCATAAAAGTGAAGTTGCAGAAGACAAACGAGACAAAGGTGTTTTCTACAAAATATCCCCAA
Organism: Ctenopoma multispine; assembly: GCA_034779795.1. Classification (NCBI taxonomy): domain Eukaryota; kingdom Metazoa; phylum Chordata; class Actinopteri; order Anabantiformes; family Anabantidae; genus Ctenopoma; species Ctenopoma multispine. Next base: position 299,239 of record JAUYWH010000002.1, read on the forward strand.
CCCGCATTTGGAATTTGACGCATGAATTGCTTGGGAGAGTAATTCAGAATCACTGAGCTGCTGTTTCAGTACAGGTAGCACGTAGTCCAAACTTAGGGACAGAGCTCTCTGCTGGAAGCCTCTTAGCATTTTTGGAAACCATTTGGAAACACCTGACCATTTTCATGCAAAAGTCTTCCTTAAACAGCACTAAACAGCACTAAGACAGCTGGACCAAAGCCACAACTCTTCTGTATGTGGGGCAGCAGCTCCTTAGGACAGGGTTGGCCAGGTTTCATTGGCAGTTTCCTCAGCACTGTAGCATTCTTTCAGACTGATTGTAGACCTGGCAGACGCTACACCTCACCAAAATGCTACACCCAAAATGATGCCTACATTATTTAGCTCAGCCTCTGTCTTGTCTCTGTAAGTCAGCCTGCTTAACTTTCTCCTTGCCTTTCCTCTTGCTTTCATTAATGTTGGCTGTCTGCCTCTCCCCCCACACCCATTGCTCTCTTTCTCTCTCCCTCCCTCCCTCTCTCTTCTCTGCCTGCTTGGCCCTTTGTGAACTGTGTACAAATATAGATTAGTTTAGAAATTCATTAGCCCAGTCGTTATCTGTCATTGGTGTGCGCCACACCATAACAAGCCCCAGAGGGGGGGAATGGGGGCACTTGCATTGGTGGCAAGATAAGCATTGAGTTCCTCTTTTTCAAAGTGTCAAAGCAAGAGAAAGGGAGAGGAAGAAAGTTTATAAAGAGAGAGAGTGCGACAGAGGGAGAGATAGAAAGAAACAGATAAAAATAGAGGGCAATAATGCTGAAAGAGGGGGAGGAGAGCGGTGGGTGAGGGAGTGTTGAGGTTAGGGAAACAGCAGGAGATGTAAACAGCATTTTGAACATCTTCTCTGCAGCTTCTGTAGTACAAAAGTACAAAAACATACCCCGGACAGCATTTCCCAACATGCTACAGAGTCATAAGGCAACACGTCCAGCAGGTTAGATGTTCCTCATCAATATGTGTGCAGTGTACAGTACTTGTGTGTGTGTAAAATAGTGCTTTTGTCCAATAACCTACATCAGTGACATTACAAAAGAGAAGAATCTATTAGGTCAAACATTATTCTGTATTATTTCTTCCATCAGGGCAGCAAATTTGATCTTCACCTGTGTTGACAACAGCACTGAAATAGATAGTAACTTTGTGTGAGGATATACTGGCTCTGTGTGTGTTTGTGTGTGTGTGTGTGTGTGTGTGTGTGTGTGTGTGTGTGTGTGTGAGTGTGAGTGAGTGAGACAAATACTGAGTTAGGTTTAACCTGCTGTCTTAAGACTGAACTGAGTGATAATGATGTAACAGATTGCCCTTATATATAATGTGGTCCTGCTAAGACATTTTGTTGTTTCTTTCCCAAACAACAGTAAGTAATCACAGTTTGCTGTTAAAACAGCGGAAATGCAATAACTGCACTAATGCTAATGTTTGAGCACAAAGCATTCAGCTGGAGAAAACAATGCGCATTAATATTTCATAGCAAGACAGCATAACATCATGGAGAACGGCACATTGCGCACCACATCAAGCTATTCAAAAGCTCCATCCCCATTAATGCTATTTCTGCTAGGCTGTGGTTTGTTGTTGTTTTTCCTATAGTTTAGAGTTAATTAATCATCTAAATATTTATTTATTTACTTTTACTATCAGTGTACTGGACTCTTAGGGTTGTGAGCACACTCTTAATTGGGCCTCAAGGAGGGGAGAAAAATTGCATTCTGTGGCACCAACTTCAGCTGTTTGCACAGGCATGGTTAAAAAGGGAAATATTAAGTTGCAATGTGTTGCAGCGCTTATTTTCACAGCCAGAGCGGACACTTGGTAACAATTTAGTTAAAGCAGACATATTACAGAATGCTCATTTTCAGGTTTGTCTTTTTCCAGGGACCCACAGTAAAATGGTGACATGCTTTAAAGTTCATAAAGCTCATTTTCCTCAGCTCATGCTGTCTGTTTCTGCAGCACCTGTTTTCCCTGTTTGAAACACTAGCTTTTAGGTCCTTTCTCTTTTTTCCTGAAAGTCTGCTCTGATTGGTCAGGTCCCACAGACTTGAACAGGAACTGTGTACCAACTCCAAGCATTGTTTTTTGGTTCTGAGCATCTTCCCTGCAGACATCTTTGCAGCCAGGAAAACAAATATTAACCCATTAATCAATGTGTAGTAAAAGAAAAAGGGGTCAATACTGTTTCTCACTGTAAGATGGGAGAGAAACAGTGCAGATAAATAGGACTGCGTCCTGTGTGGCACAGGAGGCCATAGACAGACAAGCTAGTTTGTTATGAAGATCAAGAATATTCTGAAAGGAAGAATCATGGTCAGAGTGAGTTTGCTGCTGCAGCATCTACCAGTTCTTAAGGTAAAGGTGAAGGTGATGTTGAATGGAATAATCAGCTACAATCACAACTGCACGTTTTAACAGGATCTTATGTTTATTATGTTGATTGACGTAGAGGGCGGTCAGTATACAATATCCTCTAACACATGGGTACTACTACTATTACGGGTGCTACTGAAAAACGACAGTGAACTAAGTAAAATGTTGAACTTGATTTACTTGCATCAAGGTTAGCAGCTGAGAATGAGATATGACACTACATGCTGAAGTTTGGACACCCGTGTCACGGACCGTTTTGGAATTTATACTACAGTTGAGAAGTACCTAAACATGATGAAACGCTCTTCTTCCTTGACTGCAGTATCCATCCCTACTTATTTATGCTACTCTGGATTTTCACACATAAGGTCCAAATACAGTTCCACCGTGATGATAAGCTTTGGAAGCCTGCTTGACACTGGCTACTGTGCAACCCTGGTTAACTTCATTCAGTGCAAGTGATCAGAGTACAGTAATGTGGAGAGTGTCACATTGCAATCAATATTACAAGCTTTAAATATATTTTTTAAATATGCAGGTGATCAAATATATTCATTTCATTTACAAAAAGCATATATAATTATTTCACTATTTAATTGTTTTTTCATACTATCGTTGAAGTCAGCAGCGTAAAAGAGCCACAGACTCCAGTCAACACTAATGAGAAATATCATCTGGTTGGTAAAAAGAAAACCAGCGGTTCAATAATTTGAGGTGGTTCAGATTTACATCAGAAAAAATATTTATTTGTCACAAAGAGCTCACATAGAAATCTGAAAACACGCCAAAACTTCATCTCAGTTTACAACAGCGCCACAACCTCTGGTCTGAAGAGTGAGTTAAACTTTAGTCTGTGTAAGACACACACTTGTGTTTTTTCAGTTCTAAGGTGATGAAGGCTAATACTACCGAGCCAGACCAAGCTAGCGGTATGGACAGACGTCACTCAATTAATGACGGACACGGAGAAGTAATCAATGCGATAAAGGAGTTAAAACGGACCTCAAAGTGGACAATGACAACTTGAGACACATAATTAACCACCTGGGACAAGAAATCAATGTTGGAGCGAGTTGGCGAAGCAGAGTCCCGTGTGGAACAGGTCGAGGGATGGGCTGCGGTTGCAACTGAGACCCGATGCACCTGCCTAGAGCAGCAGCGGGCCCTCCAGGTGAAACTAACTGACTTAGGGTCTCGGTCGAGATGGAATAATATTCGGAATTTGGGAGTAGCAGAAGGAGAGGAGAGAAACTCGGTACAGATGTTTGTCGATAAACTTTTACAAAGCGAATTGCAGCTCTCACAGGACCTTGACTTGAAGATACAGCAGGCTCACTCTTTGGCACAGAGGTCTCGTCCCAATGAACCACTGCGGCCCATTATTATCAACTTTCAGGAATTCATAACGACAGAAATGATCCTAAAAGAGGCTTGGAAGAAGAAGAAAATTCAGCTGGGGTTCAGGACTCTGTACTTTGATCATGACTTTGCATCTGAGATTGTGAAGAAGCACAGGGAATACAACAGGATGAAGAAAATCCTAAAAGAAAAGGGTAGGTGCTTCCAAAAACCGTACACGAACATGCAGATCCACTGGGACACAAACTTACACCAGTGCACAGGATGCGTGGAGGGGGCTGAAGCGATAAAGGTTTCAGGTGTAGGAGCTGGAAGTATCTGAGGGGGAGAGCCTGATGACGTGGCTTCGTGAGCTACAGGGGTGGCGACAGGTCGGCAGACACAGTGAGTCTGGACCAGCAGCAGCTCAGACAGCAAGGGGAAAACTTCAGTAATACTTTAATCATTCTTATTAAATAATGTGTAATGTCCCACTTGAGCAAGCACTAGGCGAGAGGGGAGAGGAAAAACTCCCTTTAATGGAAGAAACCTCCAGCAGAACCAGGCTTAGGGTAGGCGGCCATCTGCCTTGACTGGTTGGGGTGAATGGACAGAGGAGAGAGAAAAGAACAGCAAAGAACAGGAAAAGAACAGATAAATATAATTGGGTATCATCTGCGTAGCAATGGAAATTAATATAGTGTTTCCTTATAATATAGCCTAAGCGAGTCATGTATAATGAAAAGAGAATCGGTCCAAGCACAGAACCCTGTGGAACTCCATATCTAACCTATGCGTGCATGGAAGATTCATCATTAACAAACACATTGGGATCTATCTGTTAGATTGGATTTAAACCAGTTTAGTGCTGTTCCTTTAATCCCAATGACATGTTCCATTCTGTGCAATAAAATGTTATGCTCATATGATCATCATCATGTTATGATATGACATTTCTACAGTGAGACGTTTTGTGCGCATATCTGGAGACCTTTACAAGGACATTTTCATTTTGAATCTCTTCCACACGGCGGAGTTGATAGAACAACAGTTATATGTAACCAATAGAAAGTTTAATTTTTCTATCAGCAGGTTCAGGTTTGCGCTCCGTGTCTGTGTGTTTGCTATATGCACACACAGAGCGAAGCTGCGATGTCCGTGGCACAGAGATCACAGGAGAAAAATAGACGCGACTATGTAGAGGGTTATGATTCCGTTTTTGGGGTTTTGCAGTACCCTTTTCCTGTAACGTCTTCAAATATGCACACAGAACTTCTCACTATAGAAATGATCATATGGATTCTTTCACGACGTCTAAACACGCAAACAACTCTACATACCATGCTATAAACATAAGGAAAATGCACTAAAGTTATAGAAATAGATGGTTTTGTTTGTTTAATATCAGTTGTACAGTTTAAATATGATTAACTGATAACATCCCACCCTTCCTGTGACCCATTGTTTGTCTGTGTGTGCACTCAGACCCAGTGAGCGACAGACTTTCATTGTCATATTAATAATAATAAAACTGCGTTATCGCGCGTAAGAATAATTAACGGCGATATGCATTAACGCGATGCTAATGCGTTAACCTTCCCAGCCCTAATCATAGTTTGATTTATTTAACTATACATCTGAATAACAGACGGAAAAATACATCATGGAGGAAATATGTGACTGTATTAAAGATAATAATGATGGCCAAGTGGATCCAACTATTCTTTGGGACACAGTTAAAGCAACAATGAGAGAAAGGTTAATCTCGAACGACTTACTTAAAGAAGATGAGGAGGATAAAATTTGATAAACTGGAAAAAACACTGAGAAATTTGGAAAAACTACAACCTAATCTGTATACTGAATGTGGACTACTTTACTTTACTTTACTTGGCAGACGCTTTTATCCAAAGCGACTTACAGGGAGCTAGTGCTGAGTGTCTGGCTCAGGGACACACCTGGTGGGGGACGGGCTAGGAGTCAGGCTGGGATTCAAACCTGCGACCTTCTGCATTCCAGTCTGACGCTTAACCCATTGAGCTAAAAAAAAACATTTTCAAAAAGGATTGAAAATGTCCCCCCTGACTTATTACATGATGATCAGACAGGATTTCTAAAGGGAAGGCAAACACAGAACAATATTAGGCATACTCTACACATCATAGAACAGGCTGTTAAGCAACATCTCAGTGTAGCCCTGGTCAGTCTCGATGAAGAAAAGGCATTTGACAGGGTCGATTGGGCTTTTCTATATGGGGTATTAAAGCAGATGGGTTTTAATGATGAAATTATTAAATGTATACAATCCCTATATACTGACCCATCTTCCAGAATTAAAATCAGTGACCATCTGGACAGTAGCTTTAAGTTGCGTAGAGGGACCCGCTGCTGCCTCAGCCCAATAAATTTTGCAATATTCATAGAACCTTTGGCTCAAGCTGTGAGACAGCATGAAGGGTTGTAAGGCATTAATATAGTGACAGGTAACCATAAAATTTGACTCTTTGCAGACGACGTTATAGCATACCTCCAGAACCCAGATACAGCTCTTCCCAAACTTATAAAAATTTTGGACGACTATGGTTAGATCTCGGGTTAAAAGCTAAACATCACTAAAACGCAAGTTCTCCCTATTAATTACACACCATGTAAGACAATTAGGCAGAACTATAAATTGAAATGGGAAAACACGTCAATAAAATATATGGGGGTCCTCCTCACCCAAGATCTGAACACGCTATATGCAATAAATTATGATAAAATAAATAAACTAAATGCTAAACTGAGATACATTGTTTACTGGTGTTCTCCAGAGTATCAGGCTAGATGGAAACACATTGAATTGAACTCAGACCACTGTCAGCCCCAGACTAGGTTAAGTGGGAACAATTGTCAAAGGGGGAACAATTGCATTGTAGAGGACACCTTGGAAATGTGGCATGAAATTGTTAAAAAATTACAAATTGGAAAGAGACGGCAAACTTCTGATATGGCCCTCTCTGTTTCACCTCAGATGTAGATATCTACAACTGAGACATTTCTATGATCCAGAAATTAAAGAAGGACTCTTAACAGAAGGTAACGAGATTATTGATGTGTTTACTATGACAGTCAAACACACTCCTGGAAAAATTGTCTCAAAATTGTATAAGGGTTTACATGAGCTAAATGGAAAAAACTCATTGTATGTAAAATTAAAATGGGAGCAAGAAAAGAATATTCAGTTGTCAGAGAGTGATTGGTATTCAACGTGTAAAACACAACATTCTTCAACTAGTTCTAAAAGGTGGAGGGAATTTGTTTGGAAGACTTTTATTTGTTTCCTTATAACACCTCACATCAGGAGTAAACAGTTGGGAATGCAGCAGCATTGCTGGAGACAATGTGTTCATATGGATGCCAATCACTCCAATATGGTATTTTGATCTTGTACAAAACTACAACCATTTTGGCATAGCATCCTCCAGACTACTGAGAATCTATTTTCTTTCAGGATCCCCAAGGACACCAGGTTTATCCTCAAGGGTATGATACCTGGAACAATGTCTCAAATTGAGGACAAATACTTATTCAAAGTTATGATTCTTGCATGCAAAAAAACAATCACAAGGAACTGGCTGAAATGCAACCATCCAAGTCAGGACCAGTGGCAGGACATTATCGAGGAAATACACTCAATGGAAAGGCTGATTTATACTCTCAGGTCCAAAGCAGCGACCCACGCGCGGGTAATGGCTAAATGGTTTAGTTTCAAGAAGAGGATTGGGTCAGGTTCAGAGTTGCCATAAAGCTAATCCAATGAGGCTGTGATAGTAGTAGAGCCCCCCTTTCATTCTGTTTTTTATATGTCATTTGTCTGTGTATGTGGGTTGTTGTTGTTATGTTTTTATTTATCCTCAGTTTTGTTCAAGCAGTGGAAAAAATAAATAAAGAGTTTCAAAAACTATACCATATTGCTAAGACACAGACCCACAGCGGTACAAACACCACAAATCTGTACCAATTCAATTCAACTTTATTTATGTAGCGCCAATTCATAACAGAAGTCATCTCGAGGCACTTTACATTGTAAGGTTTAAGACCTTTCAGAAAATGGTAAATACGAAATAATATAGAAAACCCAACAATCCCACTTGAGCAAGCACTGAGGCGACAGTGGATAGGACAAACTCCTTTTAACAGAAGAAACCTCCAGCAGGACCAGGCTCATGGTGGGCGGCCATCTGCCTTGACTGGTTGGGGTGAGTGGAAAGAGGAAAGAGAAAAGAACAACAGGTAAAGACAAAAACAAGAAGCAGCAGATGAAACACTAGGCAGGTTGGTAGGGCCAGCAGCTGCACACTGGATATCATACAGTTTCAAGATGGGGATTCCTGGGGACAACTTGCCCAGTGCCTCGTCTGCTGCTCCTTGTTGTTGTATTGATCTCTGTTGCCTGTTGTTCTTTTCTCTCTCCTCTGTC
>JAUYWH010000002.1:327460-345206 GCA_034779795.1 Ctenopoma multispine
GGCTTCCCTGCTTAGGCTGCTGCCCCCGCAACCCGACCTCGGATAAGCGGTTGATAATGGATGGATGGATGGATGGAGTTGCAAATAGGTGGTTGGGGTGGATGGAGGGGGCAGACTGACATGACTGTGTATGTCCCAAGTCAGGTAGGGTTTATAAAATTAAAGCACTTTGGTTGGCTTATGGAAAGATCATGGTTTTGTTTGAGATGTTGGGTATGAAGTGATTGTTAACTTTAATCCTTAACCTTCACCCAGTGTTGTGAGTGCCTGAACTCAATCATAAAAGAAGACTGTAGTCACAAAACTGAATATTGTATTGCAAGATGCAGATATTTTGGCAGAAAAAAATATTCTCTGCATTTAAATGATAATTTTTTAATGAAAGTATTTGTGACCATTTCTTTGGATGTAAAATTTGATTACATTTGGTTGTCCACACACCGTTAGGGCTTTAGCATGTAACGGTTTTCTCTCATCTTTAATCGATTCGGAGTTTCTATGATCAGTCTTTGATTTTGTAGACTGATATCACCAAAATGTGTTGAAATGAAAGGCCTGGGCTAATATCCGCCTGCTGTGTGGATAAGACCTTCTACGCCATAGGGATGTTTAGATTTAATGATCTCTTTATGTGCCAAATTAATTCCTAAAATGAATGTCTCGGGGCCATCCGCAAAGGTTTGCTCTCATAATTAAGCAGCGCTTCCTAATACCGTCTCCACTAAGCTTGGGGGCATCTCCTTTTAAGTCTTTGAGAGGCCTCTTTTCTGTCTCTCTCTTTCTCTATTTGTTGGGGGTCTGTCATTTTCAAATTATGTCAATGACAGATGGGGTTGACAGGAAGCTTACAGTCAGGTCTGTGGTGGAGAGTCACCATGGTCACCCTGACATTTGTACCTTAATTAATTAACTAATTGTGTCACTGGAGGACACAGAACTCAACTGCCATTTTATCTGAACGCTCAACTTCATATTTTGTCTCCCTCTCATTCCACTTTGTTGTCTCCTCTTGTAAATGACTTCTGGGAGAGTTGTCGCGCCATTTATCGTTTTTATGGGTTGTTTGGGCATGAGACAGTGAGAGGGTCAAGAGATTCATCCACACATTCAGCACAGTCCTTTTAATTTTATCGCAGCAGATACTCTTTTCATCATATTTCAGTAATTATCTCAGCTGCAGTTTACAGCCACACTACTGCTTCTGAAAATGATGGAAATCTTTGAATGTAGAGGCCATTTCAGGATTGGAGTGCAAGTAACTGTCAAATGTAAACTGAAATTATTTCCCTCCTCTGTGCCGATGTTGAAGACAAATGAGAGCATTTAACAGAATCATACAAACTAGGTAGTTTATGGCAATATAAAAAAAGTACTCACATAGACACAGGCTCTGGTAATAACATTTACATAACTTACACTACGTATATAAATGTCAGTGCGTACTGTAAAATAAGCAGTATGAATCAGTAGTCTCTCTTTAGTCTCTGTCCCTATCACTCTCTGTCTTTTTAATAGCGAGAAAGCAGGTAGCTTAGTCATCTGAAGCAGTGTGTGGTACAGTTTAAGTGTTTGGATGTGTGAGAAGATGGCTGTGGTGTGTAATTTATCTGTGTACAATGTGTGGGGGAAATGGCAGCTCTTCAACTGGACTGCCCTGGGTACAGCAGGGCTCTGTTTACATGATGGAGCAACTGTCAATAAAGGTTTCAAAAGAAGATGGGGGAGTGCAGAGTAGGGTTCCAGTTAAATGGTGTGAAAATGCCTTTGTGGTTTTATGTTTAAACTAAATGATCTTGCATTTGCTCTAAATAATTACTTATAGAATAATTAAATTATAAGAATGTATTTACTCATATGTAAGTATTTACAGCATATTGCCAGCTGAGTTTCAGCTATATGGCAGCTGAACGGAGAAGCTCTGTTGTCAGACCTTCACATTGAAAATGAATGCGCCACTGTGAAGGATTGCCAAATCAATCCACACAATATTGAAACTAACTGCAACTAGCAACTCTTGGGGATCAAACTAGCTGTAGCATGAGACTTGAAATCAAACCAGTCTGGGCATGAAATAGTGATACTGTGTCAATACCATACATCCATGCTCAAATGGGAGTCTCATTGGTACTATGTGCAAGGTACCTTTGGTGACATTATGTAACAAACATGGTTTGAGCTCAATTTGGGCACATCATAGTGGTGGGCGGATCGATCCAAAATATTGATAGTATCGATACCCCGTTGGTAAAAACGCCGCTCCTCTCACATCAACGTGACTTAGCAGCGCTGAGCAGACACATGCAGACTGTAGTGAATGATGGCTCAGAGAAAGAGGATCATCTGCCGTATTTTACAGTGATAGACGGGGACTCGGGTCTCCCGCATCTCCGTCATGAACGGTAAACAGCATCGCTTCGCGTTAATAATAGTAGCGCGTCATTCATTCACAAAACTCTGTGGAAGTACAACATGACAATATGTTCTGATTAAAAACGTGATCAGGATTACGGTTTACTTGTATGCAAACGTAATAATTAGGAGTCAGGGTTGGAAAAAAACATGAACAAGAGAACATATAGTAGCTTCAACAACAGTCTGAGCAAATTAAATTATTATGAAACAGCCACAGTATGATGAGCATGTTTAAAGCTGATAGCTTGGTGTATATCTCAGAGTGTCATTTACATTTTTGCTGTATTTCAGTGGGTACAGCTTGTCAGTTTGCCCAAATATTTGTGGACTATAACTTGTTTGTCCAGCAGCACTGGAGACTTAGTTTGAGAAAATTGGTTTGAGAAGCTCTGTAAAACAAAAGTAACTTAAAAATGGAAAAGCGAAATACTGCAGGCTAGATTGCTTTGATGTATTAATGTACTGATCTTCCCCTTTTTTCAATTTAAATCAGTTTTTCTTTAGCACAAAATCACAACACAAGTAATCTCAAGGCACTTCACAGTGTTTAAGGTTTAAGACCTTCAGAATATAACTATATATCTACAATATATACTATATAAAATTATACTTAAACCCAACAAACTCCCTTTATTGAATGAAATCTCCAGCAGAACCAGGATCAAGGTGGGCAGTCATCTACCTCGACCAGTTGGGTGAGTGGAAAGAGGAGAGAGAACAACAAGCAGCAGTGGGACACTGGGCAGGTTGATATAGCCAGTAACTGTGCACTGGAAACACACACCTCTGATGCTGGGGATACCTGCAGAAAGATATAAAGTAGGGCTGGTAAAGTTAACACATTTCTACATTTCTACAGTGAGAAGTTCTGTGCGCATTGTTAAAGACGTTACAGGGAAAACAGCAAAACTCCAAAAACGGAATCATAACCCTCTACATGGTCCCGTTTATTTTTCTCCTATGATCTCTGTGTCACGCATGACACACGGATCGCACGTCGCAAACCTGAACCCGCTGATAGAAAAATCCAACTTTCTAGTGGATACATATAAATGTTGTTCTATCAACTTTTCCATGTGGAAGAGATTTGAAATGAAAATGTCCTTATAAAGGTCTGTAGAAATGCACACAGAACTTCTCACTTTAGAAATGTTCATATGGATCCTTTTACGATGTCTCTAAACACGCAAACAACTCTACATACTATGCTATAAACATAACAAGGAAAATGCGCTAAAGTCATAGAAATAGATGGTTTCATTTGCTTAATATCTGTTGTACAGTTTAAATATGATTAACTGATAACATCCCACCCCTCCTGTGACCCATCATTTGTCTTTTATGTGTATTTAGACCCAGTGATATTATTAATAATAATAATAATAAAAATCTGCGTTAACGCACGTAAAAATAATTAACGGCGTTATGCATTTATCATTAACTAATGATAACACGTTAACTTTCCCAGCCCTAGTATAAAGAGAGGTAGACAGCATTTCTGCCAATGAACACAGACTTTCCTCACCAGAGAAGAAGAGCCCTGCACAATCAGATAATTTTGTGCTTTAATATTGTGCTGATTTAAGGTTAAAGGTGAAATACAGTAAATACTGCTCAGCTCTAATAAGCCAGATTAAATTCATCGTTTCTGTCTCTGTTTGAGAAGGCTTTGAGATATGGTGGAAAGCCTTGCAAAAGTTGAAAATTTCACATATTTTCAGACTGTTGTTAGATTTGAGCATAAAGAAGAGTAATTATGAGTAAGCTACAAAAAAATGAGCAGTACTCACATTTGAAAGGAGTGTAGACATAAGTGCACATGTTCATGCCTTGGTATTATAACTATTTACACATTGACAGCAGGTTTGACTGACATTATGAGTCATCACCCCAGTTATTGTGCTGTATTTGTCATGTTCCAACTTCCCTCAAATACACTGTTTATACCATGCTGACCTTTTTATAGAGTAGGCTGGAGCATGTGTCAAAGGTTAAAAATGGATAGACAGAAAATTAATAATATGCAGTAAAACAGTTAATAAGTATAATGTTCTTAGTGATACAGTTCATAGAGGTATTACAGTTAAAATTCCAGTTTATTTTTGTTGTTTACTATCGTTATCATTGTAAAGCTCATTTTACTTAGTGGTCTGCTATTAAGACATTATTTAAACATGTCACTTGTTAGTGCTTACCGCCAGAGAGGAACCCTAAATCACCATAGAAGCCAGCGCTGCAGATTAAATCCTGCAGTCAAGCTGTACGCCAGCTAAGGTTTTGTGCCACTTTGTTTTCAACTACAGACAGAGCTACCTCCAGGGTTCAGGAAACGCACACATCTCTCCCTGACACACCTAAGCCAGGGAGGGTAACACATGAATCGACGTCATCGACAGCCATTAGATTTCATCAGAAATTTACTTATACACTGAGACACAGTTGCTCCCCCTAAGTATGACTCTTCATCTCTTTACCGTTGAAACAAATACATGACTGTTTTTACATCCTAGTTGTTTACATTTAGATGCACCTGCCCAATTTTGAATTTAACACTTAATCCCATTAATTGTAGCAATGGAATGGTAAAAACTAATTTGTTTTATAATTTAAACATGACACAATGAATTAATGTACACAGCACAGCCAACCTCAACGATGAGTCTCTGCTTTGTTGGTATTTGTCTCACATCCATCACAGAAGCTGGTGTTTTACCAGACTGCTTCAGGCAGGACAGAAGAATTCATGATGTGTGGATGACAAAATAAGTGATTTTGAAACTTAATTTGATTGAACATGATAAAAAGGTGTTCTACAGTGGGTCTGTTGCTATTAACTGTGACAGTTAATAGATACCAAATGCTTAAAACACTCTAAAAAATCCTTTATCAGTTCACATATGAGCATCTTGTTTTTGTGGAATGAACTATGCATTTGATGGGTCTCACTGGTTTTAACTTTGACTGATCAATGTACACTGACAGGTGAGCTGAATAAAACTTATCCCATTAATCTCAATATAATGACACCTGTCAAGGGGTGGGATACATAGGCAGCAGTTTGTTGTGTACTTTTTTAATCAAATAGTATGCTGTATTACCCTATGTTATCACATGAACAGTTACATTTAAAATATATAGGTGTAAAACTTCCTTTGACCTCAGAAGGCCTACATTGAAACTAAATTGGCCCACACAAATTACAAATATAAAATATTATATGACTCTTAAGCAAACACTCAAATCAGATCTAAGAAGAGATATGTATAACAAGTGTGGCCTGCTGGGGGCGAAGGGGAAAAACAGATGTGTCAGAAGGGGGGCATGTATGGCCTGGTGAGACAAAAGGAATGTAGAGAGAAATTCATCTGATGCATGCAACTACAGCCAAAGTAGATAGGGGGCCAATCTGAAACACAACTGTACATTGAGGTGAAACTGTGGATGTGGAGAAATACTGGGGACATTTAAGTAGGTATAGGTAAATTGCAGAAATTAGTAAAAAAGGGCCGACAAAGCTGTTCTTCCTAGAAGGGAAGGGCTATTAAACTGTATGAAGGTTGTGATCAACGTATAGACAGTAGTCTGACCCTCCGGGATCTTAGGTTGTTTTCACACCACTAGTTCGATTATTTGGTCCGAATCAGTTGATGAGTTTGTAACATTGTATAATTTTCTTCTTGGTTCGGTTTCCTTTTACACGGGGAAAAATCCAAGCGAACCAAAATGCGTCACTGTAAATCACGCAAACTTTTTCTCTGCTTATTGGTCAGACGTGTCTGCCGCGGGAACAACAAAAGTAAATACAGGAAGTAAATCCTGTGTCATTGACCGCTGTATATTTCTGTGACAGGGGAGAAAATAAATAAATTAAAGCAGGTCACTCGTCCTCCTGGTGATTGTGATGTCAAATCACTTGTACATTCATCCGACCAGACGTGTGTGACACACTGCACCTTCTCGACGCATTTGTCTCTCTGTTTGATCATTTTTAAGAAGAACTTTGAAGATTTAATTATTGCCTAAAACTTAGTCAGATTTTTTCACTGACGTTTTTGTGCTGGAAGCAGGAACAATGGGCAACATATGAGCAACTCTGACAAGAGGCAATAGTGAGGGCTTGACAATTTGATCAGTATCTCCAAAGCAGCAGGTCTGCTAAGGTGTTCCCAGCATGTAGTGATCAGTACCTAACATAAGTGATACAAGGAAGTACAAGCAGTGAACTGGTGACAGGGTCATGGATGCCCAAGGCTCACTAATCCTCTTTAAGAGCAAAGGATAACCAATGTGATCCAATCTGATGAAAGGTGTCAGAGCACACAGTGAATCACAGCATGCTGCCAGTTTCATGTAATGGTTGATTAGTGTATACGGCATCTACTGTAAAATTTCAATGTTTAGAAAAATTTTTAGCAGCAAAGGAGAAATCCTTGCTGAACAGCGAGGTTAAAATTACTTTTGAGGTAGCCTTGGTCATCATTCAAAGCAATACATCTCTGCACTGTATAATTGTACTGTGATGGACGGGCAGACCACACACACATACACACCCATACATTTTCTATACACGTACTTGCTGCAGGCTTCTAGAGAGCCATGAAAGTGTTAATTTGCTCTCTCCCCTTCACTATTACACCTCCTTATCTAGTCCATCTTCTGTTCTCTCCCTCCACTGTAGTCCCTGCAATCAGACTCAGTGAAGAGGGAATGCTTTGCTACATGCTGGGGCGCAGAGACAGCCTCTTTCTTTTTAAGGCCTGGCTGATAAGGCAATGAGGTAATCGACCATTCCCATCACTGAAAAAGGACTGATTTGGCTGGACTTACCAGCACTCGTCATTTCTCCCCTTAGCTCACCTGCTCATCCTGTTCCTTTTTTCTATGTTCATTACTTTCCTACCACCACCCCTGTGTACAACACTGTTGCCACATTCATACAGCTATTGTACCACTGTTGCTTTATATAAAGCAGAATACAAGTGTGTGCATTAGTAAAAGCAGGTAAACAAAGTGAGAGGGTAGATGCACACACTGAAGGGCAAATGTTACTTAACGAATGTACTTCCTTAATTGCTTACCTGAATCCCAACAAGCTAAGCCTAACATCTTCCATCCTTCCAGCCATTTTACCGAGGGGCTTAGACAGTGTCATATGGGAGGGTGTGTTGTGGGTGGATTGTGGTTGTAAGAAGAGTAAATGATGGCCTTTCAGGAGGAGATCAATAGCTGAAGGCCTTGAGTCCAGATTGGCTCTGCTTCCACTGAGGAGAAACCACAGACTTGCACATGCACTCTTAGCGCACATGCACACACACACACACACACACACACATGCACATGCGCGCACACACACACACACACACGCGCGCGTTTTGCATCTCATTGTCCATGCGCCACCTTCTACCTACACTCATAGCCCAGCCCCTGATACAGCCCTACAAAAATACACCTCTACTCCCCTGTGGTTTGGTCCCATTCATCAAAACTGAACTGCACTCTGGCAGCATAATAGCTCAATCACTGAGTCTCCCCTCCCTACCCCATTCCCACAACTGCAGTGTGCATTTGGCAGCACTCAAAACTTTTCCATCACATAGCTTTTAGACAGATATAAAGAAGGTTCCCTGCTCAGTTTCTCTGTTTATACTGGAGTTTTTTGAGTCACATGGAGGCCAGAGCTATTTGCTCTGTGCACAGAGCCGTGTCTCGAGCCTGCTTTCCTTTTAATTGTCTGGGTTTGAACGATCTTTTCCAATAATGCTATTAGCGGTTCAAGGCTGACTTTAGACTTGGCTAAACGACCACTGGGCAAAATGAGTTCATCGACAGCCTCTAAAGCACAGATTTGGCTCATATTTTCTTGAAAGTGTCACCAGAGACTCACTTTGGAGGTAAGCACTAGGGTCCAGTGTAGAGATGTGTTCTGGCATTAAGATGTCAAATATAAAAAAGGAATACCAGGTTTAGGGAAATGGGGAATGGAAATGTATGTGCAGTGCTGGGAAACACAAAATCAATTTGCCCTCTTTCATTAAGTGAGGCTGAGGAGAAATATCCACGAGAGGGAGGAGTTTTACCACCACTCCTCCTCTCTTTTACATTTCTAGCTACCATTGTATGTGTTACTGTAATCATTACATTCTCTATGTGCCAACTACAACCCTGTGTCTTGTTTCCACTTGATCCAGTTTATGTGTGTATATATCCGGGGGGAAATCTTCCACTGTTCCAGAAGGATTGTGATGATAAATAGGTACAAACAGGGAATTTAGTCTGTGCAGTGAGCACAACTTTGAAGTTTTAGAATCGGTTTCTTAGTACAACTCAGTACTCAGTACTCTCAGTACAACAAAATAGGTTGACAAAGCAATAACCTACTAACATTAAATCTGAACTCTCTAACAGTTTGTCATTATGAAACTACACATGGGTCTGTTGCACTGACGCCAACACCAAGTGTACACTTAACAAACGTTAGACCAACTATGCTGTTAAAAACTCTCTAAACTCGGCAGTATGAGCATCCAGTTTTTCTCTTAGTTCAAGCACAACATGTCTCCCAGTTTGTTCCCAGTGTGACCAACAAAGCAAAGTAAAGTACCCCCACAGCATCCCACTTATGGGGCTATTGATACTGTAGCCACCCTTCCTCTGCTTAAGAAGTTGACCTAAAGCGCCTTAGGAATGCAAGAAATATCACAAATGAACTCTTCATAAGAAAGTCTGTAAGTTGAAAACCAATCCAGGTGACTACCTTGAGAATCTGATAGGAGAATGCAATGACTATCTACTATAAACAATCTAAAAATATAATAAAATACTAACATATAATAGGTATTTAAAATTTAAAACCAGTTTATAGAGTTCTTTGTTCACTACATAATTCTATTTTATTTTATTTGTTCTATCATAATTTCAGTGTCTTCAGTATGAACAATGTTGAAAAAAATAAACCTAAAGAAAAAACACTGAAGGAAGTAGGAAGATAGTAGTTTACTCTGTGAAGGTTCTATTCTATCTAGTGGGTCTTCTTGTAAAGCTGATCTCTCAGTTATTCTACACACATAGACCCTGTGGAGCATAGTCAAGAATATCATCTTTGGAGACTTCTGATGATCAAACAGTGTCTGATTAGCATCCTCATCATCAATGTGTAAGCACCATATCTGTAAGCATATCATGCAGATGTTTCAAGCTATGGCAACACAGTCAGGAAGAAAACATGATATGGTATTGTATAGTAAATCCTCAGTCTTATTGTCAAACAGCTAAACAACTTCTATTTAATTTATTGCTTGATCTATATTTACTTGCTAGAATACAGCAGGTCAACAGTTTGTTGCCAAGCATGTTAGACACTCTCCCTGATAACTATAGCCCCATAGGTCAGCAGCCAGCAACAGCACAACAGATCAACAGCTAATTAACTACAACACAATAGCTCAAGCTATTCTCACATCTATATTGTGGATAGTACAATGCAGTAAACGTATTTTCTAGTTACAAATATGTAAATAAATTAATTTTTTTGTTAATTCCCACTAAGAATACATACATTTAAATTTGATTATTAATCTACTCTAATTCTCATCTTGAGAATTAATGGGGTAGTGATACAAAAGCTACAAAAAAAAAGATAGGTACGCATCATATGTAAAGATATGAAAGTGGAAAACCTAGATCATATGAAAGTAAAGCAATAGCATGACAAAGATAAGTAGGTGGATCAAAGTGCTAATCCTTAATATCTAATGAGGCACCTGTGTAGCAATTATCAGTATCAGAATTCTTTACTTTGTAATTGCACTATAAGAATAACATATACAGGCTATAACAAACCATGACTTTTCCTTCAAACTTCTATCTCTAATGACACAGTAAGATAAAGTGTGATGGAAAAACAGTTTATTTGTAGCACTTTTCCACTCAAACACAATGCAAAGAAGAACAAACTGAAAAATGGGGAGCATTAAAAGTAGACGTAGATGTAGATGTGTAGCAGAGGCTTTTTGAATGTGGATAATCACAAATAATAAATGACCTGCACTTATACAGGACTTTTTTTTATTTATCTGTACAGAAAGCATATCACACTGTTTTTCATTCACACACACACTCACACTCTGCAGAGCTGTAGTGCACCTGGCCTGGCCCTGTGGGAGCAACTTTGGGTTCAGTTTCTTGACAGGAGGAGCCTGGAATCAAGATGCCAACCTCCCAAAACCTGTTTTGGGAGAGAGTTCTAGAAGGCGGAGGCAGCAATGGAGAAGGCTCTCACCCCAGTAAGAATAATAAACACTATTTTCTCCATAATTCATAGCTGTATGGGAAAAAATACATTTCCTGTATAGAGTATGCTTGTAGGGATTTGGGTGGGGGGTATGAACACTGGCCTTTAGTCATGATCAGAGGACATACCATAGAATAGCTTCTAGTTTATCTAGCTTGATTTTGTTTTATGCGGTACAGGTACGACGTGATAAACACAAAGATACAAACATAAAAATACTATAGACTTTTAAACATATCGGCATATGAAAACGTTTGCTGCTCTGACAAGCATAAAAAGGGCCTTTTTTGAACATGTCATGGGCACACTTTAGAAATTCTATCCCAATCATCTATCTAAAAGCTATTTCTATGTGTTCCAAGCTCCTTTTATTTCCCTCAGAGTGCTAAGGCAAAAAGCCAATACGCTGGCCGTTGACTGTACAGTATGACAGATTAACAAAGAAAAAGAGAAAGTTTTTGTAGAAAAACCTAATTCACAGGCTGCCTGCTAGTTTGGCGGGAGGTTATTTGTAAATTATGTTTGTGGTTGGCAGAATCATGGAGAGGAGCGGCTCTGGTGCTGCTGTTTGTTTTATCTCCTGCGCGATTCCTTTATTTGTGGTTTGTGTTGGATGGCTGCCAGAGCATCAGGGGCCATCACAGACACGCACACAGACAGTCATGTGTCAGTTTTATTACTCACACTGTTGTCTCACTCAACGGGGGAAAGCTGCTTTGTTTTTGCGTCTTGCTCTGATCTTGCTTCCCACAAAGTATGTCTTTGGTATCCACCGTCTCGCTTGCTGTTCTCTGTCATTTTCACACTCAGTCTCCCTCCCTGCATCTCTGTCCTTGACACTAACCTGTTTTTTCTCCATTTGCAGTTTTATCTGTGTTACTCAGCCTCTGTCTATCTCTATATCTGCCTCTGTCTCCTGTTTTGACTGAGGACTAATGGTGACAGGTGCTCTGGTTTAAATCCAGTAGAAAGGCATGCAGATCCAGGTCCTAGCTACCACATTCTCCCAGAGGATTGTCCTTATTTACTTCACATTGTGCTTTAGCTCTCATCTTGGTGTGCAAACATTCAGCAAAGCTCCCGTTCACTTACAGTGATACCACTGCCACACACTAAGAAGACGACTGCTGCTTTATCTGCCTCCAGAAAGACCCCCTGCCAACTCCCCCTGCTGCCTCCATGCAGCCTTGCACAAATCAAAATAATAGTCCCTTGCACTGATATCTGTGCTCAACATTTACACAAGGCACATATATAAATATGTCAACTCTTTTTTTGTCTGACAGTGCATGAAATCTAAAAATAAGTGGGGACAGCAGGCCCTGGTGGCCCCCTTAAGCTTCCAGAGGCAGGATGTGGCTCTTTCAAGAGATTCGAGGGAGACGTGGGGGTAGGGAGGGGAAGAGAAAACAATCCATGGAATTATCCTGGTAAACTGAATATGATTTAACAACTGTTTGGTTGCCCTGGGGACTCAGACAGCCCCAGAAATGTAAATACTTACATAAAGTTCCAGTTCAATATTTAATCTGTCTGTTCTCCAACTGACACTGTAACCACATATGTGTTTGTTAAATCTGTTACTTTGAGGACCAAGTGACCTTTCATGAAAAATTGAGGGACGTTGGTGAGACACTACTTGTTGATGAGGAGCTAGAATCAGATTCAGTCAACTGCTTTCATTACAAATGGAATGAAATGAGATTAGTATTAAGTTTGGATGATTTTCTGGCTTAAAAGTGACAACAACAAGTGAATAATTTTTTTATTTTTCTCCATCTTTGTACCATGACACTGCATTCATGCATGTCAGTTCTTTGTCTGTTTGTTTTTGCAAGGATCTTAGTCTGTTCAGACTAAGTCTTACCAGATTTTGAATATTAAACGCTGGATTTGTAGCCTGGAGTTTGGTTTAGCGCAATCACAAGAAAAATAAAAATGGGTTAGGCTTAGTCTGACAAAATAATTTTCAACACTGAGCTGAACCAGGTTCAGTAGGTTCATGACAGATGTGAACATTATTTGTTGAGTTAGAACTGAACTAAACTTAATCCACAAAGTCAGATGGTGTAGAATAAATAGTGTTGGGTGAATGAGTTTGAGATGGATAACTGTTGTTCATTTCCTGTTTGAAGCCAATAGCAATCATTGTTATTTCTTTAACCATCACTCTTCCATATCCTCAACTGTATGTTTATTATTGTAACCATTATGACAAAGGTCCACTGCTGCTAGAACATGTGTGACCACTATTGCAATTAGCCTATCACTATAAGGGGCTATGTTTCAGAGAACAACCCAGTGGGAGAGCAAACCTCATCTGTTCATAAAGACTGTGAGATGTTAAAAGCCCTGGAAGAATCCAGCACGTAAACTTTGAATTGAGATTTTATTATTGTGGTGGACAGCATTGTAAAAAGCTAATGCTGGCAATGATCAACATGCGTCAGAACACAAAGTGCACACAGCAGCTTACTTAGTAAGCACTTGAGAGGGCAGCTACCAAAATCAGAACATAGCCCTTAAACTTTAAGTGCTTTAAAGACCTGAATAAATTTGCAGGGGCATCTGTATGACGTCCCTAAACATGAGTTTTGTAAACTAAACGTGAATCTTTTAAAGTTAAAAATAAGGGTTATAAGACAAAATGTCTGTCAAGATTCTCAGTCATCCAGGTCATGGTTATTCCAGAAAAGGTTATTCAAGTCCAGTTTCCAGTTGCCATCCAGTATACTGAATATACAGGACCAGTATCATTTCAGTCATTTTCTTAAGGATGACAATTTCTTCTCTGCAGAAACAAAGATGGTGCCAGGGAATGATGCTAAGAAGATTTCTTATTACAATTGCCTTTATAGCTATAATCTATAATATTATCCAGTCAAAATTGTCATTAAAACTGTTACTGTTACTATTGTTTGTGCTTGTTATATTGATCAAGCCAACATAATTTCCTGTTACCATCATTATTTTTGTGGAATAGAAATAATCATCCCCCTATCCCATTTTAAATGATGAAACTAAGAAATGTGACTTTTTTTTTTTTTTTAATAAAGTATCTCACACAATTTGATGCCAGCATCTTGTTTGAAAAACAGTTGAAACAGGTTTTATGTAGAGTTCTTTGCACACATAATGTACATTAATTTTGACCTTACTGCACCCTTTAATTTCCTCAACAAATAGACAGCAGCATTGTGGTCGAGCAGGTCTTCTGTGGTTCTTCAGGGTGTGATGTACAAAATGACCTGTTTTAGATGCTAGTGAAGAAGCAGGCAAGCAAGCAGCAGTATAACAAAGTGACACTCATCATCTGAGTCAGCAGGGAGTGACCAGACTGGTAATGATGGACAGAGAGAGGGAGAGCGCTACAGAGGTGCATTGTTGTTGAGCCTCTCAATGAACACAACTATCACTGTGACACACACATATATGTACATGGTGAGAGACAAACACAGATTCGACAAAAAGAACATCATACCTACTGATACACATGAAAGTAGCAGTGCAATGATATGATGATGCGGCCAGGGTGACTTGCCACAATTGAGGGAAACTTGAATTCTGCTCTCTACCAGAAAATCCTGAAGGAGAACATTTTCAACAATATAAATATATACAGAATAATGTAGAAAACTAAAACGGTACCACTTGAGCAGAACGAGGTGACAGTGGAGAGGAAAAACTCCCTTTACAGAAGATACCTTCAGCAGAACCAGGCTCAGGGTGAGCAGTCATCTGCCTCGACCGGTTGAGGTGAGTTGAAAAAAAACAGATCAAAAGAAACAACACGCAGCAGATGAGACACTGGGCAGGTCCATAGGTCCAGTAACTTCATACTGGAATCATACATCTTGCTATGTGTTTTTTAATGTATTCTTACAGTTTTTCCAATTGCTAACACACTAAAATCTATTGTAAAGCTCAACTTCAAAAACTTACACTTGGAGAGCAAAATCTCTCCTCACATTTGTTATACTCGAAAGACAAATCACGCCTTTGAACACAAATAGCAATTAACTTGACTTATTTTGCATTAGAGTGGACACTTCCTACAGAAAACACAGGAATCTGATTCAAACACACTGTTTGGTCATTTCTAAACACAGCCATTCAAAAAACCATACACATGCACCTATTAGGAAAACAGAAAAGTTACCTGGTCAAGCACCTGACTGCTTTATAGTTAACTCAGCAATCAGAATGTAAGAACTATAAAACTGCACAGATTTACCAGCACTAACAAGCAGGAGGAAGTGAAATGAGACAAAATGATTGACTGAGAGGTCATAAAATTCTAATGAATTTCATTAGTTGACCATGTTATACTGTAAATCATGGATTGACAATCAGAGGGTTCAGCCCAACTTGAATCAGTTTTACTGTTGCCTGTGTCCTCCAGACATTTAGGCTTGACAACAGGTATGTAACCAAAATACTGTAACACACACTGTACATATACAGGAATTAGAAGTAATCTATGCAAATTGTATATGCAATAGGCTAATACTTTACATTAGAATTGGCACATGCATTCTATATTTACAGTAGTTATGTATGTGTTCTTTACTTGTACAATTCTACATCTTCATAAGAAATTAGAGAGGCTACATACCAATACATACAGTGTCGTTTTCTCTAAAAAACTGTTTATGTAAAATAATAGTTTATGTAATATAAATATATGTAATATCTTAAAAATACTCTAAATATAACATTCCCTGCAAGGTTTATTGCTACAAAGGATTATTTTTTCTAATTGAACCTAAGCTAAAACCAAAAATGAAATATTGAAATACAGTAGGTTTCTACAGTATAAACTATAATATAAGGTAGGGAAAATCACATAACATGAAGAGTATACCCAGGAGAAATAACCTGGAAATAAAAAGTATTCTCACAATAGTATAGAAAGGAAAACTATATTTTAATGTGTCTCTCACACACTTCATAAAGCAGACAGACACACAAACACATTCACTTTGTGTGCTGTGAATTACAAAAGTTTAGGTACAAACTGTATATAAGTAATAATAACAGAAAGTGATAAAGCTCAGAGCTCAGAGACACTGTAAACCCACAAGACAGATAGTCTGGTATATACAGTACAGTATAAACACGTTCATGTATACACAGTGATGAGCCACAACATAAAAACCACTGACATTGGTTATCTTCTTACAGTGACACCTGTCAAGTGGAGAGATATATTAGGTAGCAAGTAAACAGTCAGTTCTGAAAGTTTGGAAGCAGGAAAAATGGAAGATGTAAAGATGCCTAACTTCTGTTAACTAAACTGGTCTGGTGCATGTGTGCAGCAACATGTAGCCCGTGTTCAGATCCCACATTGGAGCTACTGTACATGAGGTGAACTGCAGCTGACCTGTCAAACACAGAGATACAGCCAATGGTTGTTTTGACCGTGAGTGACAGTAGCTATGTGAAATCTAAACAGGAGTGTGTGTGTGCGCGCAAGTGATGAAAAGCAGATGCACACTGCTGAGGTAAAAAGTAACTTGAGATGCCAGCCAAACTCCACCTCATTCAGAGCTAAAGACTACACTATTAACTTGAGTTGGTTGAGATATTCTTCCACTTTATATTTCTATGTGAATATATGTGACATGGCCTCTTTCCCCAGGATACTTTATCAGTGTTATAAGTGAGTCCATCAAACAGCATAACTGGATATAGTGTTGAATAATGAAGATCACTTCTTAAGTTATTCTCGAGTAATGTGGTCAACTATGTGTATGGATGTATGTTACACCTGGCTGAGAGCTTGTCACATTTGTCAGAACATGTCTGGGTGAGAGAATTGGTGTTTCACTTAGAAGTTTGCATTTGTGTGTGCATTTACACCAGCATTACATGGCTGTTTTTAGGAGAACTAGAAAATATGCCTACATTCAGTTATCAAGGGACACTGAAACTATTCTGGAGGTTCATGGTGGTCCAACACCTTGGATTTTCCATAAATTTGTTACCCATTAAAATATTGAGTGATGGTACAGCTGAATAATTGAGTGATGTGCGGCTGAGATGATGAAACTGAAGGCTGTGACCACTCATGCTGAGTCAGTCAATATCCTGGGCTCTGCCAGTGATGGATTGGTGGGGGAGAACATACATTGTTCCACACTTAAAGACACAGAGCACATTCAGATATACATTCAGTTGTTTCATGGACAGTATGTAACAAAACTTTATTACACCATCAAAGTAGATACTTACAGTATGAGACGATTAACATCCATCCATCCATTTTCCTAACTGCTTATCCTCGCAAGGATCACAGGGGGTGCTGGGAGAATCCACGCAGACAAGGGGAGATCATGCAAACTACACACAGAAAGGCACCCGGCCGACCCCGGGATTTGAACCTGGGTCCCCCAAGATGTTTGGCCCCGACGATTACAGTTTTTTTAGTTTACACACTAAATGAGAAATTAGATAAGACACAGTTAGTAAAACTCTGCTCCAAGGAGCAAAACACCTCTGCTTATCTGCATAACATTACACACAATGTCTGCTTCACACTTTTTGGAAAACTCTACACACAGTGATTTTCAAAAGACTACACGCAGATAAGGATTGGGAGGTTACTTCCTTGTCAAAAAGAAGCACTGACTTCCCAAAAACCACACGCATGAATAGACTGGATTATCACATCCACCATGTGTGGAAACATACACATACACAATTGAAGACACAGCACTCAGGTGCGCTATAAAAGGCAGCAGGTGAGTTACAGTATCATTCTTACTGTTGCTTTAGTGCAGGGCTTGTGTCACGCATTGAACGTGACAATCTCTCTTTTCAGTCTTTTGTCACGCACTCCTGCCACACATTGTGTTCTCACGCCGAAAAGTAATTAATGCTAATATTTCTCGGACAGCGGCACAATAGCGCCTCACTATGTCAAATCAAAAAGGAAATCACTCTCCCCCCATAGCGGGACATATACGAGTGACTTTCCTCCACCACCGTGCACCTCTCTATGCCCACTTCTGGACAGTTTGGGGCCCTACACCTGCCGTGGGC
>JAUYWH010000002.1:354938-371467 GCA_034779795.1 Ctenopoma multispine
ATTTGCTTGTGTCTCCTTGTAAGTCGCTTTGGATAAAAGCGTCTGCCAAATGAACTAAAGTAAAGTAAAGTAAAGTCCTAAGGGAGACAAGAAAATACAGAGAGAACTATTGCAAGAGGACTCACTCAGATAGGCAGAGATCAGAATTAAAACATAAGGAACAAATAAACACAGGAGCAGGACCGGGATATAAAACATAGCAGGGGGCTAACTAGACAGAGGCAAACTAATGAGACTAACAAAGGCTGAACTAAAGTACACACACACACCACAAGCTACATCAGGGGCATTAACACAAAAACATAATGAACTGAACCAATTACTCATGAGAACATGCAGGGAAGGTAGAAGACAGAGAGCGAGAACAGAAAGAAACAAGAGAAGACCACAGAGAACAAGACAAACTAGGACCGGAGAAATGCAGGAGATTCACAGGGACATTACAGTTTGCAGCACAGACAAAGCTAGTGGACAAAACAGATAACCCGACAGGGAAAGACTGACTGAGGGGAGAATATAAGGGAGTGTAAACTGTAAACAGGTAAGCAAGGACAGCTGAGAGTGTAATCAGAAAACAGAGATAGCTGAGGACAAAGACAGGGAGTGGGGGCGTGGCTAGGAGAGTGCAGCGAAAAACTGACAGAGAGACACACAAGCACAAAAACAGAATAAACATCAAAAACCCGATCAGAAACTAAAGACAATATAAACAAGACAGAAACCATGACAACAAATGTACAGAGAGACATGAGGGGAAATCAAAATATAACCTGAAATTAAGCTGAACAGAGACACATGAGGAAAAAAAAACAATAACACACAGAACCTGAGCAGGGACCAGACACAGACCGTGACACCTTCACCCACATGAACATCTATACCCATCAGTTTCATATGGTGGATACAGTTCTTGCATGTCTTTGCATATTCAATATTCATCAAATCTATCACAGTTTCTGTGCATCATACAGAGTATTTCACAATTCCCCCAGTCTACCCCAAAGAAAAAAACAATTTAAGATTGCATTACCACAGCAACAACACTTCTTTAACATGTAACAAGAGTTCATGCTCAGCAAGACGGTGATTCTTAATTTTCTTTATGTCTGAAAGGGGAAAATCGTACCTCTTCATTTGTTGCTAAAAAGTTTGACTCGTACCTCTTGCAGCGATTCCTTGGTTATTTTCACCACATAGACAAAATAAACATGACATAGACCAGTGTTATGAAATCAGAAGCCTTTCAGAACAATACAATATTACTTGTAAGCAGCTATGAGAAGGTTTAGCCTTTCACCCAATTTGTATGTGCTTTTGCTAATATTCCAAAACAGGCTTGTAGCAAATGAAATAGTGTTTCCATTAAAAGTGATGAGCACGTTACCTATATCACTGATCCTGTAAAGATTTCAAAGGTTTTGTGGGGTTTGGGTGATTGTAGACTGGCCTTACTCTCCTACCAGAGTCATCACATCATGATACTTTCTGTGGCTTTTGCAATGTTTTAATAAGCTTGAAGCTTAATGAAGAACATCATCATGTATCACAGCTGAGCTCTTAGTGAAAATCCACCAGTAGGATTGCTTTAGATTTAATAGTTAAATCAGACACTTGTATAACTCAAGCACTTGTTTTGATTCTACTGCTAACTGTGTTTATTTTGTTTCTTAGCAGCTAGCTTGTGTTGGATTATTGATGTTTTTTACTTTAACCATGTTTTATTATAAGTTTTTGCTAGGAGAACGTTAGTATACG
This sequence comes from Ctenopoma multispine, assembly GCA_034779795.1. Lineage (NCBI taxonomy): Eukaryota > Metazoa > Chordata > Actinopteri > Anabantiformes > Anabantidae > Ctenopoma > Ctenopoma multispine. The sequence goes on from JAUYWH010000002.1 coordinate 356,694, forward strand.
TTACAGGATGTAAATGCTTTGTTTGTGTGAACTCTGACCTGATACCTGTGTTTACATGCTTAGGAGTAATTCCCTTTTATGACCAGGTTTGCTTTTAGTTAGTTGATGGAAATTCCTACACACATTGATGGAATGTGTGTAGGAATATGTGTGCAGCCAAGTGAAGTGCAGGGAAACCATCCAATGAGGTGCGACCAGTAGAACAGTACACAATTCACTGATTAATAGAAGAAGGGAAACTTCTTGTTGTGAACACTTAAGATACTGGATGTGTTATGGGAACTTTTGTATTAATTTGGATATTAACTTTACTTAATTCAGGCATATACTTGCAGAGAAGGGTCTGCACCCAACTCTAATGGTTAACAGACTTTGTATTAGTCACATTCCATAGGTGTGTAAAAAGGGGTTGTAAAACTGCACTGTGTTTGTTTTTGGGGTCCTTTGATATGTCCTTACAGCACAAGATTGCACCGTGTACATCCTACAGGAAGGAGCAACAGGCAAGCAGAAGAATCGGGGGTCAATCCACTCTAGGAGGGAGATCACTAGCCAAAAAGAAGATGGCAATAACCTTATTGTAACCGATTATATAAACTGGGTCAAGACAGAATAGGTTGTCAGCCTTCCTGCCATGACACTACTCGATGTATTGGGGTTAGGGCAGGAGGACTCAGCGCTGTATCACTTTGTTTTATTGCGAGTAAAACTGATTTAAATTGAACTTAAACGCTCCTGTTGTCCTGAATTAACAAACACGCAGGTTTTCCAGAGATTGGAAACCACACTTGTTTTGCTACTGTTAGCTATGGCTTCTCTATCCCCCTCTGCTTCTTCCTCCCTTTCCTGTTCAGCTTGTGGTATGTACAGCTTCACCTCTGCCTCCTTTAGTAGTAATGGTATCTGTAAGAAATGTAGCTTATTTGTAGCTTTGGAGGCGAGGATGGCAGAATTGGAAAATCGGCTCCACATTATGGAAAACTGGCTGTAGCTGTTAGTAGAAGAAGGCTGATAGCCTGTGGTAGTCTGACCTGCAGGAACTTGCCCTCTGTTCCAAGCTAAGATTCTCCCAGATTCCTCTCCCCTCTTTTTCATTCCTCCCAGCCTGGTTTTTGAGAGCCATAGGAGACCAGTGTGTCTGTAATTAACGGACTGCCTGAAGACTTGTTAGTAACTGAGAAGACCAGGAATACAAGTTTTTTTTACAAGACAGTTACCAAGAGAGCTGGGACCAGAGGCTAGGATTAAGTGAAGCTGAAAGAGAGACAAAGGCCCCATTTACATCTTGTATTAACATTTACAGTACTGTATTTAATACATTCACTAGATAAGTAGAAACACATTTATTCCATGGTATGAAACATCCCATTACACTGAGTAATTTTGATCCAAGAAGATTAAAATATGGATCACAATACAGTTATATAAACAAGATACAATGTGTTAATTTATAAATATTTTTAAGCTAGCTAAAGAGCAAGTAGATGCCATTCTCAGAAGTTAAATACGCATATTTCCAAATCTTGAACAGTTATTTTTCTGGCAGAAATGGATTGTTCCTACCTGATTTTAATTTGCAGTAACTTATTCAAGTAAACATTAAAAAACACGGTTAATGGCTTAAACTGACACTTCTACCAATACATGTATAAATCACTTCATTTTTTTCTGTAAAAATTATCAGACTGTGTACACAGTTGTATTTAAAATAAAAAAAAGAAACAGAAAAGCATCACAGGGTTGCTGGAGCCAGGTGACACTGGGCAGGAGGCAGCAATACAGATTGACCAGCTTGTACCTTTCACATTTACAATCACCAATTACTACCAAGAGGATACTTGCACACAACCTTCATACTGAAAGTCACTGACTAAAATATATACACTATAAATCTCTTTAACATAGACGTCCTGAGCCAAGCCTACGAATAAATATCAGCACCTATCCCAGCATATTATATGGAATAAAAGAAAGTCGATCAAATGCCAATCCATCTTACTCTACTATGGCAGTTCTCAGCGAAGAGCTCTTGTCTCTTTCCTCTGTAGTACCCATCCTGGGGGTCGGAGACTTGAGCTGCTCAGAGTGGAGAAGAGAGAACGTTATATTTGACATAAAATGACAAAAATCCTCATTATCAATATAGTGTTATCTTATCCTTATCTTATGTGTAATGAAATATGTCAGTAATAGAGACAGTATAAGAAACTACTTAAACAGCTGCCGAACTAACAGGACATATTGTACCATTCTAAGATTAGGCTCATAAATGTCCTTGTTATCCATTAAAACACACACAAAGAATAAGAAACACAGCAAATTTAATGAAGTTACTGACAACAGACCAAGACAAACCTTTAATGTGTTAGGCCAAGAGACTCAACATCTAATGTCTTGCAGATAATGACAAACTTAAGGAACTGGAACTATATCAGCTTGTACAGGTTTCATAATTACATTGGAAATAGTCACATATTTTCAACCAGTCAAAACAACCTTACTTCTTAAGGCATAAGCTGTACAGTAGGTTCTCCAGGCACTACATCGCCATCTCAAGGTTGTCTGCTGCTTGGTAGAACTGTAGGATCTTGAGTGAAACAGACAGCTAATGATGAATAAAATGATGAATAATTATTATTTTTTTAAAACATTCATTGTTTCACTTGTTGGTTTTCAAAACCAATGTGTGTGTGTGTTTTAGTATAAAATAAAAAACCTCCTTGAGGATCACTATCTAGAATCACACAATAACACAGCCTCAAACAAGGTTTGTTTTCAGATCAATAAAATGTCGGGCTCTAACTTATTGTACCTTTCCACTGAGCCTCATCTCCAGCACTCATAATTTAGACTATTTTAAATTCCAAAATGTTCAACTGCAATATTACTTTGTACTGTAATCAAAATGTCATTTCACAAACATCACTGATCTTTTGATTGAAAATGATGTCAGCATCCAAACAGTGAGACATTTTTACGAGAGTGAAAGATCTGTTTTCTTAATGCACCGTTTGGGCTGATTTAATGAGGCTGAATGGCCCATTTCCTTTCCCATTATGAGAAATCAAAGTTCTCCTGACCGCAGTGTTTTTATTCAATCTGGTGTTATATAAAATGATTTTTGATGACCTCTCTTCATGTCCCATTCATGCTGAAGTGCTTCTTCATCAACGTGATTTTGATCATTATTGTTCCGCTCCACACCCTCCTGACCAGAGCTCATCAGCTGCAGAGTGCCAGATTGAATCTCTCACACTTTGAGGATATACACACTGCCAATACACAATGCCTGAGGAAGTGAAATCAGGTTTTGGAAAATTACTGAATACCAACACTTCCCCTAAAATCTACTTATAGCCACATCTGGTTGCAGCTCTGTGTTCAGCCTGCTGTGTTGAAAAATTAATGATTTATCTATGCCTGGGTACTTGATATTTTTGATGATATGTTTGAGATTGCAGACCACTTAATGTTTAGTGAGTGTGTGTGTTTCTGATTGTAGTGTGTTGTCCTGCCATCATGCTGTGCTAGAAGGGAGACCTGATTTCCATCTGTGGCCCAGATTACATTAGACGAACCCTGTTATCGAGTGGAAACCCTCCTTGTCTTTCATAATTTTTGCAAGTGATTTCAGGAAGTCTGTATAATGACCTTATTGTGGCAGTGCTGACCCAAATACAAAGAAATGTACCTCAGCAGTGCACACGCTGCTGTACATAGAAATTAAACATACTACAGGTGAACAGCAGAAACAAATCTGATCAGTCAGGGCAAGCAGTAAGGGTGAATCATTTTAGATTTGCCAAGAAGACACAATAACACACAATAGAAGTCTGTGTGTGTGTGTGTGTGTGTGTGTGTGTGTGTGTGTGCGTCTCACTCAGTGTCTGTGTATCATGTAATCCATTACATTAGTATTGACCTGTAGCGGTTACTACTACTATGCCAATCTTTTCTACTGGCTTTAACAGTACTTCTGGTTAAACTCTTTGTGTCAGACACACCGGTCTACACACAGACACACAAACACAACTCAATCGCCACATGTTACTAACCATGTCCTTCTCTGTGACTGGCTGAGGCTTTATTGAGATGGCTTTAAGGTTCAAGAGCATTTCTTTAAAGTGTGTGTGTGCGTGTGTGTGTTCTATTTACTGTAGTTCTTCATGGACCTTTATCTTGTGTTTGTTGAAGTGTTGGGGTGTTTCAAGTCTTGGAATTTTTCAAATATGACCAATTGTTATTGTCTTATAAAGGATTTAGTGGAGCTGTTCCTCTCTGAATTTTCCCTGTTTGTAGACACATTAATGAGCTGCAGCTGTGTCTGTGTCTGTTTAAAAACTCTGACTCTGTGTAAGCATCATGGTAAATCCTTCTCTCTGATTGGCTGAGGCTTCATGGAGATGGCTTTTAAAGTTCAAGAGCATTTCTTCAAAGTGTGTCTGTGTGTCTTGTAATCCATTACATAAGTATTGACCTGTAGCAGACACATCTACTGGCTTTAACAGTTCTTCTTTCAATCCTCCTTGTGTCAGACACCAGCCTACACAAAGACAAACACACAAACACAACTCAATCTCTCCATGTTCTTAACCATGACTCAGCATTTGTATTTACTGTAGTTCTTCTAGGATCTTTACCTGCTACCTAACAGATGATGATTTCACACAGACACACGTCTGTCTCCACCCTGAGAGTCATCCTTCACAATACGAGCCTTTTTGTGAAAAATCAATTAAAACAGGTTGAAAGTGAGTTGGATATTAATGATTAATAATCATTTCACACAGACACACACGTCTTCACTCTGTAAGTTAGCCTTCACAATAAGTCTGATTTTCACAATAAGAGCCTTTTTTGTGAAAAATCAAGAAAACAGGTTAAAAGTGAGTTTGATATTTTCAAAAATGGCATTACTTAAGAAAATTATATCTGTCGTTTGTCATTCATCTTTTTTTGCTCAACTTTTGCGCTTTGTGATTTAGTTTTATTGTCTTTGTGAACTTTTCTGTTTTCTCACCTTTCTGCCTTTCTCAACTTTTTCTCTGTCAGTGTTGTGTCAACATTTTGTCTTTCTCAACATTATGTCAATGTTTTGTCAACTTTTCTTTTTTATCGGCTTTGTGTCAGCTTTTTCTCCTTGTCAATGTTATGTCAGCATTTTGTCTTTGTCAACGCTGTGCCAACTTTTTAGTCTTTGTCAACATTGTGTCAACTTTTTGTTTTTGTCAGCTTTATGTCAACTTTTTATCTTTGTCAACTTTTTACAACTGTTTGTCTTTGTCGGCGTTATGTCAACGTTTTTTTTTTGTCAATATTGTGTCAACTTTTTGTCCTTGTCAACGTTATGTAAACCTTTTGTCTTTGTCAACATTGTGTCACGTTTTTACCTTTGTCATCTTTTTTCAACTTTCCGACTTTGTCAACTTGAATTAACTTGCAGACAAACATGCGATTTCTCCAGAAATTGAAACACGCGATTTCTCCAGAAATTGCAAAGTCTAGTTAAACTTAAGTTTCAGGTAGCTCTGTGGAATTAAAAAAATCACAAATTTCATTGGATTTTAGAAATAAGCCTGCAATGCTCTTGCATGGCAATTTATTAGTAGGCTATTTACTATTAAACATACACACAAAATAAAAAAAACATGGAAATAGAATACCAGTTGTGTTCACCTCCAGTTTATCTCTGTTTCCTTTTAGTTATTTCTGCCTTCTTTCCTCTCTACCGTGTTCTCTGTGCTTCTCTGCAAACCAGCAAACCTCTTCTCAGGCTTCAGGTATGGTATGGTGTCACTGTTTTGACATTTCGGTTGCTGTGCAGTTCCATATAAATCAAACATTAAACTGGAAATTACATCAGATGACAAAGAGGGTGCACAGAGTAAGGCAGAGAAGGGTAAAAAAAGAGGAGACATATGGATTTCATAGAAAGAAGTGTGAAACTGAACAGAGGGAGGATGAAACCAAACAAAAAGACCTATGAAAAGCTGAAGAAAGTGACAAGGATGGACAGTATGACTGGTCTGTATGTCACTGCTTATACTACTGAGTTGCATGCAGGGTTCTAACTAATCCCCAAAATAAAAATGATTTAAAGTTCCAGTTATTTTGTTTGTATAATGTTACTGTTACTGTTAACTTACTGTTAATGTTTTGGTGAATATGGTAACACATACTTTCCATATTACTGTATATATACTAGACTTCTATTTCACACCGTTTCTCACCCTCACAATATAACTTATATCTTCCAGAAAGTTTTTGTACTTTAAAAATTGCAATATCTCATATAAAGATAAGTGATAATAATCAGAAAAGTGGTTTAAGTTCAAACTGAAGTGACAGTCACACTGTGACTGTGAAGAAAACTTAAACATCATTAACACCTGGCTGGAGATACTGTCCTGATATTGTTGATGTAATATTACATGTATGCTTGTAGACCCAGAAAACATGATTCCATATGTCTGTAAGTTACATTTATTGAGTCCTAATAATAGAATAAGGCAGCATTTTTGAAACCAAAGTTTATGTAGTGTTTTTCTAGCATGGCCCCTGTGCCTCCCTCATGCTTGACTCTAAGCAAGACCTGTGGGCTGAAACATTAGTCTCCCAAATCATACCCGAACCCAAACACCATTTCTAAGTTTCAGTCTAAACCCAACTTGGCCCCTTTTGGCCTCAGTGACCTAATTGTTGCCATTGGGTTACATGGCTTTAATTTCTGCTGCCAACATTTGCAGCCACATAATCATTTGGTGGTACAGTATGTTAAACAGTTCTTGATCCCCACAGCACAATACCATTTATTTTCGATTTACCAGGACAATCGCAAAGATGCAGTGCAAATTCCATATGACATAGTATTTGCATTATGCACACTTGAGGAGCAGTGCATATGACAACATAATACCATTAAGACAAAATAAATAACCAACGTTTAGCATTTTACCACGTTGTATATTGCTATGTAGAGTATTTAACGATACATTGTTTGACTTTGTTAGAGCTACAAAATCCTACATTTCCAAATCCCGTATACTTTTACAGGAAAATTAGGTAGTACACAAACGCACACACACCTGCTGTAATCCCCCAAGCTGATGCAAGGAATATATGTGTTTTAGGCAGCTTCTGTGTTTAATAAGTCTATCACTATCTCCTCCAGAGTATTAGCCATTAGCTCTTTATCCCTCTGCAAGCCTACTGGGAGCCAGAATAAAGAGGGCTGGGGAAATGTCACACTATCTGCCCCGCCCTCTTTGTCTCTGCACATGCACATGGCTGTGCTCTCTTGTATCACATAATGTATATGAGCATGCAGTGTCTTTAGAGAGAAGGTGGTGGTGTGTATGTGTGGTGTTGGTGTTGGTGGGGGTGGATTACAGGATGTCAGACTCTGCATAGAGCAGCTGACATGGTAAGAGAAGGTCAGGACAAGAGTTACACATTGAGTCGCAGGCTCCTGGAGAATGCTGGCACATATTCGCAGATTTAATACAAAAATCCTCCTACATGAAGAATTTACCTGTTAGGACGGTGACTTAAGCTTAAAATCATTTTATTAATCTGTGATTATTAAAACTTAAAACTGTTTATTTGAAAGCAAAATTAAGTGTAATGTAAATTTATCCAGTTTATTTTGTCCAAATAGGTAAATGTTTTGTAGCATGTGACAATCCATGTCAATATTATGGATTACAGGGTAACAATGTCTGTTTTATGTTGTGGTTAATGCCCCTCCACCCTCCTCCATCACCACCCATCCATTCACCCCTCCCAACAACATTTAAAAAGATTGCAGAGTTGCAAGAGTTTATGTTATACCATGGGGAAGGAGTTTACTGTCACTGCTGGAGGTTTTTCTCTCTCTGCTTAAAGCTACAGTACATGCATTATATATAATATATAATATATAATATATATAATATATTCTGTAGTAATATTTTGGGGTGACCGTGACACAGTTGGTAGGGTCTGTGGTCCCCAGGGTTGTTGATTTAACTCCTGAGTCCCTCAGATTTTTGACCATATACTGAAACTTTGGGGCGGCATGGTAGCTCAGTGGGTAGAGCAGTCATCCTCAAACCTTAGGGTGAGCGAGTTCAATTCCCTGTCCCACCAGGTTACATGCTCCTACAGGGGGCAGCCTGCCCACAAAGAATTTCCCCAAGGGGATCAATAAAGTATCTATTTTTATTATTAAACAGAACGCTTGACGCTTAAAATGCAGCAGTGTGTCCACAGGAATTTAGTATTAATAATTAATAAGTATTAATTATTATTTTTAGTATTATTGCTATTACATTTTTGCAGCTTCTATTGTAATTTAATACTAACAGACTAATAACTGAAGGACACTGGAGGATGTGGCGGAGACCATAGCAGAGGGGGAGGGAGTTGGGGGGGCTGGGTGTAGTTGAGTCTATTGATTCTGAGTGTGTAGTTTTACATTTTTTGTTTGGCAATCTAATTCTAATTTCACACAGTCAGCAATGATTTAATAGCAAGACGTTTTTACTCAAAATTGAAAAAGTTGTTTTACCTTGAAATCCCACCACATATTCACATCAATGTTAACAAGTATTTGTATTTAGCTTTTGTTCTTTTAATCATTCCAGTGCAAAAGTGCAAGGAAAGCAGCCTCTGAGTATAAACCATGAAAATATAACAATTGTAACAATAAAAGAAAAACAGCCACAACACTTTATTATTGTATTTACTAGTGTATTCTTTACACTGAGTTTTCTCACTGGATCCAGTGAATTTCACTATACGTTGCAGTTCCTCAAAGTGACCAGCCTTAAAGCGCATTCCTCCATCAACCAGCCCTTTTCCTAATTAAAAAGCCTCTCAATGTTGTCCCAGTTGACCTTATCAAAAGCAGCTTCTGGCTTTCGCAGCCCACAGTGGTCTATATCTTCAGAAATTATTGCTATATTAGTAATGCCGCACTGCTGGGTTTCCAGATGTGACCTCTTAAATTCTGCTCTGTCCTATTTCTCTTAGATGTTTCTCTATTTAACATAATTACATTTGGTGAGTTAAGGTCAGGTGATGCTATTAAAAGTATCGAGAGTCAGACATCTTCAATCGCAGTCATGGCTCTTTCATCTAACTTACATTTGTCTCTGTGCACCAGCTGTTGATGTGCTGTTGTACTGCTGATTTAAACCTTGCATCACTTATTAGTTTAATTTATTTATTTTTTTTGTTTGCTTGTCCATGTCCATGTCATCTGTATCTGCAGGAAGCAGATCCTGTGTTGTGGACTACTGCATGTTTTTGTGACATGGTACAGACAGTTACATGATGTATCCTAATGTGGGTTTGTCGTCCACCTGGTGATTGTTTATTACATTATATTGTTTGCTCTTTCTCATGACTCCACGTTTGTCCATGATTCATCCTGCAGCATTTTGTGGGTGTACAGAATAAATGAATTCAAATCTAGGTATAATCCACTGCCCTCAAATCATGATTCATAGCTTTTGGTCCTGTTTGGGTTCAACAGGAAAATTCAGATCTAGACCACCACTTATTGGGGGTCTCAGACAAAGCAGACATACCATGAGGGAAAACAAATTTGAATTCCATTTAAATGGACTAGCCTGTAGGTGTGACAGTTCTCTTAATCACCACATTGGCTGACAGGTCTTTAACTGTCAGAACTTTGATACTTGTATACCTTGAATACCTACTTACTGTATTTTTCTCTGCTGTTCTCCAACATGTGATGTTGGCCCAGCGGGATTATTTTTCTTTACTCTCTTTTCCACCTCGACAGTCTTGGAAGCTAATCATGTGTGTGCTTGGCTAGGCATGTGTCCATATGCATGAGCTTGTGTGCATGCCTAAGGGACGACTAAGTCATGCAAATACATTTTTTCCCCAGATTTTTAAGCATGCATGTGTGGTGCCCGCCATTTACTCTGCAAGATACTGTATCTCAGCAGGCAGTGAAAACACGGGAAGATAAACACATTACAGTGCCATGCTTCAGCAGTGTGAGAAGCTCCTGAGCTACAACTACATCCAACAGTACACAATACACACCAAATACAATGTTGAACCATCGACAAGCATTTGAGGGCCTTGTTTTTGCTGTGTCTCACATTTTTGTGGCTACCATTGCGATCCACTTTTCAGCTGATTCAACATGTTGAACTGGCGATGGTCTCCAACAGTAAGAGAGACCACTCTGATTGGCTGTTCAGCCTAGAACCTGAAGGCATGAAAGCAGAGGAAAAGAGGGAACACATGGGAGTCTGTTCTCATCTTTCATCTTCACCTCACCTGAACATTTACATACCAGAATATTATTGCAATAACGCTCATCTGAACTGTAGAAACTGAAACAGCCAGTGTTGACCCATAGTGGTATGAAAATGGTAACAAACACTGCTTTGTTGATGGTTTGTGTCCACAGTCCTAGGTCTTTCACTTCCTCTCTCTACATTGAGGAATGTGTAAATCACATTGCATGAGGGGGATTACATCAGAGTAGGTCATTTAAAAAGGATGAACCATTAACTATTACTCTGTCCCTGTCGATTAGTGATGAGGACAGTGCACGTTCCTCTGCCCAAAATTCCACAGTAACACAGTTTAGAACATACAATGTTGTAACTTTTATCTGTTGTATAGTTTAGCACAAGCTCATGTTTAACACTTTGAAGCATTTGAAGGCAAACAATAACTAGTCATGAAAACTCTGGGAACAAATTTTGAGTTTTTATATTACTGGGGGGACATGTCCCCTGGTTCCCTGTGGTGAATACCTGATCTCAAATCATGACTTGGGTCTAGGTGATCCTAGAGGGAAAGCTGATTGCAAATAAAAATATGAAGTTTAATTGGAGATGTGAGTACAGCCTCATGCTCACATTTGAAGAGATATTTTCTTAAAGACTGATGTCATCAATTTTTTTAAAAGCATTTACACCATTATGAGGCAGACTGGCAGCAGCAAGCACTTTTAGTTTGTGAGTCTTCCAGTTCTCTGGACCTCCTGTGCCTTTTATGATTTTATAAATATGTTTTAGTATTAAAAATGCATCCTGAAATAGACCATCACTTTTGGATGTTTTTTTTGTTAGGTGCGTACAACATCAAAATCAATTCCCTCACTAAAAAGCTGAATATTCAGTAAATTATAGCTGTGCACATATTGGCAAGTTGCTCCACAGGGTTGGTATGATGATAGATATGGTGATATATTTGACACATGATGAAAATTCCTGTAATTTTTGAAAATTATGATGTTGGGAAAAGACTTCCTGCCACTGACAGCCCAGCTCAGTCATGACTGCTATCTTCCACAGCTGCCAGATGGCCAATCAGGCTTTGTTATAACACAAACATTCTTTCCCAATTCATTAGTTTGGATTGTTTCTAGTTCTAGTTCTAGTTTCTAGTATTTCAACTGAGATAAACAGTCGTATTTAGTAACACAACCAAGGCTTGGGCACCAAAACAATGATGAACTGAATTCACCTTGTAACAAACCAAAGGAAAAACACCAACAACTTGAAGATGCAGTTTTTTAGCGGTCACAATTTACGCCAATTCTTACAGTACAGACTCACTGTTAATTTCCTGCAGTGTACGCAAGCAGCAGCCACACGAGGTTAGAGACCAGTAATGATTAATGACTAATGATGTATTTATGATGTACATGAACTTTGACCCCCCATTCTTAATACATTGGCTTTTATATGTAGTTGACTGTGCTCCATACGGAGTTGACTTTACTCTACATCAAGTGCTCCACGGAGACAGAAAATCCTTTCTGCCTGTGGCCATAAAGCTGTACAATTCCTCCCCCCTCTGTAAAGAAGTGATGGGTGGACAGCAATCATTATCAATACTTATATTATTATTGTCCTATTTCATTCATTTTAAGATTTCTTTGTTCTTACCAAGTTTTTTGTTCTGTGCATTGTGTGCTTTTGTGTATCTTTGCGTCAAGTACGGAGTATTTGTGTTGGTACTGATCTTTTTTGTCTCTGGTTGTGGCTTTTTTTGTTCTTTTTTTCTTTTAAACTGAGAGAGGCTGTAACATGGAAAAACACATTTTCTCTGGAATTAATACAGTTTTTTGTATTTTGAATCTTGGGACAAACAACCTATACGGGTATTAAAGTTGGAGGACTTGCAAAAGCTCCAAGGTGTCACACAACTAAATATAGAATTAGTGCATTAACTTTCTATAGCTGCAAAACATATATCTTGTTGTAATGGTGCACTATTCTGATTAACTTTCATGTTAGTCTTTAATTTAAGTTGAATTACGATTTCTGAAAATGAGGGCATGGATTAACCAAAGCAAAGACACCAGCTCTACATCATGTGCTTGAAAAATCATCTTGTGTAGCTCTGATATAATAACATGAAGCCTTTAAATATATTTTTTATTCCCTACACCCACTCACAGTCAGTACAAAGTAGAGTTTTAATTATTACAACAACTGTGACAAAGAAAGAAAGCATGATATGCAGCATTTTTAGAATCCAAAAGAAAAAAACAACAAATGACTGCATTCTTGTGTAAAAGCAGCATGTGCTAAAGGACAAATGTTTTCATATGCAATGCCAGAAGAGATCACATCTGAAAGCAGTGGAGTAATGAAGTTGAAGTGAGTTGGTATTAAGATAAACTGCAATATCTTAAAACCTATAGCAAAGGCTGTGAATAATATATCTCAATTCAAATTCTGAAAGTATCTATTGCCTCAGCGTGCCTCCCTCTTCTGGGCCAGCATATATCTCCAAATGTTATTACAGCTTTGTGAGACAGAGACAGATATTGGAAAAAGGGAATCGTGAAGAATGTTGGCTTGACTTTATAAGGAGTGTGTGTCACAGGAATGTAGATGAGTATGAATGACACTGGTCTGTGTTGGAGGGAGCTGCAGTTTGGATATGCTGCGAAGCATTGCGTTTTAGGTTACCTGCAGTGCGTCCTATAAAATGTAATTGTATTGCATTGATTACCTATTGATATTGACACAGTGACTGATTTTTTATGAAGGGAATCAGGGTGATTGGGTTGGACATCCAAACCACAGGTAGTCCACACCCAAGACTTTATGTTTTGTTTCCAACCCTGTCAACCCTTAAATTTCTATAAAAGAAAGGAACAGAACAGAATGGCACATACTTGCAACTGTAATACATTTTCTGTTGACATTATAAAGATATGTTGACCATTCAAACATAAATCACACACTGATATACCGGTCAAGGCAGATGACCACCCACCCCTTCCTTGGTTCTGCTCTTTCTTTTTGTGATGTCTTAAACCTTACACTGTAAAGTTCCTTGAGATGACTTTTGTTTTGATTTGATATTATAATATATTACATTATGGTGTGGTGTGGCTTAATAGAAAAAGATATTTGTTTGCATATTGAGATTGGATTAAGCCAATTTCCTATTTCCTATACTGCAATTCTAGCAGTAATGCTACTACTGCAATTATTACTTTATTTATGCAGCAAGAACTGATAACGTCATTAGTTCAAGTCTGTGTTTTGGGCGTTTAGTCAATGCGCTGACTTGACCCATCCAGACACTCTTTACATCAACTTTGGGATTTGCTGACTATTTTTACACTTCTACTGAGTAGGAGTTTGGTTCCCTTTTGTTGGCTGACTTTTTGCTCCCTTAGACTTGCTGTTATTTTTATTGTAAGATATGACTGGTGAAGGTGAGTGAAATATAACCATCCAGTAAATTGTGATTGAGAACAGGGAATCATTGTTCAACGTAGCTAACTGACTAACTACATCTGTGAAAAACTGTAACAGAACAATTCACTGAAAAGGAAGGAAAAAAATATAGCTTATTTAGTTGCCAGCAGTAGACATAGCAGGAAAACCACTGAAGTGCACTGAGAGATACTAGAAATTTGTAGGTTTCCAGTGCATTTAGTGGAAACCAAAATATACTCCAAATATACCATTTCTGCTAATGCAGTGCATCCTTAACATAATTTTGTGGAAACACCACTGCCTATTGCTGTGTATTACACTTAATTGTAGCTGATTTTACTGTTGCACACATTGGTCTCATAGTAACATAGCTCGCTTCAAATCCTCTGATCTCTGCCATAAAATGCATAAGTAAAGCATGTTCTCATCCCAGAGGGATGTGTTGAAAGTTGCTTTCTACAGGCAGATCCTTCTTATGCTCTTCTCTACTACTCTACTGACCATCAACATTCCCATCCACAGTCATCTTTTCCCCTCTGAGTGCTCTTTTCATCTTTTCATGTCTTGGCACCACATTGCATATTTAAAGCAATATTTCCCTCTGGTAAAATACCCTGACATTTTGGCAGATCAGAGTGTATCTCTGTGTGTGTGTGTGTGTGTGTGTGTGTGTGTGTGTGTGTGTGTGTGTGTGTGTGATTACTCCAGAGACACTGACAGTTATGTGCCTGGCAACTCCATTCCTGATGTGTTTCTTTGATTAGTGAAAGGTAATTATTTCTTTGAAGAGAGACAGAGTGTATATATTTACCTCCTCCTGACTTTTTATCTCTTTTTTTCTTTCCACTCTTCCTCATTGAAAGGTGTGTAGAGGAGTCCTCCATCCATGAGCAGGGACAGTTGTGCCAGTGTCCATCACTGCCCTAATGATGATAAATGCCGTTTCATTAATATGCGTGAGATCTGTTCTTTATTTATTTAAATTATACAAATCTAAAATCAACAAAAGAGGAGTGAATCATAAGAACTTAATAAAAATAAAAACTACTCCTCCTA
>JAUYWH010000002.1:371567-386374 GCA_034779795.1 Ctenopoma multispine
ACAGACTGGGGATTCCTATCAGACAGAAATTACATCAAAAAGACTCTGCTCAATAAATCCTGCTTTCTCATTGGTGTTATGGGCTTAAGGTTCACGGGCGCAAGGTGGCAGGCACCTTCAAAGTTTCCCCAGGAACTTTCTAGTTGATTTTATTGTGCCACCTACTGCAACCTGTTTAGTTGGTATAGCAATGTTGTATACACTCTAAGCAAAGTCTCACAGTGAATCAATGTTGCTATCCACAGTCGACCCTCACTAATATTACTCCTGTATTATTAGGTAAGTTGCACACAATACCTGCATTTTTGTGGGTATTCTAAAAAAAGATCCTCTATTGAGTGTTAAAGTGCTGCTTGAAAGTTTGTAAACCCTGTACATTTTTCTGTCACCATCACGTTTCAGAAATTTGATTATGTTCTTATGCTGGAATGCAGTTTTGGTGTTTGGTCCTTACCAAAAATAATACTTCTCAGACAAGTCAAGAGATTCAACTTTGGTCTCATCTGTCCACAGAACTTTCTTCCAGTTGCCTTCGGGCTTATCACCATGGCCTGGAGCAATCTGTAGGCAGCAGTGTTCTTCTTGGAAAGCAGTGGCTTCCTCCTTACAACTCTGCCATTAACATCATTGATATTAGCCACTGAAAGAGATGCCTTTAGTTTCCTAGACATTATCCTGGGGGAGTGTTGTAGAAACTTTTTTCAACTGTAGGGTAAAACATGGTAAAACTCTCTGTTTTACTGGTGTTGGTATTAAAATAATCTTCTGGTCTAAATAAGTTGGCCTGTACAAACAAGTAATATTTAAAGCGTTGAGGAGAGTCTCAGTTATCTGATTACCTTATGCAGGGGTATCATATCCTTTTATCCCAGGCCACATCAGCATTACAGTTACTATCACAGGGCTGCTTGTAACTGTGCCTATATTAAGTAACTGACACATTCATAGGCAAAGGAGGTAATTGTTTAGAGCAGAACTTTGGCAGGGCCAGAAAAATGCGAACCAAATGCAAATCATTTAAAAAGTATGAACCACTAAGATTTCTTTCTTAAATGCCCACTTCGATCTGTGATGAGGACCTTGTGCTATAGACTGCACGCTACAGTGCAAGAGCACAGAGCTGCCTTTTTGTAACAGGGAGCAACGCCCTGTATCCCGCTCTAGATTTGATCCATACTGATTTTTAAGACTTTTACCTGTGGAGAAATAAGTGATTAATTGTCAATGACGCATGGTGGATACAGTAAAAAACACACAGTTTGTGTGTTCATTGTTGCTGGCTGCCATGTAATTCCCCTGATGAAGCTGGAGTGAACGATCAGTATGTTTTAGGTCAGCTTTAACACTGACAGGAGAACATTTGTTTTTTTTGTGCTCATATGAATTGTTGAGGACACCTCCACAGGTCTCCCGTTAGATTACACACTTGTCCCTCTTTCACCCCCCAGCTCTCATAAATCATGACATGAGCATACAGTACTGCTGCATATTTCAACATATTTAAAGTATATAAAGAGGTAATTATTGAAGGAGCAAGCTCTCAAAAACACTGGTAATAAAGTGAAATGCATTTTTAGGTCCCGATAATAAAATTTATAATAACACGAAAATTATTTGTAAGCTCTTACAGCCACATAAAATAAGGGGGCAGGTTGCATATGACCTGGGGGCCTTGAGTTTGACATCTATTACCTAATGCATTCGGCATACCTAATTTTAGCACAATATACAGAACATCAGTACTGCCTTATAAATTGATAATTAGATGATAATACAGTTAAAAACCTAAGCTAAGAAGCCAATCAGAGTTGTGTTGGAGCAATACAACAAACTGATATATTTTCTTTGATCATACATATGATTTAACAAATAACTAGATATACTTTGCAGTAATGTTGTGTGAACAGGTTTGTTTCCCCATTTTAGTGTCTTCTACAGGGATCTTTGCTGAAAAAAATAGATTGTTTTATGGTCATGTCAGGTCAACATAGTAATAACACTCTCTCCCCAGCTAACTGTGTTGGTAGTCCTCTAGTTTGAAATGAAGATTACAAATGCTTAGTTTCCATGCTGATATTCTCACCAGATAGATGGATACTCACAGCTGTGTACAATGGATCTTTTACGGGCAAAATACTGACTCCAGTATGTCTTACTTGAGCCTTCAGCTCCCTGCAGAGCCGGTAATTAGGTTACAAGTGGCATCCCACTTGCACATCCCAAACACAATTCCAGCAAAATGCAGGGTCAAAATGATCAAAAATCAATGGAGCAGTCTTGAAAGGATCAGTTCAAAAAGCATTCTGGTTGTACAAGGACTTTCCCGGTTTGGGTAAAAAAATGTTTTATGTAGTTTTATGTCATAATTGTATAACATAACTTGCATGCCAGAAGTGGGATACTGTTTTAAACCAACTGTCAATGAAACTGAGGAGTTCTTAGAGATGTTTCAACTTCCAAAGTCTGGTTACATATACAAATAAAACTATTACTGGGAAATCTGACAATGAGACGTGAGTGGTGCAAAAACACTACAAACCAACTGTAACCTCCAGTCAACATATCTGTTTGTCTTCTATCTGTCTGTTAGCAGGACAAAAGGACAGTGGCTGGACAGCAGAAAGATAGCAGCAATGTTTCTGTGTCCTATGGATTTGTTAACTTATTGATGGCCCCTGTCTGCTACAGGGGGCAGGGAAAGTGAATAACCTGTCTGAAACACTTTCTATATGAAACTGCTTTTACCGTATTTCGCATCTGAACACATAACTCATCCTGGTATCAGGGTTAAAACCCCAGCTTAAATTTTAAACTCATAAATCTGTCCTTCAGATTGGACTTCCTTTCTCATATTTCACTTCATCATGAAAGGCACATGAAATAATAATTCATTCACTTCTGTAAAAGATAAATGATGTTCTGAGAGAGATCAGATGTCTGACAGAATAGAGAAATAAATACTGTAGATGACAGGTAAAGTGGGTGGAAAGAAAAAACATAAACATAAGAATGAGATGTCAGATTATCTAGAAAAGAAGTGTACATTTGTCCAGCTGCTGTTGCTTTCTTGTCTGCCAAACCAGCTAAAATATGTAACACACTGAGTATTGCCATAATGCTGAAAATCTAATGAAATTTTACTTATATAAATCAATTTTACAAACCACAAAAGACACAAGGAGACCTTTGTGTACAACATACAGCAGCTTCAGAGGAGGAATCACTGAAATAGATGAAATGATTATGATGTTATATGCCCTTTTCTTGATATGTGATCTGTCTTGTATCACTGCCCAGAGATTACAGATGGAGTTTAGCTTCAGAATTGTGTTCCAGTGTGGGTCTGTTCACTGTCTCTGTCAAATAAACAAATAAAGACAGAAAAATGTTGTGTGGAGGAACAGAATAGATTTACAGAATGGACACTCTGCATGACAACATCATAAATTATAATCATGCAGTATGAGAGGAACACTAAACAACATATACGTGCTGCAAACAGATACTTTCCACCAATAAGACATTGAAGCAAACATAAAGTGGCTAAGACTCCTGGAGCACAAACATCCACATTCACACAATCTGGATGGATGCACCAATAGCCAGGATGGTCAACGATCCAGCACAGAGAAAGAGTGAAAAGAGACGACAAGAAGAAGGAGAGAGAGGGAGAGATACAGGAAGTTTACATTATTCTCATCACAACTTAATAGATTAATTTAGTGTGACACTGTAGGTATAATATGGGACATCTTCCTTTCACAGCAGAGGTCATATTACAGTAATTGTCAGTTTCATATTTTAGTTGTATGGGTCTATTTGTATGACACTCTTTTAGAACATCAGTCTTGCTTCATATGGACACCCAGCACCACAACAGTAAACTGTAAATCTAAAAAAGGATAATAATGTAATACCCGTTTAGTTTGGATTTAAAGCCTCTGTGTCTGACAGGGGGAACCTAGAAAATGCCCTACAGCTGCTGATTTATGGGAGCCCTGAATTCTGAAAGAGGCGGGCACAGGATGGAATGTAGGATTTCAAGATATCAGACAGGTATTAAAGAACATTTTCATTTAGGATTTTAGGTGTCATTATAAGCACCACAAAGTCTGATATGTGATGAATTATGAGCAAATGAAGGGAAGGTAAAATTGTTGTAAGGTGGTTGTGGACTTCTTGATGTTGTAACAATTCTAGCTACAGCATGCTGGACCATCTGAAGACTTTTACTACTAGCACGTAGCACATGCTAATATTTTAATACATAATTTAGTGGGCTTGTTGAGCATTAGCTTTCAGGAACATGAACATCTCTAGAGCAACTAGTGGATGATTTTTTAATTGGAAAAAAATATTTTTAAAATTTTTGTAATGGAAACTTTTGCGCACGCTGTGTAGTGCACATCCATCAACAAGCTTCTGACAGGATCCTGGTTGGACACTTAATCGCTTCTTGACAGAACTGGTAGAGTTTAATTAAATTTGTTAGGTTCCTGGCACAGACATGAATGAATGAATGAATAGCCTTCATTGTCATTGTACAGGGTGCAACAAAATTGGAGTGCCTAATCCCTTTGGTGTAAAATGTAAAGAGAATATATTTTCATATACAGTATATTTAGTTTGTGCGTTGTTTCTGATAAACTAATTTCCAGGATTAAAGGTCACTTTGCCAAAGTCTGGAAATGACCAACCTATAGTACTTGTTTTTATCATTACACATAATGGATGGACTAATGACCATGGAACCTATAGTTGTTTAGAAATGGCTTTAATGACTTCTGTACATCTATGATCGCCTATCTCAGATCTGTCCTTGGGCTTTCCTGTGATTTCCTGTGAAAATGTATGCTGTGCTACCATTTTTCCATAGAAAAAAGAACAGTTTGCAGTGACATTTTAGCCCTGTGCCCCCAAAAAGTTGCATTTGTATACAACTAAACTGCAATCCAGATTATGTTTTTGTAGAGAACGTAATTGGGCCCTGATTGTTTTCTGTTAATGTAATGATCATATGTTCACAGTTAACGTATTTTTGTCCGCCAAAATATCTGATCAGCATTCAGTTTTCTGTCTGCTAAAATATCCAACGTTACATTTCAACTTCCAGATTCCAGAATATTGTGATATTAAAGTGTTTTATGTTTGGGATCACGTCTTCACAGCAGTGGGTTAGGGTCAGTGAATGTGGGCTGGTTATTGGATAAAAATGTCATTTCATACAGTGTCTTCACGCACACTTTATTAAAAATGAAAGCAAACACAATCTTCTTTCTAACCCTAACTTCAGTACTTTTCTTGCCTAAACCCAACCTCACAGGGGACTTTGGTCTCGAGCTCGGGTCTCCGGCATATCAGTCCTGCACAGTGAACACTTGCCACCTTCCCCAGCCACTTCCTTGCATAATAATCGTGATGGGTGTTTAGTTGTTTACAAACGTAATTTTTAGGAGATAGGGTTGGACATTTGTGTCCATGTTGTGTGTGTGTGCTCAAGTTCTGACTTGACTCACAACTAACTGTGATCCAGATGGATGGAGAATATCTGCTTTCAGCAGGTCAGAGTGACCCGCCAAAAGGCCAGTTTTCAACAAAATAGCGCAGTAATGATCCAGTCAGTTCAGTGAACTAAGCCTGTTATAAATCTCATCATTACCCTGCATAGGTAAGGGGACCAGAGACAATTAATCAATGTGAAGTCATCTTTTTGGCTCTGACTGATTCATCCATATGTTACTGGTCCTGACATGGAAAACAGTGCTGCTGAAATTAGTGCTGGAGTGTGCCAGAGTTCCCTGTTTCTCTTTCTTCACTGTATGTCAGGGGTTTTACATGTTCCATGTTATGAGAAGAGCTTTTCATTCTCCTTCTCTTTCCTCCCTGACTCCATGGCTTATGGTACAAATACACAGTATGGATCTAAATTGTCACATCCATTATTCAAATTCTTCATATGATGTGATTTGCAATTACACAAGGCTACACTAAAACTCTCCTCTGAAAGCCATTCAATGGATAACAATTACAGCTGCAGTTTAGCAACCGGGCTCCAATCTTGCAATTTAGTCAACGGGGAAAAGGTGATTTTAAAGTTTTAGCATTTCTCCAGCAATCATTGTTATGTTGGATCTGAAACAATTCTCTCTCATAGAATGCTGTCAGAAATGAATTCAGATAGTTGTAATAGTGTTGCAATTAAGAAAATTGTTCCCATGATTTAGTCTGCATCACTTACTGAATGTAACTGGGCTATTTTGCATAGTTTGGTGAATTTTCATTTAAAGGGAGACACACATCTGTCAGATAAAAAGATGAAATAAAGATGACAAATAATTTACAAATGGAGACAAATCACAAATTTTGGGCCACATTTGGGAATGGCACATGAAAGTAGTAAGTATAGTAAGTATGTTCTGTCTGGTGAGCGAGTCAGGTGACCGCGAGGAAGAGGTAGGATTGGTTAGGACAGGGCATAAACAGGAAGTCCACTCACCTGCTCCTCACTCAGACATTGTGTTCTTCTCATGTCCCGAGCTCTCGCGTGTATTACTCATTCTGCTTTGTCTATTTCCAGATCGCCACCTACCATCTGGTCCTCCGGTACCGTGAGTAAAGAGCCTTTTTTCCATCGTTTCTCTTGTTGTTTGTAAGCCTCACACCACCTCTCTGCTGGTTCCCCCCTCTGCGCCCCTGCCGCCACCTCGCATCATCAAGGCGGGCCAGCTTTCACCGTGCGGCGGATCCTGGAGTCTCTCCCTCAAAAACAAACAACAGACCGCCATTAACTCTGAAAGACACCATTTTGCAAGGCTTCCTCTCCCACCGAAGGACCCCGCATCGCTCTACCGGATAAATGGAATAGGGTGGATGCCGCCCGGACGGGCTGCTCGCCACCTTGGACATGATCTTCGAGTGTCATCCCACCCTCTACACCACGGCCCATTCCAAGGTGGCGTTGTTAACATCCCTCCTGTCCGGGCGTGCCCAGGAGTGGGCGGCGGCGCTAAGTCCCCGTCTTGTAATGATTACAGCTTGTGGAGGAATTGCGTAACACCTTTGTTCCTCCCAGCAGTGAGGTGGGGGCAGAATTCCAGCTCCTTCGTCTGCGGCAGGGGTCCCATTCAGTTTGTCACTATGTTTCTGAGTTTAGGACCCTTGCCGCCAAGCTGAGCTGGGGGAGCGACGCCAACCGCTCTGTGTTCATTGAGGGCCTCGCGGAGTACATCCAGGATCAGATGACCAGCTGCGAGGCCCCCCAATCTTTTGACGACACCGTAGACCTTGCTCTGCGCATTGACCAAAAAACTCTCACCGGACCACAACCAGCTCCTCTTCTTCTGCGACCTCCCCCAGCCTATGCCCAACCACCAGCGCCTGCTCCCACCTCCGGGGGCGCCGTCAGCCCTGCAGCCGAGGAGCCCATGCAGCTTGGCCGGCTGCCGCAGGAGGAGCGAGATCGCCGCTGGCGGGAGGGCCTGTGTGCATACTGTGGGTCGGCCCACCATCGCCGGTCCCAGTGTCCTCTCCGGCCGGAAAACGGCGGAGCCAGGTAAGCGTCGGGGGAGCTTTTCCTGGCTCATCTCATAACACCAGATTATCTCGTTTCTCACTCAGGGTAACCTTCCAGCTGGGACACAAACGGGTCAAATTGGACTCAGGAGCGGCTGACAATTTCCTTGACCGAGAACTAGCCTCCCGGCTTGGAGTATCCTTGGAGGCAGTCACCCGGTTCATTCCAGGGAGTCCTCAGCCCCCGGGCCCGTCAACCTGGAGCAGATCCCACCACCTTATCGGGACCTCGCCGAGGCCTTCAGCAAACAGCGTGCTGCCACCTCGACTCCCCATCGGCCTTATGACATGGCCATCGACCTGCTGCCCGGCGCGGTTCCGCCTCGAGGTCGACTGTTCTCCCTGTCCCCCGCGGAGAACAGGGCCATGGAGGAGTACATCGCGGAGGCCCTCCAACAAGGTTTCATCCGCCCGTCCACGGCCCCGGCTGCGTCTGGGTTCTTTTTTGTGAAGGAGAAGGATGGGGTCCTCCGCCCCTGCATTGACTATCGGGGGCTGAACAAGGTCACGGTGAAGAATCACCATCCTCTTCCTCTCCTGTACATGGATTCCCTCGCCCGGGCCACCATCTTCACAAAACTGGATTTACGTAGCGCGTACAACCTGGCACGCGTCTGGGAGGGGGATGAATGGAAGACCGCCTTCATCACACCTACTGGACACTGGGAGTACCTAGTCATGCCGTTCGGGTTGTGCAATGCACCTGCCGTGTTCCAGCACCTCATAAACGACGTCCTTCGGGATATGCTGGGCCGGTGGGTGTTCCTTTACCTGGATGACATCCTATTGTACTCCCCAACGGAGGAGGACCACATTCTGCATGTGAGAGCTAGCACAGGCTGCTAGCCCACCGGCTGTTCTGTAAACTGGAGAAGTGCTCCTTCCACCAGCTCTCCACCACGTTTCTGGGCTATGTC
Source organism: Ctenopoma multispine (assembly GCA_034779795.1). NCBI lineage: Eukaryota > Metazoa > Chordata > Actinopteri > Anabantiformes > Anabantidae > Ctenopoma > Ctenopoma multispine. The sequence goes on from JAUYWH010000002.1 coordinate 380,057, forward strand.
ATCTCCACCCAGGGCGTGGCCATGGATCCCCAGAAGGTGGAGGCAGTGACTTGGTGGCCCCAACCCAAGAGTCTCAAGAAACTCTAGAGCTTTCTGGGGTTCGCCAACTTTTACCGGCGTTTCATCCGGGGTTTCAGTTCGGTCGTAGCACCCCTCACGGCTCTCACCAAACCTGCCAGTCAACCCCGGCCGTTTCACCTTCCTCCAGAGGCCCTCCACGCCTTCCAGCACCTCATTGGGCTCTTCACATCGGCTCCCATCCTCCGTCATCCTGATCCAGCCAAGCCCTTCGTTGTCGAGGTGGACGCGTCCGATGTGGGCGCAGGTGCCGTCCTCTTGCAGCACGTTCCAGATGGGAAACTCCATCCGTGGTGCTTCTTCTCCAGGAAGTTCTCCCCCACTCAGCAGCGTTACGGGGTTGGGGACCGTGAACTGCTGGCCATCAAGTGGGCTTTGGAGGAGTGGCGGCACTGGCTCCAGGGGACTGTTGAGCCATTCCTCATCTGGACCGATCACCAGAACCTCAGCGGACCCCGAGCCCATCCTGCCTGCCGCCCGCATCGTTGCTCCTCTTCGCTGGCCTCTGAAGGACTCCATCACGACCGCGCTGCCCGGTTCCCGGGCGCTGGAGACGCCAGCAGGCCAGCTCTATGTACCGACCCCATGTCGCCAGGAGGCTCTCATCTGGGCCCACTCCTCTCCTCTGTCTGGGCACCCTGGACCTGACCGCACCGTTCAGCTGCTTCAGCGTGCCTTCTGGTGGCCCTCCCTTCGTTGGGATGCCCGGGAGTTCGTTTTGGCCTGCGAGACCTGCGCCCGGGCTAAGTCCTCCTCGACGCCCTCCACTGGCGAACTGCAGCCTCTTCCGGTCCCTCACTGCCCCTAGTCGCACATTGGGGTGGACTTCATGACCGTCCTCCCGCTGGCGGACGGCAAGGACACCTTACCATCGTCGACCAGTTCTCCAAGGCAGTGTGTCTCGTGGCCTGGTCCGGACTCCCCTCCACAAAGGTCACCACGGAGTTGATTTTTGGAGCACGTGGTCCGACTGCATGGGTTTACCAAGGATGTCTTCTTGGACGGGGGGCCCCAGTTCATTGCAAGGTTCTGGAAGGCCTTCTGCCGCCTGATCGGTGCCACATACAGCCTCTCATCAAGGCTACCACCCTCAGACCAACGGTCAGGCGGAGCGGGCCAACCAATAGCTCGGGCGCTTCCTGTGGTGCTTCGCCTCCGTTCAGTCTCATCTCTGGCTCCGTTACCTCCTCTGGGCGGAACTGTCCCACAACCTCCACTCCTCCTCAGCCACCGGACTCTCACCTCACTCTGGTGAGGAGGTCGAGGTGCCCGCCGCCCAACAGTTGGTCCGCCGGTGCCGGCTGGCATGCGGACTACGACCGACAGCACCGCCGCCGGCACCCTCCGGGACGCTCCTTTCAGCCAAGTGACCGGGTGTGGCTCTCCACTGCTCACCTCTGGCTCCAGTCCACTTCAAAGAAGCTCACACCCCGGTTCATTGGTCCGTACCAGGTTCTCACCCAGATCAACCCGGTCGCCTACCGACTGCAACTCCCTTCTTCACTCAAGGTCCACCCCGTTTTCCATGTCTCTCAGCTCAAGCCTCACACCACCTCTCCGCTGGTTCCCCCCTCTGCGCCCCTGCCGCCACCTCGCATCATCGAAGGCGGGCCAGCTTTCACCGTGCGGCGGATCCTGGAGTCTCGCCCTCGGGGCCGTGGCTTCCAGTGCCTCGTGGACCGGGAGCCGGTCCTGGGGGGGTCCTGTCAGGTGAGCGAGTCAGGTGAGCGAGTCAGGTGACAGCGAAGAATAGGTAGGATTGGTTAGGACAGGGCATAAACAGGAAGTCCACTCACCTGCTCCTCGCTCAGACATTGTGTTCTTCTCATGTCCCGAGCTCTCACGTGTATTACTCGTTCTGCTTTGTCTATTTCCAGATCACCACCTTCCATCTGCTCCTCCGGTACCGTGAGTAAAGAGCCTTTATTTCCATCGTTTCTCTTGTTGTTTGTCCGTCGGTTGTTTGTAACGCCGGCTTCCGGTGGGAGCACGCTTCTAGCGCTCCGGGCGTTACGACAGCAAACCGCAAGTGTCTTCTACCCCGCTGTGGCTCACTCCGCAGCTGGCTCAATCCCGCACGCAACAACGGCGTTCTGATCGCACACTTTGTCTGTGTCTCTACACGCCTGACAGGTTCAATAGGATAGGTTAGCATGTTAATATGGTAACATACAGTATGACTACAGATATTAGCCCTAAACACATAGTGCACTTAATCCAGTTAAATCAGGATTAATCCCCTGGGCAGCATAACACCCACAGTATAGGAAGGAGCGCTACCGCAGGTCATTCTTACCGGCATCTGTCAGACTTTACAACAGTAAAGTTTAACATGGTTATTTTATTTATCACCTGTTTAACTGACACATCATCTTTTATAATTGCTATTATTCCTTTTCAGCTTGCTTGTAAATTGTATATCTAATCCTGATCATTCACAACTCTTCAAAATTGTGTACATATCTCTCTACATCTTGGAAACATTATAGGTAATCTTTTTATATAGGGCTATTTTATGTATATAACTAACTTACTTGTTCTGTTTTTATATTCCTTTTGTCATAGAGATCTGTAACACTTAAATTATATAGAATATTATAATTCTTATTCGTGGGATAATAAAGGTTTATTCTATTCTATCTGTGCCAAATTTCATAGCAATCCTTAATATAGTTGTCAGGTCAACTGTACAAAAAAAATAATAATCTGAGGGAGATAAAGGACTGATTCTGTCTTAGTGACTTTTATGTAATGTATATATAAAACCCTATTTAAGCATTTATGAATAAAATAATCATGTAATATCAACTTGGAGTGTAGAAAAGATTCTCCTTACTTTGGCTACATATTCTCAATTAAGAATTTATTAGGCCCGCAGGCTTGCTTACCTAATAAATGGATATGTGTACATATTTATTCAAATAATGGGGTAGAATGTAGTTAAGGTGTTTCCAAAGACATGCCTTCTACTTCTGATTAATATTAGAAGTGTTATCAGTCATCCTGCATTGTATGCGTCATATGAAAGAAGGATGTCTCTGTTGGCTGATATTAACTTAATGAAAGAGACAGTGTCAGCCTGATATGCAGCCATAATTCTGATCACATAAATGAATACATTTCTGAAATATGGCAGCAGTGGTAAAAACATTTTTATCAACTATTTTATGATAAAATCTCTATTGGCTTTAGACTGGATCATGCCATAAACTATCAAGGTTCATTTGTTAAATATTACCTCCTCCTTCTAACACAGGGTAGACAACACCCCCGTCTCCCCACCCCCAGCTCCACACACACCTTATCTCCTTCTGGCATATTTTATCTCTCAGCAATTTTGGAGGACGATCTCATTCATCACAGCACTCATCAGCCTATTTAAAGACCATTTGCTTCACAAATGAGAGAGTCCTGACAGCAGCAAGACACACATTTGTGATGTAAGTGCAGGAGTGCTTTGCAATGACACAATCATACAGTTGTGTATGATTGTTTGATAGCAAGCCACTCCTGTGTGTATTTTTCAGTGCATGTTTTGGTGGAAGGAGTGTGTGTCTGTAAGTCAGAATAGTTTCCATTATTGCTGAATGATTAATTTGTCTCTTTATTTTCTTCTTTCAAATGTTAACTTGACTTTAATAGTACTCACTTTATGAAAAAAGCTTTAAACAGGATAGCATTGCTGTGGACTACAACATTGATGAAAAATGTTTGCCTAATAACTTCTTGTTAATGAAAGGATGCAACAAAAATTCAGATTGGACTTTATCATATAACTCTACAGTAAGTCAAATGATAATTTCATCACAAACACATCAAAGTCATTTCATCACATCAAGTACCTTGAAACATTTAGTTTCATGATGTTGATACGCTGCAGCTATGTCGTAAAGACGTAAAACCTGTCCTTCCTGTTGTTACAGACAGTTCTTACCAGAACCTGCTGTCAAGTCAAATCTCTAAAGTAATGATCATGACCAGGCCCGCCGACTGTCCTGGCTGGGCCCAGGACAACCTAAACGATGTCCTGAAAGTTTCATCTCTTTCTTAAATGAGAAAAAAACATTTAAAACATGTGGATAAAGCAGAAGTCTTATATTCGTGTCAGTTGACAAAGTTTGCTTTTAAGCATCCTAATGTGTCTTGAAGATCAGAAGTAGTTCTGATCTTCACTGACCAGTACCAAAATAGGGGTACCTTATCTACGCTAATGCTCATCAGACAGTTAACCCCCTACCAATGCACATCTATTTGAGTTTGTAAAATGTTATGTAAAATGACAATGGTGCAAAAGTTAAGTGGGATAATCTTTGTCTGACAACTTTTTTTATTTCATCCCAGTGAATAATTACTGTGTGTGTGTGTGTGTGTGTGTGTGTGCTCATGTGTTTTAGAATTAGAAAATAGAACTTTTAGAAAGAGTATTGTGTAGATTGGAGATTGTTAAAAAAGGAAATACATGAATGTGTGTGTCTTTGCCAGACAATCACTCATGTCCTCATCAAGCTTTGATGAGGACATGAGTACACAAGAAGTGTATAACTGTGAATGAACAGCACAATAGCCTGTGACTGTAGTCAATACAAAGACTAGATCAAAGTAACAAAGTGGGATATTCATTTCAAACACATTTCAAAGTGAGAATGGATATAAAAAAATATATAGAAAAACCATCAAAGCGAGTCCTGATTGAAATGCAGATGATTGACCTAAGAGAGGAAATAGGGCCAAGTCATCCATTTGCAAATGTGCACCGTTAATGAAAGAGGTGGTTCAAAGGTCATGGTGGTGATAAAGTCTAGATTAGTATAATGTGAAAGATTGAGAGCCATCAAAAATGCCAGTATCACTGTCACTGCTAATCATTACAGCTTGCCAAAAAAATTAAAAAGACTCTGCTCTGGTTGTTGAAGAGTTGGTTAAGATACACACCACGTGACTTTCAGTCCCAGCCAGTCACACCCCTCTCTCTTCCGTGGGTTCCTGTCTCTCTTTGTCTGCTGTCAAATAAACACATTAAAGCACAAAAGAGTAATCTATAAAAAAATGTCCATACCATAAATTAGACATTCATTCACTTTGGAGATGATCTCTGTGGGTTTAATAAGGTATGTGATACTGTAAATAAAAATGTGCGTCTATCTCAGCCTCTGCTCTTCTACTAGAGAGCTGGGAGTTTGAGAGTTCTGTGCAGTATCTTGCTCTCTTCAGAACAGTTCTGATGTTCTTTCTGGATCTACTGAGCCCCTCTTCAGTCACATTCACAGCCCTGCATGCTCCTGCCACCACTGGGATCACTTTGACCTTTACTTTTCACATCCTCTCAGTTCCTCTTTCAGGCTCATCTGTTTCTCTAGCTTCTCATCCTCCTTCTCCTTAATGTTGACGTCACTTGGAACTGCTATGTCTATTAGGGATGTACCGATACCGTCTGGTATTGGCCTCGATACCACATTTTCTAAAGTACTCGTACTTGTTAAAAGACCCCCGATACCGGGGACCGATACCACGGTCTGAGAAATGTTTATGGTTGAGCGGTGTGTAAGGGGTTAATCAGAGGCACAGAGTGCCCATCCCAAGTCCCGGCTGCAGCTCAGAGTGGGGAGAAGGCGAGGCGAGACATGTCAGCCGTGTGGAACTATTTCAAAGTGAACGAAGACGGCAAAACAAAGGTGGACTGCAAATTGTGCTCAGCGAAATTGTCCAGTGGAGGCTCAAAAGGTAGCACATTTAACAAGTAATTAAATCAAGCACCTAAAATCCCAACACGACAACGAGTACAAAGAGTTTAATAAAGCTGTTACCTGTAAATTTAAATCCTGTTTTTATTAAGTACTTGGTATCTGTATCGGCAAATACTGAAATGCAAGTACTCGTACTCGTTTTCCAAAAAAGTGGTATCGGTGCACCCCTAATGTCTATCATAGCTGCCTTCTTTTTTTTCTCTGTCTACCTTCCTGTTTAGGATGGTTGCCTGGATCTGGTAGTCCCACAAGCTCTTTGCCCTTTTATTTTTCACTCGTTCTAGCCCATACTGGGCGCAGATGTTTCTGTAAATGTTGCCAGCTGCTTGCTTGTACCTTGGTCCTGTCTGGTGTAGTAGACCCCTGCTTCTATTGATCTGATTCTGATTGCTTAGTGTCCTTGTGCCTCACTGCTGTCTGTTACAGTGGCTTGCGAAAGTATCCGGCCCCCTTGAACTTTTCCACATTTTGTCACATTACAGCCACAAACATGAAT
>JAUYWH010000002.1:403824-420022 GCA_034779795.1 Ctenopoma multispine
TATCTATCTATCTATCTATCTATCTATCTATCTATCTATCTATCTATCTATCTATCTATCTATCTATCTATCATAAATGTCAGTGAAGTTGCTAGTCATTAGTTGTCTTGTTATTCCAGTGGTCTAAAGAAGACACACCATCAGAGAACTAGCATTTGTCACCTCAAAAAGTACCACTTGTACACACCACAAAGACTATAGCCAACTGCCAGTTAACAAATATGTTATGTTGCTGTGTGAGGGGAAATAGACTAGTGTTGGTGGCAGTATGTTTTCAGTGAGGGAAAGCAGAAGACCTGGCCTTCACTCCACATGACCATGCTGCTGGTGTGAATATTCTTGTACTGGGAAATTCAAAAGGGGTAAAGATGAAAGAGCGTTCCATCTGTGCCCTCTTGACTACAGTGTTAGTTTACCTTGTCACCTGTCTTTCTCTTTCAACTAAGCCTAACAGCCAATCAGAGTAGTCTATCCTACTAACCTCCAACAATGAGGAGGCTGTGACTTGTGATTAGTTAAAGTTAAATGCTGTCTCCTCTTAGTACAAGTAGTTTATGTGCTTTATTTTACCACCATAAAGGGATGGAAGGGTTAAGGACAGTTGTTTTTGTAGTTTTCCTGCATGTGGCACACAGTGAAACAGTAGTGAAGTTACTGTATGTGTTTTCCAAGTATATGTAGCTTATTAGAAATATATCACAGAAGTAGGAAGTCTTTGACCATGATGATCATCTTTTTCTTCGTTTTGTCTGAAGTAATCTCAGATAGTTGGAAAGAGGATCAGAAGTGTGAGTGTATGCCAGATTTTGCATAGATTTGAACACTTTTCATGTGATGATACTGTGATCTATTCAAGCTGAGGTGGGCTTCATGCACAGTGGCATGTGAAAAGATGATAACTGAAAGCATGTTGTTGTTTTTTATGGTATATGTAATCACAGGCCCTGAAATAAAGACAAATTAATGCCATCCCCATCCAACTCCATCAGATTTACTGTTAAGGACCCCAATAGTTGTTTGTGTAGTGATAAAATGCAGAACACTTGCTTCTGTATGTGGGGACATAAACAACTTTGTCAAATAATTTCACAATGTAAGTTCAACCACTTCAGGTAGTGAAATTAATGGGATTTTTATTTTCTTATTGTTCACTGCTGGACCTTCCCTGGACACAGTTTTGAGAAATGCTGATGCTATATTGGATGGATTGCCACGGACATTTGTACAGACATTAATCTTCCCCAAGGAAATAATCCCAAATAACTCTACGATTTTAAAACTGATGAGAGATGGACAATCCCTAAAATTGTTGGTTAGATTGTTTGTGTCCATAAAGAAGAGGCTTCCCCAATTTTATACTAGGACAGGAAGCATCAAGATTGTATAAAACTTTGGCTGATCAGAAACGAATGCAGTGCGCTAATAAAGTGTGTCAATGGAATCTTATTATGTTATGCAAGCAGCCATCCAAGGTCAAGTTTTTAATTCTACCTGTGTGTGTTTCTGTAAATAATTTTCTTGTCCACTACATAACAGAGGGAGATAAAGTACTTTTTACTCCATTACATTTATCTAACAGGTTAAACACAATGTTGTATTTAAAAAATAATAATTCCTCAGATTTTAATAAAATAAATATGAAATAAAAACTGAAAGTTTGAAATGACGTGCTCATGTATGTAACTATATGTATATGTATGATTCCAAACATTAGACACTAAGGCAGTGTTTGCATTTAAAGGCACAGCAGCTCTGCTTAGCTTTTCTTCCATATTAAAGCTGTGTCACATATACCTTTTAGTTTTAATGTATTAATAGTTTTCATTGGCTAAATCAATCAGCATCTGTTTATTTGCTGCCTCTTAGCAGACTTTAAGTATATGATTCCAGAATCACATAGAAGCAATTTGTAAGGCGCTTTCACTGAGGGACTCCTGGGATTTTAAATGAGGGTGTCCCATTTACACACCAGAAGCCTAAACCAGGTAAGCCACAGCACATTCCTTGTATTGCTTTACAATGTGAACTTACTCTTGAAGCAGATTCTTTTATACAGTCAAACAGTCAGAGCTTCACCCCTGACAAACTATGTCAATAGTAGTTGCCAGGAGCAGTGAAAAGCAAAGTCCTGCACGAACAGCGATGCAGCTTTTCAGGTGGACAAACCTCTGACGCTGAAGAGGTTTTGAGCCTGCTGAATAGGCCAGTACTTTGTTGGCCACAGACCTTCAGCTAAATTGATAGTTTGCTGATGTAAAATAATGCTGTGGCATTAGCTAGAGCAGCCATAGACTCTAGTAAGGGATTAGCATGGTCTGGATCTGCTGTAGCAGCTGTGCTTCACTGTCTGGAGTTAAATTTGCTTATTTTGTCTTGCATTGGGTTTTACAGTGCTGTGAAAAATGATTTGCCGCCTTCTTTTCTGTAAAATTTTTGCATATTTGTAAGTTGAAGGATTCAGATCTTTAAACAAATGTTACTATTACACAAAGATAATCCAAATAAATACAGGATGCAGTTTTTAATTATGATTTCCGTTATTAAGGGAAAAAAGCTGTAAATGGGTACATTCTACATAGTAGATATGTAAACTTGTCCTTATACCAACATAAACTTTGGATAATGACAATTGTAACTTCAATTGATGAGTAATAGATGAAGTGTTTCTATAAACTTTTCCTAGAAACACACACACACAGATTTGTTTTCTCCTCTACCCCCGGTCGCCTCAAGACACTATCTATGGGTTCTGTTGTTCTCCTACCCGTTATTCTCTAATCTTTTCTCCATATTGCAGAAGCCAGGCATTCTGAATAGATCTGATGAGAACATAACTCAATATACCAACAATAGATGTGAGTATAATAAGAAAAGATCAATGAGGGAAAAAATCCTGATGGTACATGTAATAAAAGGCAAAGATCTCACGAGAGAAGATGTAATGAGAGAAGTTGTCTATATTACAAGGAAAGCTGATACAATGTTGTTGCGGAGATGAATACAATCATATCATCCAGCACTGTCTTTCCAAGGTAAAATCTCTGGGTGATGCTTGTGAAATAATGAGAGGCATTTTGTTTACTCAGTAGTAAAGAGTATCACAATAGTGAACATGGATTACAACACATATATGTTTACACTGTTCGAGATGATTATTTCCTTTGTGCGGCAGAAAGGTAAAACTGCTGTGTTGCGTACTAAACATACTCAGCTCTGAAGACTTGCTCAGCGCTGCTCACACTGAACTGTTGACTAAGACAATGCAGTTATGTGATTTTTTTAAAAATATCGTTACAGTGTTCAGGTTTTTCTTGCTGCTTATGACAAGCTCTAAATAAATTTGTATATATGTAGTGTCCATGTAGTTGTGACTTCACATTTACATGAGTTAAAAAAAATCATTGTTTTAATATAAATGCAATCCAGTCCTAATCATTGTGTTTGCAGTTGACACAGACACAGTTGCATAGTGATGAAATGTCACCTCATTCGTGACAATTTCTGTGGACAGATATTCCTTCCCATGGAAAGTTCCGTAATATCTATAGGCCAATTTACCTCTCAGAGAGAATGTTGCTGAATCAAATGTTTCAAATAAGAGTTAGTAAAATTATTGTGTGTCCTAGTTGGTTGTAATGATTATGTCTACTTGTTATTAGAAGTGGCTGAGGAGCATTGGTGCTAGTCAGTCCATCTGAACAACAACAATGTGTCCATGTGTTTGCACAAAGTGGAAACAGGACCCTACAGGAATAAGTTGGATAAGAGCAAACTACTGTTCAAAATTCAGACAAAACAACTGTAATTTTAGCAGTTACAAGAAGTGCACAACATTGGTTTACGTATTGTAAGCCCAACTCGATGAGTGTAGGTGGAGTAGTGGCATTGACAGCTCGACTGTTTGAGCTATGTTTAATTAATGTGTGTGAAGATTCTCAGTTTTGATGTAATTCCATATTTTTTAGAGAAATACTTTAGTCTTGTTTAGTTTAGTTGTTGGAGTGTTTTACATGTTTAGACCCCAAAAAAATTATGTGTGTGACTGATTAAAATATATTGCATGATTGTGTGACAAATGAGTAACAGTTCTTTTTACTCTATATTCGACCATGTGTGTGAAAGTAAATATAATTCTTTACACCACTACTCTCTTCCTTTTCATATGGATAACTTCCAAACCAGTATTAATGATATTTTTCATTGCTTTATTGGCATAATTTTTAAAGTTTTATCTAGATTATCATGAACACCTATATTGAAGGTTTTCAAAAGGACATTTAATTTTATTTTTCTTTAGTGAAATGAGGGAAGAGTGACTGACGTGAAGGAAGGATATGAATCATAGGATTATTTTTGAGAGTAACAACAGTGTTTCAGTGTTAGGATTTGGATGTGAGGTTGTATATGGTAATTACTAGAGAAATAAAGTGACATACTGAGACAAAAACATTTCTCTTAACTAGGTATGAAGCTGCATGTGTGTGCACATGTATCTACTTCTGTGTGTGCTTGACAGTTTTTATCTATTACAGGCCCCCATGACAAGAATTATAGGTTTAGTGAGTACTGTACGTTTTACAGCCAGTTTGAAATGACCAATTATATTCTACTAATTCAGTATCCACAGACGCCTATGTTAATAAATACAAAACATACATAATGATATTTATAATGCATTCAAAATACAAAAATAATCAGCCACATTTAGGCTCATTAAGCTTTGTCTTTGTGGATAGTGATACTTTTTTGATTGATGATTTTTAAAATGTAAATAAAGAGTAAAGGTGTAATTGATTGATTTACAAGCTGATTTATATGTAGTGTAGTGAAATTAAGCACTACTAGATTGGACTGTCTTATAGTGGTCTAAAGGTTGTAACTAGGTTCTGACATCATATGAACATACACTCTCTGACACATGTTTCTTTGATCGCCTGACAAAAGTACACGCTTTCTTGCCCTGAATTTCACCTCTCAGGCAACATACATGCTGTTCTAACTTCTAAGTTTAGGCTGTTAAGGTGTATACAGCCTAAGAGGACATCTATGGATATTATTCAGGGCCAAATTAAGCACCAACCCGTTTAAAACAATTAAAATGGATGAATACATTGATGTTACTATAGAATATGCTGTGATCTAATTTGGAAGTAACTAACTCCAATATACTATTATCTCTGTCTAAAAATGTAATCTTCAGTGTGTTGTCCCACTTCTGAAACTAAACTTACACAAATGTATGTGTAATGTGTACAAAAGTGAAGTAAAAATGCTTTAAATTGAATCATCTCATGTTCATGAAATTTTTGTTGTGACTGTGACATCTCAGGAACACCATTGACAAATTGGCACAGATTGGCACTTGGACAGACGCATACATAGACTACAGCATTGCTGGTTAGCAGAGGCATACAACCACAATGCAGTAATTGTAGTTTTGTTTTTTTCTCATTCTTAATTATATTATCCCATAATGACTGACAAAATAAAATCCAAATAAATGTCAGGATGACAGATGGACATTAACGTTGGATAAGTTTCTCATGTCCTAGTAAGTCAGTCAGTCATGGTAAAGTGCCAGTAAAATAGAGTCATTACAGTATCTGTTCTCTGGTTGAGACTATGCCCTGAACATAGTGGCTTAACCTGAAGCTGTTGTCAGGTTTAGTCAGTCAGGTTGCTGTTATGTTGCGGTCCTTGATTGAGGCTTTGCCTCTTTCTCACATTATTATCTCTACATCAAGGGAATGCCATTCTTCACACGGTTGTGAACTAATTTCCATAGACTGGAGTGATGGATTGTTTTATTTCCCAAACACATCCTCTCCATCTCAATGAGAATGCGTGTTTTGTTCTGCAGAGAGAAAATTGAATTCCCAACTTTTCTGCTTGGTGTGGGAAGGCATGGATGTATAATTAGAGGCCTGTAGGCAACAGATAAGAAAAAGACTCACTTTGATGTTGATCACATGCTTTGAGTAAGTACATGTTCATGCTGTGATGCACGGAAACACACATATGTGTAGTCTGAAGATTGAGTCATGGCAACTCGACTTCGTTAGAAGAGACGTTTCATTCTGCATCCAGAGAACTTTATCAATCTGAGGGAAGTTGGCTAGTGACCACAAATTTATCCTCCAGGTTGGTTTCAACTCACACCTACCTTGAATAGGCTCGTTAAGTGAAACAAAGGCAGGGGATGAGTGTGGGTAGATGTAACAGTCCCACTCCTGACAGCTCCTCCTGCCCCCATTAAGTGAGTCGTACTACACATATGTGTAATGAGAATATCAGATACACAAAAGGTACAGACCGCATAGTGGTAAAGAAAAAGTACACTACCAGTCAAAAGTTTTGCCACATAGAAATAACCATGCATCTGAATGAAAAGCAGATTTTGTAACATCCAGTTGATCCAATTGACAGTGACGATATTTTAAACTGCCAATTGTAGCTGGAAGCAGTAAACAGTACTGTCTCCCAATAACATGTTAAGTTTGTTATTGGAACAAACTTTTAAAGGAGAACTGACAATTAGAAACCCTTTTGCAATTGGAAGGACCTTGTTTTACTCAGTTTTACTAGTTTTTACCCATTACTTGGTCATAAGATGGAATTTCTCATACATATCAGCAGTCACAATGCACAATCAATTTTACCGTGAGTGTTTTTACAGCTGGTGGAGTCATAATGTTTCTGTTACCTAAGAGAACCAAACCAATAGAATATTTTCTTAATATAATGCACCCTAGTTTGGTCTTTCTGACAGTTTTAATAAAAACTCAGAATTTATGGCATGGCTGAGCTGCTGTATTGGCTTGCATTACATTGTACATGTGTACCTAATACAGTGGGCAGTGAGTGTATAATCTAGAGGCAAAGTATGCACCTGATAATCAAGTGCCCAAACCACCTCTGCAGGTTCCTTTTAACATGAAGGAGCAGCGACTCCGAGCATCCTCCAGTTGCTAGTCAAGCTGTAAGGCTGATTCCAGGCCCTCCATAGAGGAAACTCATATGAGCTGCTTGCATTTGTAATCTCATTCATTTCAACACCACCCAGTTTCATAATCATAATGAAGAGTGGGATGTGGATGAGATGTTAAAGATTTATCTGCCAGCTCAGCTGCCTCTTTACCATAAGAATCCGGTAAAATGCCCATGTTGCAGCTGTCGCTGTACCAATCTGCCTGTCAGTCTCATGCTCTATTGTACATGTACATATTATGTCATTCAAGAACAACAATCCAAGAAATTGTTCACATTTAAACACTACAGACTGCAGCTCACTGCCAACCTGGACAAAGCAATGTGACATTTTCTGATAAAGATCAATGGCCTCAGACTGTACACTAGTGGTGGACGGATCGCTCCAAAGTATATCTTTATATCGATAGTATCGATACAACGTTGGTATCGTTATAGGATCGATACTAGCATGCTGGTATCGATATATTCTCTCTTCTACTTTCAGTGCGTCCGTTCCATCAGAAATTAAACTTCCCGGTACAAACGCCGCTCCTCTCACATCAACGTGACTTAGCAGCGCTGAGCAGACACATGCAGACTGTAGTGAATGATGGCACAGAGAAAGAGGATCATCTACCGTATTTTACAGTGATAGACGGGGACTCGGGTCTCCCGCATCTCCGTCATAAACAGTAAACAACATCGCTTCGCGTTAATAATAGCAGCACGTTATTCATTTACAGAACTCTGTGGAAGTACAACATGACAATGAAAAAAAAACGTGATCAGGATTACGGTTTAGTTGTATGCAAACGTAATAATTAGGAGACAGGGTTAAAAAAACATGAACAAGAGAACAGCAGCTTAAAAAATAAACGGAGAGAGGAGGAGGGAAGACCCCCGTTTTACAGAGACAGACAACCACTGCAGGAAAATGCACCCCGTCCCATCTCCCACTAGGAAAGTGTCATATCCATGAAACTTACACCACTAACCAGCATCAGTCCTACAACTTCACTGTTAAACTTATTCCATTCTGGGACTAACAGAAAATGTATTTTGGGGGGGGACATTTTCTGGCATTAAATGCACTCCTAGAGAAATAAATAATTAGTAGCACCAATTGTGATTAATGGTGTTCCAATTCCATCATCCTCGCCTTCAAGGCTGCAAATAAATGACACTTATTAAAGATACCATTATCAGTAAATGAGGCAGAGAAAAAAAGCGAACATTTGACACACTGAGCAGAAGAAGAGGGAGACAGGGTAGACATAGCTAACAGAGAGACTAGTTACTAGCTAGCGGTCACTAACAAAGTTAGCAGAAGTTATAAAAACAAGTGCTTGAGAACAAGCGTTTGATTTAACTTTAGCAACAAACAGTGACCACAAAAGTCAGATAAGGTAATTCAAGTAACAACACAACGTTTAACAGAACGATCAGTGTCGACAACAGGAAGTGACGTAATACGCCTACCGTGAGTCCAATCAGGTGTGGACAGGAAACAGGTCTCAGAGATCAGTGGATGTTTCTGAACCAGTCACACTGCAGAAGCATTTGTTTTTCTTAATACAAAACACAAACACCCATGTGTTTAGATTTTGCTTTTCTTAGATCAAAATGAAAACAACAGTAATGTATTTATGATAAACAGGAGGCATTTTGGTGCATGTTAGTGAATGTGTGTTTTCTAGACTGCAACACACTCACTGCATAACAATTATCCCACACAAATAAATGTATGATCACAGAGAATTAGATGGCATTGCCCACAGGGACACATCTAATCCTCAGGATTTCCATTTATCAGCTATGGGCAGAGACTGCTCTCAGTGGATCACGGCCCATCACATCTAACAATGTTTGAAAGGCTGTCGACCTGTTACTCAACAAAACAAAACCCTTTCATTCGCTCCCTCTCTCTCCATTAATAGCATCTTATAAGGGCGCGGGCCAGCCTGTAATGCCTCCCAAACATATTCAGTTTCATCATAATTAAGAAGATTATCTATCCAGCTAAACACAATTTATCATAATCACCATTCTGACCTTCCAGGGGTTTGAATTATCTGATGCAGGGATCCATAACTCCTTGTGACACCACAAAAATTTGTTTACAGCCACATCTATTTGGTATACCATCCTTTGATCAATACTAGTAAATTTAAAGTCCATTTTGCTCCACATTTCTCCTCATAGAAACTACTAACATCCTTGCTGGGAAAGGAGCAGCTTAGGCCTTCGGAAGTGCACCCACACCTCTCTTAGGCTCATTCTATGCACAAGTTTGAGTGCGATTACATCAAATTGTTAATTGCAAACAGTGTGGAGTATCACAGGGCAGTCCATGGGGCATCGATGGATTAAGATAACATAAGCGATGGTGTCATAACTGAAGATAATCAATGGATTCATTAAGATTAAGATTAAGAGAGGGAATCATAACCTGAAGGGATCTTTTGCACAACACTCGTGCACATCTTGTTCACCGTCTTGCTCAGTAAATTGAAATGAAACAACTGCAGCTATTGTATCTGTTTGTCATTCCAGTATTAAACCTACTACATGTTGACAGCCTGTCATCAAGCTGCCAAATGTCCACAGGATCAAGGTACAAAACGTTGGCAGCTACCAACCACCAAAGAACCACAGAGCTGAGCACACTCCCACTTGCTTCCATA
This sequence comes from Ctenopoma multispine, assembly GCA_034779795.1. NCBI lineage: Eukaryota > Metazoa > Chordata > Actinopteri > Anabantiformes > Anabantidae > Ctenopoma > Ctenopoma multispine. Next base: position 413,478 of record JAUYWH010000002.1, read on the forward strand.
CAAGTGGCTATTATTATTTATATATAACCTCATAGTTTCTCCTGATGTACCATCAAACATGGACATACTAAGCTGGGAAGACACTGAACAGATTAAACCTGATTTTCTTTCCTAAACTGGTCATCCACAACTCATTTTGGTGGCTACATTGATTAATTGGCTGAGCAGTCTGGCTATCAAATGATTTCTGACAGGTCAGAAGTTTGGACTGTGCTGGGCTGATTACCCATATGGCTGCTGTCAAAAGATCCATTACAAGTGAGTTTTCTTATGGTTTACCGTATAGTCTTCACTGAGGCCGTGCTGTAATAGAAGTAAAACTGAATTTAGAATGAAGCTTGCACTGCATGTGCAGGGGTTAGGGCCTGCAAAGTGTAAGCAAGCTAGAGCAGATTTTGACAAATGAAAACAGCAATTTTCATTCTGTGTTCAATACAAATACAGTGGATCTGTATTTGATCTGTCTTTGAATACATAACGTCTGTGTTTTACATTCAGAGTGAGCATTCATTACTGTAAATGCTTCATGCCTTTCTATGTTTGGTCCTGTCTAACAGAGCTATTAGAGCTGCATATACTTTGTCCAAACCCTCTTTCCAACTCCAACGTGTAGTTTGTGTTTGAAGACTGTAGTGACTTTCTGAAATCAACCATCCAACAATCACCCACTTCAAACCGTAATTAACTAGGTGTGCGGAGATATGAACACGAGTGCAACACCCTCAGGGCTCTCTTTTAATTTCTCATACAACTCCTTTTGTCCAACCAAGTGCAGCACTGTGAAAAGAGAGAGCGTTTTAGGAAGCGTGCATCATTATCTCTATTTGTGTCAAGATTGAAAAGATGCACAAAAGACACAATTGTTGGAGAGAGATCAGTGAGGCAGTGGAACGTGGCCAGGAGGAGGCTGCACACAGCAAGCTCTTCACCGTGCCTTGAAATACACCCATTCAAATCACATATAAACACTTCCCTTTAAATAACAGTACATGTTTTTTACCCGTGTCTTAAATGCTGAGCTCTATACATGACACAAATATAGAAGGATATTGATAAAGCGAATGTGTTCTTCCCCAAATGTTGTAATAAATGCTTCATACCATACGTCATAGGGTGCATGCCTATGCTGGCATCATGGAAACAATGAGCAGCTGGATGATGGATGGATAGATAGATAGATTGATTGAGCTACGCCACCCAACTGTGTGTATCTCTTTTGAAAGCTAATAATACCAAAATCAATACGTGCTGCGAGGCTGTGAGGCAAACCAGAAGGTGTTAGAGGAGACGCAGAGGACTTGAGGAGGACGACCTCCTTCCATTGCTGCCAGCTCCATCTGTACTGGTGTTGTTAGTGTTTACCCAGCCTGTGCTGTGGCTGGGCTCTGCAGGCTCCACAACTATCTAATTGCCTGTCACATGAAAAGCTTTGTGTTTTGTCACCGTGGATCAACTGGAGATCAATACTGCCAACTGAGAGTGAGGTCTGTGTGTGTGTGTGTGTGTGTGTGTGTGTGTGTGTGTGTGTGAAAGAGACGGAGAGACAAATGAGTTTGAATACCTGTGAGGAAAGGGAAGCTTTGAAGAATGTGGGAGCATTACTGTCATCTTGTTGCCTGGCGTGCACAGGAGAGGGGGCTTATGTGTGCATGTGAGTGCACACAAAATATTTAGAGAGCCACATAATCTGGTGTATACATGCTGTGTCTTGCAATGCTGCCAAGTGCAGGGTTAAAAAGTGGGTGGACTCTAGCTGGAAAACCTCATTAAGTTTTAATTCCTTTCTGTATCCTATTTCTATAATGGGGAATTGATTTTTACTTAGTGCACTGGACCAGAAATAATTATATTTCAAATCATTTTATTCTTCTCTGTTTGTCTCAGTGTGTGTGTGGCTGCGGGTGTATGCCTGTGTTCATTTCCCCACATTTTGCTGATGTGTGATGTTTTTCATTAATCTGTTTGGAGTGAGAAAAAGAGTGTGTCATTCTTTTTGAACGTTGCCTTTAATGGATGCACGCTTGCTAATGTGTCCGTTGAGTACCGTCAATACCTTTAGTATTTTAACATATCAGTTGGTTTCTCTTTTGAAGAAGGAAAACATGTCATTACTGAGGAACTACAGTGTATGATTAGCTTTCCATGATGATATCAGGGTTATAACCATCAATTTATAATTACTTCAAAATAACTTCTCAAGATAAAAGTCTTTAGATAGAATTTTTTGAGAATATAGGATGAGGCCTGGCTGAGCCACAAACAGCATATTGATCAGTTGAAATTGGATTCCTGCACCCAGCCCGGAAATAACCCTTTTGCTTTGTTAGCATAGTAAAGTAATAGGGTAAACACCCTAAATTGCGTTTCCTCTCAGTTTATTCTTCTGATGTTACATTTTATTCTCATTTGAGCACTCAAGCATTTGATACTTGTTACATTACAGAACATGTGCAGTGAAGGTACAGCAGAACCACTCATGTCAAACTAATAGTTTAATTATACTGTGATTGTTCTGCTGTTTTATCCAGCTTGATGCTAGCTAGTTGTACTGTGATAGGTTAAGTTAGCTATTTCTTTCTATTTCACAAGACTGTTAAAGACACTGCATTACAGTTCCACCACACACTATGACCTTATTAATAAACATACTATAGTAGAATTATCACCTGTCTGATAGTTTCACCAAAAAGTGAGAAATAACAACCTTGTAAAAGTGATTCATGGCAGAGCTGCTCTCTTGGTTTGCATTAGATTGTACAACTTGACCTAATAATGTGGCCACTGAGTGTATACTAAATTGCATACATTACATGTGCAAACAGTAATTCTATTTATAAAGTGTTAGTGGGTGGAAGATGAAATGCAATCTACAATTCCACTGTATCCCACTACTTGGGACTTTACAATGTGCAGCACCTTTAAAAAGTATTGTGTATTCTATTCTGTGCTTTTTACCATTTTTGATTGATTCATGATTAATTTATTTTCAAAAAAATAATCTGTCATTTTTTAATGTCAAAGTGAAAGCAAGCATAATATGTAAGTAGTCATATAAATAAGTCACATAAATCATCTGGTGCAGCTGTTTGGTTTAAGAAGTCACATGATTAGTAAAATCATGTCTTGTCTTGACGAGTTGGGCCTTATCAGGGCTCTTTGTTGTAGTAACTCAGAATTTACGGAAACCAAAATGTTAATTGCTTCTTCTCCTTTGTAAGACGTTTTGGATAAAAGCGTCTGCCAAGTAAAGTAAAGTAAAGTAAAAGATCAATGATTTTGGAATAAATACATCTGAATCTGAAAGGTCAGATTCAGATGGCCAAAATGTTTATACTGATACTCAGTAAATTAATAAAAATCACGTACAGACAACCAAAACTTCAAAAAGGCATGAGGTCTCTTCCTGCCTCTTACCATATGTAAATATAGTTTGTGAGTCCACATGTGAAAATGTAAATGCTGAATTTCACATACTGTATCAGACAAGACAATTTGAACTGACACAGTGCTGTGAAGACTGATCTGATAGAAAAAAACCTAATGATTTTTTTGAGTATTTTCTGAGCCTTTACATTTACTTATTCATTCTTGTTTTTACACTACTATCATTGCTTTGATAGTTTCAGTCTGCTCCACAGTGACTGCTGATTGACTAATCATAATGACATGCTTACATTTTGCTAATCAGCTGTGCATTAAACAGAAATATTAACTGATTACTGCTATGATAAATTTTTTGGATTGACTGATTAATTTCCCCATGGCTGATTATTCTATCAGTTATCAGGTTATTGATTGCCGGATTGGTCATTTTGGCTATAGCTCACTTGGTTGTACATGCATTCATTTATGGCGTCATATCAACTAATGTCTTTCCTAATTCTCTCAGTAACTGCTGAGATATGAAAAATAAAAGGGGTAAAATAATCGCCAGGTTAACCTTAAGAAATTAAAATCTAGGCACATGCTGAACCACAAACCTTTTGTTGCATACATTGTTTCATCCATCTTTCTTAATGTGATTAACACCATTTAGGAGGGATACTTCTCTTGCGTGCTCAGCGTTCTATAAGTGACGGTGCTTACCGTATGTGCCACTACTTACGGGCATGATGAAGAGGATCACAAAACTCAATCAACACACAGACACAATCAATCTTGATAGGGTTAAGGAGGCTTCTAGCTCCCCATCCCACATTTACTCTTGGTGGGTGCAAAAATCTCCACAGGCTGCAGCAGCCCAGCAGCCTGAACTGGCTTCAGTTACTAAAACGACTAATAGGCCGCTGCCCTGCCACATCATATTATGATCGATTGTGAGTCATACTGTGCTGTTATATCAAATTCACAGTGTTGATGACCCTCTCTTCTCCTAGTCAGTCTTATTTCCCCTTTGACATTAAAACAGTCCTGGTTATTATTATATATCCTGATATTATATTCTGCTCTGAACTACAGATTCTGCCGTCTCAACTCAACTGTCTCCCTCCCTTGCAACCTATTTGTCTTCTATTTCTCCCAACCTATCTACCCACCTTTCTCCCTCATCTCCTACGAAACCAGATGCTGTTATTAAGGCTGGAATTTTCCAAGGCCCCCGTATATTCCTCCCCCTGCTCTCACCTTGCCCTCATCTGCTCTCACAGCTTCCTCGCAGCCGCCGAATTTACCAACCTGAGTTTCTGAGTTTCACCTTTGGTGCAGACAGGACTTCTCTGGGGATCCCAAAGCAATAATACAGCATCAGAGGCAAAGGAAATAATCAAATCTAATGCACTTGCTGATCTGACTTTCCTAACCCCGCTTATTCCTTAATTTATTAGACATGGGAGAGATTGAGGAATCTTGTGTGTCTGGCTCCCAAGATGCTTTCAGGAGATATATTGTATATTGCTTTGGGTTCTTACCTGACTCTGTATCAAAAAAGTAGCATTTGGATGATCTTTTTGTATTTTTCTTTCTCTTTCAAGAGTTGAATAATTGCTTCAACCAAAGGACATGACCTGACTATTAGCTAGTGATTATTTTATTTCAGCTTAAAATAAAGCTAATGATATAAGGAAATACATGCTTTCCAGATTATAATAAATATAATTTTACTATATTTTTACTGTTTATATATACGGTAGACTTCTTTATTGTATCTATAGTTTATATTGGGAGAGACTGACATTACAATGGTTTCAACTTCCTCATCAGAGCCTTAATGTGTAGATATAGAATCTAAATATGTCTAATCCACCGTTTATTGGAGCTGTTCATCATTAAAGTGTCTCTTTAATGACTATGAAGTGCAAACTTTAATTGCTAATTAATTCTTAAATATAGTATGAGTGTGACTGGTACAAACCAGTCTGACACTTACAACAACAAACAAAAAAACACACAAAGAAAAAGATTTAGCCAGTAAAATGACAGCTGTGTTACACAAAGTTGCAAGAGTTCTGTAAGACCTAAAGATGTTCACTGCACATGTTTAAACCCTATAAACTCTGTGCCCTATAAATGGAGGACAAAAAAGGCACTGGGTAATAATGGTCATAATGATGTACAGTGCAAAGTTTAACATATAAATTTATTTTTCACAAATTACTTTTAAAATTACAGTTACTGTCCTGTTTTATTATTATCTAGTTATCTATTTCCATGACCAGTTAGCCAGTATATGAACCCATGACCTGCTGCATAGCTGTGAGGCAAGAGTGTTAACCAACATGCTGCCCTGGTTTATTATACTCTTTATCAATCCATTGTAGCATGATGTAGATTTATGAATTTGCACTCGTTAATTTAAAGGGGCACCAGGTCGCATTGGATCCCATAAAGTAGAGAGGCATGACCACCCCCTCTCTGTGATAGTGTACAATGAAGTTAAACCCCGAACCAATCTCAATCAGTCTCAATTGAAGTAGTTTGTTTTTGGCGTATAACATTGATCTCATGTCTTGATACAACAAAAGAAACACACGTTACTGCTTTACTGAAGTGGAATTTATTGAAAGAAAATATGTAATTAATGGCTTAATGTAAGCTGTAAAGAAAAAAAACACACATGTAACATACCACGTTAAAGGACTGTCAAGATGGGAGCTGTGGACCACTAAGTGTAACAACAGGAATAGATAGGAAAATAGGAGTTTACCAACTAGACCTAGTGGTCTTGTTTACTAGGACATTAGCTTACATAGCACAGAGGGTTACCGTTAGCCTACTTTTCCGCAGGGGAAACTTTCAATTCAGTTCAATTCAGGTTTATTTATATAGCGCCAATTCACAACATAAGTCATCTTAGGGCACTTTACAGTGTTCGGTTTAAGACCTTTCACATTAAATAAATATATAGTAAGTAATGTAGAAAACCCGACAGTCCCACTTGAGCAAGCATTTAGTCGACAGTGGAGAGGAAAAACTCCCTTTAACGAAAGAAAGAAACCTCCAGCAGAACCAGGCTCAAGGTGGGCAGCCATGTGCCTCGACCGGTTGGGGTGAGTGGACAGAGGAGAGAGAAAAGAACAACAGGCAACAGAAATCAATACAACAACAAG
>JAUYWH010000002.1:478579-489061 GCA_034779795.1 Ctenopoma multispine
GCTTTTGAATGAGCTATTGGGACATCCTATCAGTAATGAATTACAGTAGTCCAGTCTAGAAGTAACAAATGCATGAAATAATTTCTCAGCATCACTTTGAGACAGGATGCTCCTAATTTTAGCAATATTCCTCAAGTGGAAGAAGGATGTTCTAGATATTTCTTTTATGTAGGAGGTAAATGACATATATTGGTCAAAGATTTTATCTTATTTATTTTGTATTTCTTGATTTCATATTCTTGGTATACTCTTTGTATTCTTCTGCAATCTGTACCTGAGCTGTGGTAACGCACAAATCCCCCCCACCCCCTGGGATCAGTAAAGTCTTATCTTATCTTATCTTATCTTATCTTATCTTATCTTATCTTATCTTATCTTATCTTATCTTATCTTACAGAGAGACACACAATGGCTAATGATCACACCCTGACACACAAACTACACTCTTCTCTGGTTAAGGATGGTCCATTGTGTTTTAATGTGTTTGTCTGTCTGGCACCAAATCTTAACAAGAGATATGAGATCAGTACATGTCACTGCAAAGCAAAGCAAACCATTTTGTTGGCCAAAAGTAAGAAGGAATGATGAGTGTCAGTAAGTCAGAGCACACAGCAACAGAGACCAAATAGTGCCAAAGAAAGACAGATTACCTGTGTTTACAGTATGTTAGTCTCATAATAAACCAGCACTTGTTCGTAACTCTATCTTCTCCCATCTACTGGAAGTGGTCTAATGTGAACCTTTCTGACAGTAATGCGAGCAGCATGTTTCACTCTGTAACAAACATCAGGTTAGAAGAGTCTGTGTCTTTCCTCTCTCACTGTGAAGTGCTTTATGGTTACCTGTCATCCTCCTCAGACTGTGGCCCATTAGCACTAATCTTACAAATACAAACGTATGAACTCTGTTCAGTAATAAAAAACATTATATATAAAATGTTTGTGTGTTAAATGTTTCTTAATATGTTAAATTCAGAAAAAAAAGAATTGAATGTAGCTCGACTCTACATTAAAGGTTATGGTGAGCAGTTATGTCATTTCATTGGTTTCACTTGAATATCAATTAGTAAATTTCAAATCCAAATCTGAATCTAAAATTATACTTGAAATCACAGTGTGACTTGTTAACATGGTCAGGGAAGAGACAATTACAGTTCAGTTAACGAGAATTCTGTTTTGAATGACATCACTAACACCACTGAAGCATTTATTTGATTGACAGTATTTACCATACAGATAATTACAATGTATTAACAACTACTCAAAGATATGTCTTTTAAGGCCATTTACTTTTAATGATCCACCTGAGTGCCTGAAAATGTGTTTTTTATGCCGCACCCCAACAATGGTGAGGACATATTCCTTCCCGTGAAAGTTTCATATTTTCCTAACAAGAAGAGCAGTGGTTGTGAGGGAAGCCCACCAGACGTGCTAATGTTTTCAATTCTTTGAGCATTTTAAGGCTTCTCAACATCTAACTGAAGACATGTCAAATTACACTTCTAATTAGTCATAAATGCTGTTAAATGTACAAGCAGCTTGCCACAAACATACAACACATGTTTACATTTTTTGTGTTTCATTCATAGTTTACTTTAAAATCGTTCTTTTCTTTAGTCCCATGTTTGCTGCAGTCAGTGTGCATTACACATTCATTTATCAAGTGTGTCATTTGGAGGCTGTGGCTCATGGTAGAGCACTCGTCAACCAGTTGTGGGATCAGTGGTTCGATTACCAGCTCCTCCTGTCATATGTTGAAGTGCCCATCGGCAAGACACTGAGTTGTGCAATATTGTAGATCAGTGGGTTTTTATGTTTCTGTGGTCGTGTAGAGAAGGAAAAATCCTGTGTCTGTATCCAAATGTGTTTGAAGCTCTCTGAAGTGTCATACAAAGTTAAAGGGTTAAAGATGACCAACTCCTGCATGCCTTTTTGGAAACCCTGTATTAAACCTGAGATCATCCATCACATTGTTCTCAGAAGTATTTCCATGACACATGTCTGTAAGACCCACCTCATAATGTTTATCTCTGGGAGCTTTGTCGAGACTAAGAAACCACGATGGTGTCATCAGGATTTAGAGAACCATGTAACACAAAACCACAACTGCTTATTCCTGCAGAGAGTGATGAGAAAGACTTGTAATATCTGCTGGTGACTGTATGACCAAGGTGTGACTACAACACTTCACCTTTCCTCACCCTGGCACAATCACTGCAGCACAAGATGCACGTTTTCACACATTCAGACATCATTATAATGTTTTATACATCCTAACACATGAATCAAGGTTACAGTCATCCTGTCATCATTAACTGAGATTCACCCATTGAAGCCAAATTAACAGTCCTGTGATGATCACTGCTGGGAAATCTCTGCACAGCAAGTAAACTAACAGAAAAAAGCCTCACCAAAACCAGTCTCCTGAGAAAGTCATTCCACCTTTTTTCTTCTCAGTTATTTATTTGTGGAAGTGCTTCTGTTCAGTACAGGTTTTCATTTCTATTTCTTTTGTTGATCACAGCAACCTTTTCCCTCAAGAGCAGAGTTAAAACAGGCCTTTAATCTGACTCAGTGACACTGTGACACATACACACACACCTGCTTTTGTACTGCAGCATTCATTCACAGAGAAGATGTGTGACTTTTAGATCTTTAGTTTCAGTGTTTCCAGTGATTTACTGCTTCAATATTTAAACCTTGTCAGCTACTCATATAGAAAGAAACATGACTGTGACTGGATTACACTACCTCATAATAATAAGGAAATGTTGTTAATTTACAATTTACATATACTCTACGAACGCTGCTCTCATCATAATCCAATCTCATGATTACCTTGCTAGTACAAAATCATTTATAAGAGAGAGGGTTGAATATTTTGAAGTTTGTTTAAAGGGGATATCTGCTGTGTTGAGCCAGAGGTCAGCGTCAAAGATATGGTGATAGGGTTTTGTATATTCTTCTTGTTTCTTTTCAGCCCAGCAGCGTGGCTCTGGAGCTGGAAATGTCAGCCAGTCAAACACTTAGGTTAAGCATTGCCATGAAATTTGATTCTTATATGAGTTTGAGACTGAGAAGGACTCACCTCAATGATCTCCTTTCTGTCCTGATTTCCTTACATTCCAAAACATTGATTATTAGCATCAGATTTGAAAACACCATCTAAAGATCTTGGAGTTCAGTTAATCAGAAACTGGAAGATGGTGGAGTTGGGGAAGACAAAGTGAATTAGCACCTTCTAGCGTTCTTGACTGAACACACGTGATCCAGGTAATCAGCAGTGGGTAGAGCGCTGAGCACCAGCTTAGGACAACTAATTACTCACTGGCACTTTTACTTTTACTGGTGTCCTGATGAGCAGAATGACCAGAAACACCATGAACACTAAAATTAAATGTATAATGGCTGCTTATTATGCATTTCACTGGGTCCTCATTTAGAAAATTACCATATAATAAATGCAATTTTTAAAACACAAAGCTGTGAACAAAGTCTATTTATACACTGCCTATTAAATGACTTATTAATCAACTTAAACTAACTAAACACATGTAAATAGATAATAATGAATAATTCAGTTGGCTAAATTAGCCAAAAAATAACTAGTAACTTTTAATGTTTAAATGTATTACAGCCTTTAGAGCTCTCTCCTCTCCATTTATATGCCTTCATTGCATGTTATTAACTTTGTGCTTCGTCCTCTCTGTCTCTCTCTGTCTCTCTCTGTAACTTTCTGCTGGTATTCCCAATCTCGAGGCCGATGACTGCCTTGAGATGACTTCTGTTGTGATTTGGTGCTATATAAATAAACGTACAGCTAAATGTTACACACCTTTCAATATGACAATGACCTGAAGAAAGCAGTTAAGACAAAACTGGGGTGGCTCCTTCTGTCCTTGAGTGGCCCAGCAAAAGCCGAGACTTCAACCTCATACAACATCTTTGTTGATCTTTGTCGAGACCAGAAGATGGTAGCTCACAGACACTTTCCATCCCATCTGACTCAACTCAGAAATATATATTATTGAATAGTGGGTGGTGAGTCTTGCAGTTTGCAGTCTTTATGCTAATCTATAATAACAATATGTATACTCCAGCTCTGCCTTTAACACGCAGACATGTGATAAAGATATTTTCATCTCATTCACTGAAGTGATTTGGTGACAGAATAGAAAGTATAATCAACAATTTTGTTTCCCTCTTTCTCAGTGTGACTTGTGTGTGTTTGCATGTGTGTTCATGTGTGTTGTGACTTGCAGTCTGTGGTCTGGTCCAGCAGGCCTGAGCCTGTGTGATGCTCATCATGCTGTCACACTGGATGACTCCTGATGTGACAGTGGCTGCTCTGGCCTCGAATACCCCTGGGACAGAGGGAAGAAAGGCACCAAGATGGATGGAGGAATGTAAAGAACAAGAGTGATATACAGAAAGAGAAAGAAAGTGGCTGCGTGTGTGTCTGTGTGTGTGTGAGAGCGAGAAAGATGTGTCAGCAAAGGGCCTCAATTTCCCCAGAGACACACTGACAGAGACAGATAGACAGAAACACAGTGAGGCTGGGGCTTGGAAAGCAGGGAAGTGTCAGTTCCTCCTCCTAAACTGGACAGCTTCCAACAGGCCCTGCAGCTCACAACATCAACAGCACATTCTGTATCTGGAACCCTTTCTACCAATGAAGTTAAAAATGCTTTGTACATGCACAATACATGTTTTGTGATCTTAATCTTAGACGGTAACTAATAACTACACCTTTGAATTGTGCTCATAGACTCTATAATAACAAATTTAAAACATGCAACAGAAGAGCAGTGACTGTAGGCATGTGTGACTCGGAGGGCCAAGGGCCAGAACCTCCTGGTGTATGTCTTTATCATCTTTTTGTCCATTCACATGCTAATAGCCATGATAAGCTGTTGTTGCACTTTAATGGAAAAACAGGAAGTCTGAAAGAATGTTGACAATGAGTCAACCTGTTGAGATAGACACTGGATACCTGTGTGGTAGCTGAACTAGCAGCTCTAAGTTACTTCTAGAAGTTCCTATGTGTGCAGGAGTGTCATTAAATAGCCATATCCCTGTTTTACATATCCTGTTAAGCTCTGATGGACCCATGTGCTGCAGTTAAAGCTGCAGGTGAGGACCAAATGTCATATGTTGTATCTGAGCTCTTAACTGGCTTGCAGGCCAGGTAATATACAAATTGGGCCTCAAAGTCTTGCCTAGTACACCATTGTTAGAGAGGGGCCACATGATTAATCTGAACCAAATTTTCAAATCTTAATAAAAGCCATTTTAACGAACAGTGGATTTTCCTGAAACAAATGTCTATGTCACTAATGAGCCACAGCATAGAAATCACTGACAGGAGAAAGTGCATAACATAGATTATCCCGTTACAGTGGCAGTGGTTCAGATCATAGTGCACTCCTTCAAATCCTCACACTGTATCTTGCATCATGCAGGCTAAGTAGATGTGGGATAGGTATTGCACTGCCAAGGGCGTAACTTTGGGTCTACTATTTGGGGGGTCAAACTCTCTAGCCTACACGCATCGTCATTCACCGTGTGCCTGTGTGTCAAAATGAGTGGAGTAGCCTCTGAACTAGGACTGGGTGATATGGACCAAAAATTAATATCCCAGTATATTTTGGCTTTGTCACGATACCTTTTACCCGAGACCCTGCACAAACATTTATTGTACAAAACGTTCAGATCCAATTAAAAGGCATAAATAAAATGAAAATTAAATAATTAAAATTAAATAATGACAACAATTAAATAATAAAGACAAACAAATTGCCTGATACTGAGGAAAATAGCTCATTTGGATACACGGTTTTACGTCTTCTATATAATGTTCATTATCATGTAAAACTCACACGTCTAACTTGACCATACGTCTGTTGTCAGACAGAAATCTCTCATTAGTGAGTCGGTCACTAAGAACCTTCAGACATCCATGAACATTTCTAACAGCAGCTGTCCTGCAAACTACTGGTGACTGTGTAGCTGGTATCGATTCAGTATAGCAAGCCGTGTTAACATTTAACAAGACAGGATATATGATTAAGATATCTGCTATGTCTTTCCAGTTAGTCAAAAGTGTAATTTAAGATATCTACTGTCATTTTGACTAGTCAGAATGTCTCCTTGAGTAGAATGGAAAACTATTTTAAAATAACTATGTCATTATGTTGACTATCCTTAATGTGAACTCCAGATATCTTGAACTACATTGTGACTGGTCAAAAGTCAAAATGCAAATATCTTTAATGGAATTTCCACTAGTTATAATTTAAAGTTAAGACAATTCTAATTAAACACATTTAAAAGTTTATTATCTTATTTATCTTTTTGGTTGTCTCAAAGTAAGATATTACTAGTCAAAATCAATTGTAGATATCTTAAATTACACTTTTGACTAGTCACAATGTAATTCGAAATATCTCGAATTTACATTAAGTATAGTCAAAATCAATTGTAGATATCCTTAATTACACTTTTGACTATTCACATTGTAATTTTTACTAGTCAAAATGCATGTCTAGATATCTGGAATGTAATTACGGATATTAAAATAAATCGTTTTCATCTTTGTATTGCTGTGAGACCCATGTTTTTAACTTACTGTGTTTATTATCTAGTTATCATTTCTCTTTTTAAAGAAACACACAGGTAAACTCGGTCATGCAGCTCTGCAGGTTTAGTCTCTGACATGTTAGCGACTGTTAAATTTAACTAACTCTTCTGAGCAGAGTTTGTGGCGCTGTTGTAAATGGAGATAAAGTTTTGACGTGCTTTCAATTATTTGTGGGAAACTCTACCGTACGTTTTTTTTCAGGAAATCCAAACAACTCGTTTTCTTTTTACCAACCAGGTCCTCGTTCTCATTAATTGTGACTCAAGCCTGCGGCTGACTTAAATAGGAACACCGCCGTCTGTCCACATGCGCAGTGGGAGAGGGAGACGGGTGTAGGTGTGTGAGTGAGTGAGAGACGGAGAGAGTTTGATACGATACTCTGCTGTCTGTTATAAAGATCTGAACGTGAGCAACGGTATTTAAAAATTCTATGTTCTATATTCCTGTATAAATATATCTACCCCCAGCCCTACTCTGAACTAGCCCTCAGCAGTTAGTTGTCAATGACAGTGTTAACCAGGAATGGATGGCAGATAAATAAATGATGTTGTCTCACAAAATGTGTGACTGTATTGTAGCAAACAGCTACTTAAGTTGTAATTCAGTGAAAAGTGACATTGGTCCTACACAGTACATCCCTGGCAGCCTCTGGCTTTACCTCACACTGTGAAATGAACTAGCTAGTCAACTCTAGTCAACAAATCATCATCAGCTAACTTAACAACATGGGTATTTACCTCCTTTTCCTCAGGATTTTTTCTCTTTTTACTGGGGTTTGCTCTAGAGTAACAATGAAACATTGTGGTGTGTTCGTCTTTTGGTGCTTTTTTCAAGTTCAGTTAGCATGAGCTTGCTCCAACCATTCATATCAGCGTCTGCACCAAACTAAGAGTTGTGAACGTTCGGCAGAGACAGAAGGGTAAAACGAAATGTTTTCGGCAGGTGGGGGTGGGGTAACATTACCAGGTGATTAAACATGCTAATATTCTGCTGGCAAAGAAAAAAAAGTTATTAATGCAATTATTATTATAATTATTTATCGGAATTATGTGATTATATTGGGGGGGTAATATTGGCTGGATCAGATTTTTGCGGGGGTCATGACCCCCATAGCCCCCATGGAAATTACGTGCATGTGTTTATAGTAAACACACAATAAACAATATAAAAATTCTCGTATTTGACAGATTAACTGTATTTTTTGCTTGACTGTGTGTAATATTTAAATGTTTCCTCCTTTTTTATTTTATTTTTGTGTTTATTCTCTTTTGTATTGCTGTCATTTCTTGTTCAACATTTAATGTTGCTTTTCTTCTAGAGGATTTAGAGGATAATTCTGGTTTATTTCAACCTGGCACATTCCCCATAAATGCGACAATTGTGGCTGGATACTAAGTAGAGTGGAATTATCCTTTAAGAAACACACTGTGGGAGCCTGGTTTGGTTTGAATAAGCATTAAAATAAATGTGAGGGCCCTTTGAATGTGATGATTTTTTGTTTTTCTACAAACAAAAGCTTATGCCATCAGATGATGTAAATACAATAACCATTAAAACAAATCAGAAATCATCACAATTGTACATATCACAAACCCCTTTGTACACATCGGAAAACACAAATTATAGTTGACATATGGGCACCATATTTAGGGCACATTAGTGTCTTCAGAAAAGCAGAGTTAGTGTGACTGTGTTCTTAACGCACTACATAACAGCCACAAATTAACTGCAACCTAATTTGGAGATGCCAAAAAAAAACATCTATTGTTGGTGACGTGAGCTGCAGAGACAGATTATAATGTGCATGTATATTTTAGCAGAGGTTCGGTATGAATCGTGACGTGACATAGGAATGCTGCTGGAGTGTGATAAATTAGCTGTTATCAGAGATATCCTTAAGTGAATCATACACACAGTAGTCTCCATCAACACACAGCTGACACTGCTTTCCCCCCCTTAAGATTTGCAGGTGCTAGCTGATTAGCTAGCTGGCTAGGACCCATGTACATGGACTTACTGTAAAGACATGAATTCTAAATCAACACATTTCCTCTGTTTTATTTATTCCTAGCAATCAGTCAGGCTTTAGTGACTTAAAGACCACATGTCACCAGTCCAGTCTCCTAGAAAGGTAAGATTAAATCTGGTTGGGACAAGTAAAAAATCTGCTCTTGCTTAACCTCATCACCACTAATGTGGTACCCTTATGCAGCTCCACTGGAGCTGGGATTAATTGAATGGATCAGTCTTAGTATAAAATCAAGGTTTTTATATGTGTGTGACATCTGTCACAACAAATGCTTCTTTTGGTTACACTTAGGAAAATGGGGCCAAAAAGCCCCTGTTCCCAGCAAAACTGCTTTCTAACGTTGTGAAACTTCAACAGTCCCACTGAGTTAAACCATAGTTAGTGTATTTTAGTTTTATACATTTTATACAGCCTGTGTTAGAAAGAGAGTTAGCAACAGGGTGACTGTGGCTCAGGAGGTAGAGCAGTCGTCTCCCAAACATGAGATCACTGGTTCAATTCCTGGTTCTGAACTACACTGAAAGACACTGGTGTGTGTCCAGTCAGCTGCATAGCAGCTCTGCCATCGGTGAGTGTGTGTGAATGAGAAGTAGCGTGAAGTGCTTTGAGTACCAGTACAGGTAGAAAAGTGCTATGTAAGTACAGAACATTTACTTTTTAATAGAGGTTAGAACTACTGCGGCTTCTGTGACAATTATGCTGATAGGAAGGATACAGTACTTGCTCAACAAACCTTCACACAGCAGACATTCTGGCATGTCATAGAGTAGCAAGAAGGAGGTGTTACAAGTGATAACATAGAATAACAACTATTTCCTATTTAGGTAAGCTAGTTTCAGGGTCCTAGTCTTATGTATGCTGTGGCTCATAATCATTACACACTGGAACACAACTGAGCCATTTTTAATGAAATCTGTTCCATCTGTACCTGTAACTAGTCAAAATGTATTGCATGAAAATGGCCTGTTCTTTATTGGTTCAAAACAGAACAAATCTATGATGTGATTAACCTGAGCAGAGTGCTGGACTGCTCTCACACCTATAGGTTTTAATCCATTTAAATAAAATTTGAGTTTGAATCGTTAGCTCTCTTATCAAGTCACGTACCACAGGCTTTTAAGGTGACTGTAGTAAAACCTCTACTCAAAAAGCCTGCTCCTGATCTAGGTGTTTTAGCCAATTATTTAGCCCTCATCTCTAAAATCCTTGAAAAAGTAGTTGCAAAGCAGCTCTGTGACCACCTGCGCATGAACGATCTGTATGAAGATTTTCAGTCAGGATTTGGAGTAAATCATACTACAGAAACAGCACTTGTTATAGTCACCAATGATCTTCTCTTAGCTTCAGACCAAGGGCTTCTCTCTGTACTGGTACTGTTAGATCTTAGTGCTGCATTCAACACTATAGATCATAACATTCTATTACATAGACTGGAACATGTCATTGGGATTAAAGGAACAGCACTAAACTGGTTTAGATCTTACCTAACAGATTATCCCAGTTTGTTCATGTTAATAATGAATCTTTAATGCACACGCAGGTTAATTACAGAGTTCTACAGGATGCTGTGCTTGGACCAATTCTCTTTTCATTATACATGATTCCCTTAGGCAATATTATAAAGAAAACACTATTAATTTCCATTGCTATGCAGATGATACCCAATTATATTTATCTATGAAACCAGATGAAACCAATTATTTAGGCAAACTTCATGCATGTTTAAAAGACATAAAGGCCTGGATGTCCTGTAATTTTCTACTCCTTAATTCAGAAAAAACTGAGGTTATTATATTTGGACCCAAAAATCTCAG
>JAUYWH010000002.1:507878-531703 GCA_034779795.1 Ctenopoma multispine
TCATAGTTTTGATGCCTTCAGTGAGAATCTACCAATGTAAATGCTCATGAAAATAAAGAAAACACATTGAATGAATTGAATGTGTCCAAACTTTTGGCCTGTACTTTAATACAACAAAAACAAGAAGACAGTTTAGAGTTTGGAATAAATGTGGAACAGGGGGATAAAAAAAAGGCCTGTCTCTGAAATAGAGTGACTTTTATCTTTATTGATGACTTTAATCATGCATCACTGGAGTACACACTGCCCACCTCCACCCAGTATTTGACATGCCCCCACCAGAGACTTACTGTATGCCAACACAAAAGAGGCATAAAGTTTATCACCTCTCCCTCCCCTGGGAGTATGAGCCCCTTGCTTCCCAAACAACAAACCCTTGATTACCTCAGAAAACAAGGCCGTCCTCAAGCAGAAGAGGAGGGCCTTCAAATCAGGATACAAGGAGGAGCTGAAAAGGGTGCAGAAAGAGCTGAAAGGACTGATCAGTGATGGGAAAGACAGCTACAGGCAGAAGATGGAAAACCAGCTTCAGCAGAACAATGTCAGAAGAGTCTGGAGAGGCCTTAGAACCATTTCAGGCCACAAAGAACAAAACTCTCTGCCGGTGGGGGATATGAGGTGGGCAAATGAGCTAAATCTCTTTTTCAATAGGTTTGATTCAGCAGCCTCTGCCCTTCCACCCATACTGCCCTCCCTGATGCCAGCAGAACTACCTCCAGATCAACACTGGAAAAACAAAGGAGCTGGTGGTTGACTTCCACAGGCACAAACATCCTCCACTGCAACCACTGAACATACAGGGTAGGGACCTCCAATACACAATGGTAGTTTCTTACGTATGTGCAATACTTCACGAGTGTAATTTTCTAAAGCAACACGTGGAATCTTTGGGTTGGCACTATATTTATATATCCAGTCTGTACATATATACATACATATACTCTGTGTACATACATATAAGTTTAAATATATAGAGATTTATATTTTTCAATACACTCATCCATATTTATATTTCTAGATTGTTTGTATAGTGTATGATGGCAAAGGTCACTGTGACACTATATCAAGATGAACTGATTAGATTTTGGTGGGTCAATGTGGATGGACTTCACATTTGTCTCATTCTTGTTTATCAAGATCTCAGTAATGCCCGGAGGGAATTTTATTAATTATTATATCTGGCACCTAAACTCATGGATGAACTGATTAGAAAATTAATTTATACAGACATGCATATATATTGCAACTTGTCTGGTTGGCAGAGCCATCGGTTTTGTTTTATTTCGACTTGACAGATGGGTGTCACCACAGAGCACCATGGTTTGTAAGAAATTTATTTGACACATTTATACCCTTACTGACACAGCCCTCCCTAATATTTCACCAAACTTGTGATCAGAACCCACACTGAACTGGCGTGTGCAACCTCAATGGCTAGGGCTCTTTGGATATCTTGGGAGTTCAGTGTCACACACGCATGCACACACACATTTGTATGTATCATTTCTATCTGGTGTTTAACATATTCCCATAGAACTAGCTGTATTTCATGCTTTAGTGTAATAAACCATGCTCCTTTGCCATCAATAGAGACAAATGGCACATATGATCATTAGTTTGGAATGCTTGGTGTCCATTTTCATTGCCATGTCAAATGCCGGGATTTGCTAGGATGTCAAAAGAGCACACATTCTGCCAGTGTGTGTATGTCAGTGTGCCCAGTTTTTGCAGCCTACCCAGCCCAATTACAGCTGACTTAAAAATCAAAGTGAACGGAGGAGCATTAATTTCCACATTAATTTCTCATCTTATCTCCTCCCTGTATCTCCCAACGCAGCAATTATCAAGATCTCTGTGTGTACGTGTATGTGAACATTTTAAGATAGGTGCGCTAAATGTGTTTTACACCATAATGCTGTCACGTGTGTATACAACCTGAAAAAAAGTTAAAACTGCAGAAATACACAGCTGAAGGCTGTGCCTATCAGAGCAGTATGAGTATGAGGGATTGTGCCTGTGGTGTTTGGCATACATTATTCTTATAATTTGACAATTTTGTCAGTCACTCTGAAATATTAACTATCACGTGTGAATTAAGTAGCCTCTCCTCATCATGTATTATGCTCCTACGACACTAAATCAATGCTAATCTGATTTTGAAACATGAAATGAAACATTACTCTTTCATTATTGTCAGTTGAGGCCAAATTAGACTGCTGTTTTAGAAACATGTGCTAGAAGACCAAGTTAGGAAGAAACACTTTGACATGGATCATGCTACTGAGTTAACTCACTTATATGAGACATCTTTGATCACATATGGTTTCTCTAAACTCTAAATAACCTGTGACAGCATGGAGCTTAGATAGCAGCCTTGTCTCCATCAAGCTGCTGGTCTGGGTCCATGTGTTAAAATCAAAAGGAAGATGAAGCTCAGTTGACTTTGCTAAATCATTGAAAAAGTGCCTCTGCCTCACTCACACACATATACACACGGCCTGGTTTCACTTCAGTGATTGTTGTCAGGGTTCAGTGCTCATTTCACACCCATCAAAGTGCCATTTTAGCAGCCCTGATATCTCACCCACCCCACACTCTATGATGAAATGGTGACACTACTCATAGCTTTACCTTTATCTGCCACAAAATAAGAGCAACATGCAATTATTTATGGATTATTAGCTTGGATAGAACAAATATTAAAAAAAGATATTAAATCAAGGCTCCATTACACAGTATGCTTCTGTTGTTATGAATTTAATCACCTGAAAGAGTCAGTTGACAGAGTTTGTAGTTGGTTTGATTCCACTGAGAATCAACTCCACCTGCAGTACTTCACATTGTGCTTTGGTCCAATTCTCTGTATGATTGTTGCCCATACAGAGGTCATTTTATTTTTCATGCTATCACAACTCATTTTGCAATTTTACTTTAGGAGCCTGGGGAAAAAGCCACACCCCTCACTTTGTTTTAAAATGAATTCTTAAGTAGAAGGAGAACCCTGTCTCCTAAAAATTACGTTAGTATATGATGAAACCTCAATTACGTTTTTGTACAGGACATAATTGTCACGTTGTACTTTTTTTTTTTTTAATGAATGGCGCACTACTGTTATTAAGGCAAAGTGGTTTGCAAGGAGGTGGTTGAGGTGGGTGGCTGGTGTTTACTGTGCAGGACTGACATACCGGAGATCGGATTTCAAGACCAAAGTCCCCCATGAGCTTGGGTTTAGGGTAGAAAAGTACTGAGGTTAGGATTAGAGAAAAGATGTGTTTTGGTTTCATTTTTAATGCATGATGTTGTGTGTGTGATGTGAATCAAGTGACATTTTCACCCATTGACCAGTCTACAGTCTTTCCCAGAACCCACTGCACATGCCTGATCCCAACCACAAAACACTTAAATAACGCTACAGCCACATACCTGGATGTTGAACTGTAATGTTGGATATTTTTCTACAGAAAACCAGATGTTGTAGATCGGATATTTTCGCTGTCAGAAATACGTTGCCTGTGGACATTTCATTAATACATTGCAACTTGTAATTTACTTTAACAGAAAATGTAATTGGGTCGCAAATGCGTCAGGTTCTTCATGATTTTAGTTCTGAAATTCATTTTTCGTGCTACTCCCACTGAACTGCAGTTCATTACATGTGCACTGTCCAAAGAAAAACAAAGACAGACTATGCACTAAACTGTACTTGATGTCACATTTGAAAGTATGAACCTGTGTTCATACTGTGTGAACTTTGTCTAAGTACCAAGGCATGAGAAAGTCGAGTCAAATCTCTGTATGTTATTATCTTTACCATGTTTAATTTGCTGTTACTGCTTTTTAATCTTAATCAGTTTCAAATAAATCCCCTTGCAATGTTTCTGAGGGTGTAAGATGAAGATATTTTGTTATGCATTGTCTGCAGGAAATTTACTTTACTTTTTACAAGAACTGTCATAACTGTTTTGAACCATGCAGCAGGGTTTCAGTCTGGCTTGCTGTGGAAATAGATTAAAAATATAAATATGAAGATTGACTTGTTTAACAGGTCATTTTTTAAAATTTAAATTTTCACATTTAAATGGCTGAGTATATTATCAGACCACTGTTATGTTGTCATTACCTCAACACAGCTTGTATTTGATCATTTACAGTAGCACAAGCATTTGTTAGCTGTGACCATGTTGTTTCAGAACAAAATGAGTAACTGGTGGATCCAGTCTTCTTCATCTCTCCAGCTTTTGGTTCTTCTTCTTCTCTGCTGAGAAAAGCAGGTCCTACTAAGATCAGCCAATTAGAAGCAATGCCTGTTTAATCACTGCAAAATGGGCAACAAAAGGTGTTTAAAAAGTGCTGCTCACACAGAATCCAGTCAATTAGAGGACAACCTTCCTGGGAGAACTCGCTTTCTATTTTAGGTTAATGCATCAAGTCCCCGCACGCGTCAGTCCACACACAAATTCTTTTGGACACGTACACACTATCTCACTCATGCAAAGATGCACACACACAAACACACACACACTCACACACAAACAGTCTCCTTGCGCTCACCAAATGCTGATGCGGGACTTTAGTGGTTCATTTAAAGCACTGCTATGGAGTCAAAGGTCCAACCATCATTTTCATTATGAGAGACATACACACAAACACACACACAAACTCCATGGCAGCCGGGAGACACAAACATACAGCCAGCCATGCAGAATTAACAGTATGCACATAATTAACTGAAGCTTGGCTCCACGTTAATCTGCCACACACTCCCCATCATGCCAATGAGGCTGAGCTCCACATTTCCTCTTCTTCTATCTCTCTGCTTGTGTTTTTATCAGTCTAAAACACACATCTATGCTTTATCTCCAGCCCACTCTCCTTCTTCACATCCCTCCGTCTATCTTCCCTTCTTCTCCTCTCTGCTGTTTGTTTTCTTTCTTTCGTTCTTTCACAGACACTAAAGCAGCAGCTTTGCATCCGCCAGATAACAACACAAAATTCAATTTCTCGCCGAGCTGCCTCCCTAATGGCTGAATGGGGGGGGGGGGGGCGGTTTGAGGCACCGACGTTCCTGTGCCGACAGTCACCTCGCTACAGCTACTTTCATCTTAGAAGTTCACACTGAGGCCTAAAAATAAGACAGTCAGTGTGATGTGGCCAAGTGAGCCCCTAGGTGAAGGAGAGTCACTGAAACGGCTGTATTATCCCAGTGTCAGTGAGTTCATCTGCATCTGTGCATTCATCATTCAAAACACCCTAGTTTATTCAGGAGAAGCTGAACCAGTGACTGTTTTCTTCATAGTTCTGTATATATACACTTATATTTTGTAAGGTCCTAAACCTTGCTATGTAAAGTGCCTTGGGATGACCTTTATTATGATTTGGCGCTATACAAATAAAGATGAATTGAACTGAATTCATCAGAATATGTTGACTGGATTTTGGCCATCTGTGGCTCAGGTTTGCTCCATTGAAGTTTCCTGGAATTAGGAGGGAGCGAGTATGATCTGGTGTGTCACTATTACAGATCAGGTTTGGTGAACAGAACTTTGAACATGTATACAAACACAAATATGGAAGAAAAATGAAACTAAAAAAGAAACTTCTTGCATGATGCCACTATGACAGCAGTAGCCTTTCTCAAATCTATTGCAACAATATATGAAAGCTTATCATACTCACTTGTTAATTATGTTTTTGTGTTTTTTTTTATATTTTTTGTTGCCTAACATTGTTGTATAGCAATATGCAATAACCATGGCAGCATATGACTGGCTGGATCAGAAAGTGTGGCTGGTTGTCTACTATAAACAAGGTTGTCGTTCAGCCTCCAGTTCACATATTAAATTGTCCTTGGTCAAGATATTGTGCCCCAAGTTGCTCCTGGTGGGTCAGCACCTGGTATGACAGCTCTGCATTGGTGTGTGTGTAAGTCAATGGACATAAGAGGCACAAATGTTTTGTGTGCTTTGTGTGTTAAGGTAGAAACGTGCAGTAGAAGTGCAGGCAGTTTACCATTAGCGTCTTCTTATTTTGCCTTAAATCTTAACTCTTAACTTTGAAATAGTTGGTAATAGTCTTGATATGTGTCTAATATTTAATACTCAACCAACAAGTAAACAACTATTAACACTAATTGGTGCTGAAATCAAACAGCAGCAGGAATCAAAAATATTATCCACAGGCTAACAAATACAGAGTCCTGAAGCTCCAGAGGTTTCTCTTCAATATTATTTGGCATACAGGTTGCAGCTCAGCATGTACAGGGAGTGTTGAGGGCAGAGAGTGTATGCAAGTGCTGCAGAGTTGAGTTGAGCAAAGGTTTGTACAGGTGTGTAGCACTAAATGGTGTAACCAGGGATAAAGGTTGTAGAGGTAGAAGGGTAAAGCTTGTAGGGATAAATAGTTAGAGGGCTAAAAACAAATGTTTTGCATGATTGGACAGAACTAAGGTCATGGATGGTGATGCTACAGGTGCAGAGAGCTCCTAGGAACCCAAAGATGATACTGAAATCATAAATGAGTATTTCAATGAAGGACAGTAACAGCACTCTACTGACTGGTTATCAACATAAAAATACATGCAGGAAGAAGTAAAACTGATGAAAAGGAGTAGGCTGTCTTCAACTGGTACCACATTATCAGAGCTGTATGACAGTCACAATATACTGTGCTTGGGCTGAAATGTAACAAATAGATCAATATCTACTGATCAGTCTAACTGGAAATCAAAGTGAAAATGGAGACAGACAGCTGACACTGGTGCCGCAGTGCATGTAGTAGTTCCTTCACTGCATGGTGGAAAAGATTAAAGACCAATAAACATAAATGAGTTTTTTAAATATCTGTGCTTTTATAAATATCCATTTTAAGAAAGCAGGCCTTAAATATCAGATAGATGTTGTTGTGACATTAAAAGACTAGGTTTCTTACAGAACAAAATGTAAGCCTCCTGCTTTAATCCAGTGTTCAGAGTGGACAAAAAAAGAACAGAGTCTCTGATGGCGTTCAGTTACGTCATTCCTTTTTTTTCTTTTATAAAGCTATGAACACAAGCGATTGCAGGCAAATTGTCCTCAAAGGTAAAATCAAGTCTGTCAGATAAATTACGAAGAGCCAGTGATTTCCAATAGCAAAGTAAGGTCATCTGTGTTTAATTTAGACACCTTTAAGAATATGGAAAATCTCTGGTGTGCATAATCACCTTCTAAGGTCCGATGCCGAGGGCCCAACACCGCCCATTGATCTCAGCAGCCAGGCGTCCTCTAAAAACACAGACAACGTCTCCAATAAAGCAGCAGGAGGAGAACGAGAGACGGCCAGGCAGATTAACACTGAGAGACTGATGAATGTGCTCCGTCCATTGTTGATTCATTTGATCAATTAATATCATCAATTACCAGTAACAGCTTTGTCAGCAGACAGAGAGGCAGAACCAGAACACAGCGGGAGTATCACATTATCACTAATTATCTACAGGCACAGGTTTGATTTATGGATGTTGATTAATAAGAGATTTGATAAGTTACAGTCACTAATTACCAACAGGCTACATTTGAAAATCTAACGTGATCAGTGGACTATGAGGATTTTTTTGTGGGGGTGGGTTCAATAAATCAAATTCGTCTGGCCAATGTCAGCGTCACAGGATTAGCATAATAGATAAGCTAAATGGCTAATGCAGCTCTGAACCAGCAATCTTGTCCTCATTTATCTTCTTTCTACGACTTAAAGGAGGTGTCTGGACTTGTGTGTGGAGGTTGAAATAATATTCAGTGGTTTAGTCCACATGTTTTAAAAACAGAAGAAAAAAACCTGTCTGTCTAAGGATTCTGGAGGACAGGAAGGACAGATAGCATGCATGATAGTGTGATAGTGTTAATGATTACATCTGACATGCTTGTGTCTGTATGCCAACACTCACAACTACTCTAGTCTCTCTCTCTCTTTCCTAACTTTGACTGACTTGAGATTGAGTTAACAGGTTAATAGGCTTTTTCATGTTTCTCTATGAAAATGACATCTGGTTCAGTCAGTGTTATTGACGTCTAACATTATATAAGTATTGATACAACATTGTTATTCGCTAAACAACACTGGTAACCAAGAATTATGGAAAGGGGTAAATGCTTCCTTCCATACATTTGAAACTACATTAATGGCTATAAAAATTAAGGATGAATTAAATGGCTGCTAATGTGAGGGGGGTCATTAGTGTAGCTCCAGGAGCAGCAGCATGCAGCAGTTTCTCTGTGAGAAAGCACAGGACAGACAGCAGTAGCTGTTAAACACAACTAGAGGGGTGGGTGGGTCTATCAGTAGAGGGCTAATTTGAACTTTTGTCCAAGAAGAAGTAGAACTGATGAAGGAGTGGGTTTTCTTCAGGCGGTGGACTTCCTGGCTGTGTGGTGCACTGGCCACAACCTGCTGCACCAACCAACCTGCCAACACCAAGAAGACAAAGGAGCTCATAATAGACTTCACCAAGTTTGCTGGTTCCTGGAGATCCACAGCTCCAAGGATCTCTCCTTGACAACATTTAACTCCAGCCTTGTCAAGAAGGCTCATCAGCGCCTCTTCTTTCTGAAGAAAAAGAAGCATCTCCTGCTGAACTTCTACCATTGCACCACTAAGAGCACCCTCGCAAGCTGTTCAGTCTGGTATGGAAATGTATCTGTTTTGGGCTGGAAAACCCTGCAGTGGGTGTAGAAAACTGGTCAACGCATCATGGGAGCTTCACTTCTTAAGACTGAGGATATATACAGGAAGTGCTGTCTCAGGGGAGCACACAGCATCATGAAGGACTCTACCCATAGGCCCTCCTGCTTTCTGGGAAGCGCTAACCAAGACCAAAACAAACAGGTTCCCCACAACTATTTCCTTGCTCTTCAGTAACACCACTAACCTCCCCACCCCTCCTTTAATGAGGTTAATTAGATCAGAGTGATGTTGAGCGGGGCAACTTTGATTAAAAAAGGGCTGGGGCTTCAGCCCCTAGAGCCCAAACTTGAATTATAAATGAAATAATTTACTTTGCCCTTCCAAGCTAACCACCACTTTTTTAAATGTTAAATTTTTTAAATAAACAGTTTCACAGTTGTAAATAGTGTTACTGCTTTGTCTTTGCCTAAATCAGGCTTAACATGGTTGTAACAATATTCGCTTGAGGAATGTTGTTGAGCAGACAAGGTGGTGGTGCACTTGTATGCAGTACCACTCTTTTATATACCTCCAGTATACTGTACAGTGAGGTACAGTGTAACAAAGGCTTTGTATAACAAAGAATTCAGTTCCCTTGGGCCTTACATTGAGATGCCACTACAGTGTATTCCTATGTATGTGAAACTGCAGCATGGAAAGTATTGCAGCCATTTGTGCATCAATTATACAGCCTGGGGAGGAGCATGAGAGTGTATCTGGGGTGCCAGACTCTGGCAATGGGAGAAACAACACCGATGAGCCAGGGAGCACCCAGCCATTAAATGGCTGTGACGGCTCACTGAGCTGCTGCCAAAACAAACCACACAGAAAATGACCAGAATGCATCTGGGGGTGAAGAGGTGCAATGAAGAGATAGAGTGAGGACAGGGTTTTAGGTGGCTGGGGCAACGAGGGCTTGTAAGAGTGGAAAAATGACACTGTGCACTGGCCAGAGGCCAGGAAACACAGACGAGGACAGAAAGCCAAACAGGGCTAAAGACAACATAATGGGTGTGATGGGAGGTGGGGTGTGGCATGTCATGTTTACCGCTGCACATGAGCGTTGTGGATAAAACAATGCATAAAGATCTGCCTCTAGCAGAAAGAAGGAAATGCAATCTTTCAAACACTGGATAAAAACATGGCAGTGTCCACTGTAGACATGTGTGGGTCCAGTGTGCTGTGGCTGGCAGCCAAAGGGAGCATCACTGCTAGTTGTTAGGAGACTGCAGAGGGTGGCAGCCAAAACACTGCCTGTGTTTACCCAGCTAATACGGGACGGGGTTAGGAGGCAAAGAGGGTTCATTAACAGCGGTCACCACTGAGTCTCCATCTGAGCTAACAGAGCTGGAGGTCCAGGCAGTGCCAAGAGACAATTCTAACGTTACACACAGAAACCCAGCCAATGTTACTGCAACTGCATCGAGCAGGAGAAGACTATACAGGAGAGAGCCAACTCTCTGCAACTCACTGTTTCAGTCCGATCCAGGCATTCCTACCAGTCAAAAGGAGCAATTAGGCTCAGTGTTTATGGAGAATGTCCCCTAAGAGAAACCTGCATAACCAACAGTGTGAAATCCAAACCTCACTACTGCTCAAAATGACTTGTATATAGTGTATAAGCAAGGAACAAAGTGTGAGCCTGAGTTGTGTTATGTTAGCTGTGTTTTGTGTTTATTCTCTTACTAGTTGTGTTTTCTAGAACCACTTTGCAGAAATGCAACATCCTTAATCCATTATAATTTGGATTTGGATTTACACCATGCACCTCCGTTCCTACCATTATATTCACACTCCTACAAAGTGATATGTAGCACCTTATCTGGCTTGTTCCCATCTATCAGTCCGTCTTTAACAGTTGCTGTTAACTGCCTGCCGTCTGCAGGATCTCCGTGTGCTCTGCAGAAGGATGTGTGTGCTCAGGTTTTGTCACATTTTTATAGCTGTTAATGTGGACTAGAGGCACTTTGCATTTGCATTTATATGTGGGCCAACTCAGGAGACATGTTGTGTAATTATGTTTTAGATTAAAACCAAATTTTTATGTGTTTGATTGCAGTCCGACTAATTTTATTCTTTTTATTGCACTTATGTTGGAAATTGGAGCTCACACAAACAGATCATGTTAAAGCTGGAACATTATTTCCATAATGTATATCCCAAGATGTTACAGAGTAACTGCACCCTCACATTCTGCTAGAAGCCTCTCACCCAAAATATAATATGAACCACACAGACACATTTGTTCAATTGAAAATGGACCTACAATGGAAAGAAGAAGTAATGGCAGTGTTCACACAGTGGCCATTTTCTGGTGACGTGGGTTATTGGTTTCTGAAGTTATAAAGTCATATTGCTGGGTTCAAGATTGTCTTTAGTCTGATTAATGTAGAAATTCTGCTTTCTGAAAGATCATCAACTATGAAGACAGTGGATAGTAAAAATCCAAAGCGACATATTTGATAACTACAATTCAACCACTTCCTAACATTACAGTTACACAATGCAATGAGAAAGGCATAAGTTGATTGTAAAATATCAACCCTGTTGTAACCTGATTATAATTACATAATGACTATTCACACGTTGCTCACAATTAGCATAAATACGAAGTTGCAAATTTGTTTTTATTCCAAAACATCCAAACTACACCAAACTCAATGTACAACAATCCGTTTTGTATTGCAATCCTTTATCCTGTCATCTAGTGTTTAATATTAATTTCACTGTAGTTTAATTTCACCCCACATCACTCAGTGTTCATGAACGCCGCTCCATGGCTGCCATATGAATAGTTGATATTGTCAATCAAGCCACCTTTGAATATAATGTGTTCAACGTCTACATAATGACTCATACAGCTTGTGAATACAGTTCTTTTCTGGATGTCTAATTGTGGTTACAGCACCCAGGGCATCACATGGACAGACCTGAAGCCAAAAGGGGCCATGTTTCTGCAGCTGTCTCTGCTGATTTCACAATCAAACGAGGTGTGAGCAGCCCAGAGTCATAAGTTGCAACCCCATCTGTGATCTAAGCTAACACCAGCATGCTAGTTTTCAAACATGCTCTGTCTCTGGGGTCAAGTGGACCTGTAGCGTGACGGGACATTGGACTGCTGAGTTGTTTGAGGAGGGACTACTGAAGAGCCAGCAAGCGGAGGGGAGAAAGTTAGAGCCAAAGCAGCGGAGCTAATGTGGCTTGTTGTGGTAGAACAGAAGCCAAAGGGCCATGTTAGGGCTAACCAGAGTGTGTGTGTCTACGCCTGGCTTGTGTTTGTTATCGCACGCACAAGTCGCCACAGTGGAGGCTTGTTTGCAGTCTGTGTATCCATACGGAAGGGAGAAAGAAACAGACAGTCGCCCTCCACCAACCATCACATACCCCACATCCAAGCTGTCTGTCCTCCCCAGCCAAGAGAGGAGAGAAGAAAACAGAGATGCAGGGGTAGCTGTCATGTGTGTGCACAATCACTCAATAAACAAAAAATGAAGTAAATGATCATATAAGCATTTTTCAGTAAACTTAAAATGACAAATTAAACAAATCAAATCATAGAAATCCCTTGAGCTGAATAATTGAAACCTTGTTATAGTTTTATCAAGACAGGTGTGTAGATAATTGTATTGTGCATATGTTTGCATTAATACGCACTAGGGATCCAACTGGGGCAAAATCATCCATAAAATGTCCAATTTTGCTTATAGCTAAACATGGGGCCCCTAATGAGGCATTTACATTGCCAGTAATTCTATTTTGATATGGTATCATTTTGGTATTTTAGCATCAGTGGTAAGAAAGGTTTCATATTGTTTCTCCTAGCTATGTTACATTTGTTTAAAATGGGAGGTCTACAATCATGATTCAGGACCAGGAAGGCTCACAAAGAGCTGCTAAGACAGGGGAGCCCAATACGTCGAGCGCGATCGTGCCGGTAGGTCGCGTGCTATTTAAAAATATCAGACGTATGTTGATTGACAGTCATGGAATTTACTCACAGATGAGACGACGCGCTGCGTTTTTCACTGCAGTATTCAACTCTAGTTATGATACTCATGTTTTAGCATTTTTACACTTGAAGATCATTAAAAACAAATACAGTTGCACCGTGATGAAGATCATTTAGAATCCTGCGTGGGGCTGGTTACTTTGCAGCCCTGGCTAACTTTATTCAGTGCAAGTGCCTCATTGCATTAAACACATTTTTAAATGTGCCATTAAGTTATTGAATACGAAAATTATTTCGCAAAGAATTTATTGAATATATAAATTATGAAATATATAAATTTCATTTGCAGGAAACATATATAATTATTTCACTATTTAATATTTTTTCATGGTCTGCATTTATGGAGGGTGTTGCATTGTAATATGGTAATCACTATAAATATACTGAATTGTATTGTGTGATATTAAAGTATGAAGTTGTATGAAGTATACTTGAAGTACACACACACATATCTATACATAAATGTGTGTGTGTACACACACGCTTGTGTATATCTTTAGGTAGATAATTTTGACTTGGTCATTTGAAAAGTAGCTTGCAAGCCGAAAAAGTCTGGGCACCCCTGTGCTACGACATGCAGGTCGCTGAGAGAGGGGTGTTAATACGACCACAGTCTTTCTCCAACTCTAACTGTGTCCAGTTACTGTTCAGAGTCCAGAACCACGTCTTAAATGTGAAAAACTAGCATTTGCAGTGCATAATGAGGAGGAGTTTTAAATAGAAAATTACTTCCTCTGTTTTTTCTCTTCATTTCACCCGCTCAGGATCGCAGGTGTAGAGAGCCAGCTTATGCCAACTGGAACAATCCATGAATGATTGCTCCTTTCTTGGATCTATTTAATTATTGGCTCTAACATTCATCTTTTTGGCTGTTGCTATATATATTTAAAATAATCTGAGAGTGTAATCTGCACAAGGCTTAAGATACCAGTTGGGGAGGGTTTTTCAAAATTCCAAGTAATAAAACGGAGTGAAATGAGACAATCTATGGCCAGATCCAAGATGAAAGTAGATTCATCACATACCCTTTAAAACGTAAATTTACAGCTTAGACAGAGAATACATAGAGAAAAAAACACTACAGACCATGTTTTTCTCTATGTATTCTCTGTCTAAGCTGTAAATTCTCTAATAATGTGTGTGTCAGTGGAGTGAGAGAGGAAGCAAGAGAGGCTGAAGAGATGGAAGGATGAGTGAGGAAAAATGGATGGAAGCAAAATAACACACCCACAGCCACGCAGCAGCAGACTCTTTGTCATTCACTGGCACTCAGCGTTAGGCTGTTCCCATGTAGTGACAAGATGTCAGCCTCCTCGATGCACACGCAATGCCGGGGTAGAGATAATAACCTTCCTATACCTCTTCCTTTCTCAACAAAGCATCACTTCAGATGTGTGTGTGTGTGTGAGACTGTCTGCATGTGTGAGCTCAGTTTGTTCATTCACCTGTGTGTGTGTCTGTCTCTGGTCACCTCAGGCATACTCAGCCTCCAGATGGAGCAGCAGTGTCCCTCCAGTGGAAGCCCCAGGTCCAGATTGGTCTCAGTAGAAAAGCAGAGCTGTGGGACCCCACCGCATGCCTCACCCACCGCTGAGCAGAGGCCAGGCTTTTGTCTCGCTCACTCACTCAGTACTCACACAAGCTCTGGAACTTCATCACAAGACTCTCAGCAACCTTCACTGACTTCATGCAGTATCCAATACCAAGTGTTTTACCAACTTTGATTATCCACGCTCTCCTTAACATTATCACACCGCTAGTGATTAAACATCATGCAAACTTTTACTGGTCCAGTTTAGCACTTCCAATTGATCTGATCATTCAGGCTGCAAAGTCCTCAACAAACCCCAAATGAACACAGACAATCTCACTTTCTTTGTCTTCATTTATCCAAGGTGAAGAGTGCAGTGGTGGAATAATTACACAGACCTTTTTCTTAAAGTCCAATATAAATGAATCAATTTTTACATTGCCAGTGATCTAAGGACTATGTGTAATGTCAAACAGATTGCATACCGTGATGACACCACAGGCTGCAGAGTGATCACCAACCGTCCAACATGTCCCTTTGGTTTTACAGATATTTTTAATGTCTTTCAGCCCACTGTTTCGTGTTACTACCACAACTTTATTGTTATGGTCCAGTAAGGTTGTTTTGAGTGAAGAAACACTGATAAAACCACAGCAAAGTAGCTGTTAATCATTAAACAGCAGACAGTTAAAAGAGTTACAGAGAACCTAGTCAAAACTGTGGAATGTCTTGCTGCTAAAGAGACTATCCCGGTTCAGCCAAATATGTTTCACTTTTTTCTGGTTTTATTTTAATAATTCCTGCTTAGCACTTTGTTCACTTCCTGCTTGTACTGTTGACTGACGGTAATCTGGTAAGCAGTTAAATCGGTGAAGGGAGCATTTACCAGACCTGTCTCCCTGTCTCCTTTGTCGAGATTGTTGCCTCGTTCATAGTGGTAAATTGCCAGCCTTCAGATTGCCAGTTTTTGCCTATTATAGCCTGTTTTCCTCCTGTCTTGATCTGCTTTCTGCCCGCATTCTTCTGAAGACGTGAACCTGATTCTAACCTGATTGCTCTAACCTGGATTCTGACCTGTTCTCTACGAACATGACCATTCTGTTAATACTTTTGAGAAAGCAGTCAGACAAAGTCAGTTTTTGGAGTTTTGTTTCTTTTACGTTTGTACAAAGACTCTTGCTGCTCTCTGTGAGGCTCTGTATGTTCCGCTTCACATGCCTGTGTATTCTGTATTCTAGACGTGACAGACGCCAATTTTGTGTAGCACAGCCATTTCTAACCTGCTCCTCGACTTTCAGTTCTACCTCCCACTGCCAGCAAAAAAATCTGTCAGCCCTGTCTGTCTCTCTAACTCACCTGACTCCTGTAAACTCTCTCACCAAGTGGAGACGTTTCTGTGCTCTTCACTAGAAGTCTCCAGTCATCTCACTGTTCTCCATGTACAATACCAACAGTAAAACCCATAATTAATCACTCTCCTCACCTGTATCAATATCCACATTCACCAGATGCTGATTGTTCCACCAACCTTCAGGGGTCATGCTGTCTCTGCTGTTGGTACCACCTCTAGTTTCTGCATCATCTTCATCCCTGGACTTATTATTGTTAACTCTCATAAACCTGTCCCTAAATACCATACTTTAATTTTTATTTAGTTAAGTAATTTTCACCAGTAGCTGGTGGAGGCTAAAAGAGAGCCAGAATCAGATCACAGTCCCTCCAGGATTTTACAAATGCAAATATTTAAAATAATGACGTTTGGGTGGGTTACTCTTACTAATGTTAGTATTAGTTAGTTAGTTAGTCATTTCCTACTTGGCAGGAAGAAATATTCCCACGCTCTACATCAACACAACAATGAGAGAAAAGCCTCTAACATCACACACATGAACGTGTGAAGCTGTGGGGAGTATGAGCTCCTCTATCGTGTGGTTTCTTACACTGGTCAGTTCTGTCTGTGACTTTGTATGATGACATTAGTGCTTTGTTGTTTACTGATGCAGATTTGATTTCATGGGCAATATGAACAAAAATTCATATTCCGATATATGTTGGCTCTGTCACGATATAGGTTTTATATCATATATATGGTATTTTCTTGTACAAAACATTTTAGGTGCATTTCAAAGATATGTGGTAAAAATACAACGTTTACGAGAGTGACTTTTCCAGGTCATCTGCACCCAAGGGCGTAATTTTGGGTCTACCATTGGAGGAGTCAAACTCTGCCTATATATGTATTATTATTATGTCTTTTGTAACTACCTCTGAGCTAGACTACACACATCAGGGCTGATAGTGGAAAGAATTCCTGAGCCTGAACTTTTAGAGTTAACCTTAACCTGCGAGGACGGGTTTATCGTCTGCTAATTTCTTTCATAAAGTGACGAGTGGATGAGTGATAGTAAATGACAGGTCAAGCTCAGCAATGAAGGAGCACAAGTTAATTTTTAAATTAGCCATGCGATCATTGAGGGTGAAATATCTGCTGTAGCTGTAGACCCCGGCAAATGTGAGGTGTGTTGCATTGCTCGGACTGCTGCTTTATAACTGGGTTGTAATTCGTATCGTGACAGCACTTTTTTCGCGCTAGTTTCGTATAGTGCTAACTTGCACACAAAATGTAAAAGCATGCTCCTGGTTGCTGGAGCTTTTGGCACCAGCTTCCAAAGGGATTTTCGTCACTACACACCTCCTCTATTCAAGCTCAGCGCCATTTATTCCTTATGTCTTTATCGACATCTTTGGTGTCTTCCCCTGGCTTCATAAATGTGCTCAGGGCATTTATGTATATACCCTATTTATACATAAATCTTGAATTTAGTACTTTTTAATACCTTTTTCAATACCTCCTGGATATTTTTTAAAACCAACATGACATTAAGCTGCAACTGTTTTAATCAACAACCTTTCTAACCTTTAAACTAATTTTCAGATTTAAACACAGTTTTTCCAGTACAACACAATTTAAAAAGTCAAATTAATACCTGACTCTCACCTGATCTAAGATCTTGTTCAGGTTTTCGATCAACAGGAGTCAGAGTTTTCACTATGAAGATTATTTTACAGAATGATTGCTGTGACTTATCAGAAAAGCTGAATGTTGTATTTAACTTACTGTAACTGTTAGTGACAGATTCATTTGACCAGAAATAACTCCTGCACTGATGTTT
The DNA here is from genome assembly GCA_034779795.1 of Ctenopoma multispine. NCBI lineage: Eukaryota > Metazoa > Chordata > Actinopteri > Anabantiformes > Anabantidae > Ctenopoma > Ctenopoma multispine. The sequence continues at coordinate 525,286 of JAUYWH010000002.1, forward strand.
TAGCCCAGACAGTCCAAAAATCTGACAGATTAATAATCAAAATGTCTTACTTGTGTTTTCAATGTTTCTTTCTTGTTCTTATACTAAACTAACCAAACAGCCTCATGATATTTTTCTTGTCATTTTGTGTCTCTACACGGTCACCTTTACTATTCTCTGATCAATGTCACGCGCAGCGACGATGAAAATACCTTGTGAAATGACAATTAATATGTTTTAATACTATTTTAAATGGCCTACATCTTTGTTGTTGTGATTATTTGATTTACTGGCTTTTAATACTTTTAAACCCTGCGGACACCCTGGTGCTATGACTTACGGTTTGCGTTGCCAGCATGGGAAACACAAAACACATTCACACATGGAGCTACTGCTGGATCTGTATCAATCCAACCCAAGGCGATTATATTGTGATTATATTGGGGGGTTTTATTGGCTGGATCTGATTTTTGCAGGGGTCATGACCCTCGTAACCCCCGTGCAATTTAGGCCCCACCTGTCCCCATTCTGCGAGAATCACTGGTGTAGTGTGTTGCAGCCAAAAAAAAAGAAAAAAAATCTCAAAAAACTACCAGACTCATCTGGTGGACACAAACTATTAACAAAACAAAGCTATTCATCCAGCTTTTCTGGCAAAGAATCATAACCTGAAACGAAGATGTGGTGCCTCCTCCAGCTGCTTCACAGTCTGCTGTGAACCTCCCCAGTACATGTTGAAGGCTGATGAGACCAATGCTACACTGTCTCCACAAAGCAGAGAAACTATTCGGAGGTTCCCTTCAAATTACAAACACAGTTGCTTACAACTTATAACTCTGGTGGAGGCCAATGCAACCTGGAACTGTTTTCAACTTCCTGTTGAGAGTATATTATAAGACACCTGGGGGACATGGTCATCAGTCTGCAATTGCACAAAACACTTGATAGATGAACTTTCATGAGCCCTCCAGTAGTGTTGAAAGGGCTAAGAGCTGGTCCACTATTTCATGTCCAGGACTAAATCCACATTACTCCTTCTAGAACTGAGGGTTGACAATAAGCCAAAGCCTCCTTTAGTGCTTAATGGCATAAACATTCCCAGTGAGGTTGAGCAGCCCTGATAACTGAAGCTGCTGGTCCAGTTTTTTAATGACCACTCTGGTCTACCAGTCCACTGGCTCTGTCCCCATCTCCACACACCATTTAAGACATGTTGGGCAAGACAGCCCAATAACGTCCTCACTCACACCTGCTTTGGAGCTTGACTACCTCAGACCCCTCTTCTATAAATAAACTATCGGTACGACTTTCCTCAAGTCTCCAAACTATTCTGCCTTCTTAGTGGACATGTTGATAGTTTTCAGTCAGTTCAGGTTCTTAAAATGTTTTCCAATCATATGTCTAGTCATTGAACACTGCCTGGGAACAAGTCCTGTTCTCCTTTTGCCTGATGGTTTGACAGAACCTTTAGTTAATTTGGCAGAACCTCCTACAGGCCAACCAAAAATCCTACTCCGGAGCCTTCCTGCGGGAACTGACAACCTTCTGGTCACAACTCTGAATAGATGCTTTTTAACATGACACACTCCAGAGTCCATTTCCGAAGCAGGGTAAACAGGTTGGCATCTCTATGTAATTTCTTTTGGCTGTGCCTGAGAGGGTCCAATGGGTCACGGTGTAACTGCATAAACAATATTTCAGTATTTGAAAGAAAGGTATCCAGTGTCTATGTGTGTTTAGCCTCCGCAGCTCTTTTCACACATCTGAGTTTTTTGCATATTTGTAAAACTACATTAACATACATGTTAGACAGCTAGTTGTCTAGCTGTCTTTTCTAGGCACATTACTTTCGCCATCTGTCAGTCAGTGAAATAACACAAAATTGGCAGCAGAACTGTGTATGTGCATGTTTTTATGTGTCGATGTGTGTCCATGTGAATCTGGTCAAAATCCAAGTTACATTATTTCAACAGCACTCCACATTGCTACTAGTGATCATAATCCACAAGGTATTTTAAAGTAAAGGCACATTTAATAAATGCTATTTACTACTGTTCTACATCAAAATAAAGACAGTACTCATTATGAAGGATAGCTCTTCCATGATCATAATAAAATTTTTAATTAAAATTATTAGGCCAGATTTTTATATGATATACAAATGTACATATTGGCAGTGTGACTACTACTGTATAACATAAACTAACATAGGGTTGTGAGTTATATAATAACAATAAATAGATATTTTAAATGTTAGATTAAACGGATTATTAATGATATGTGTTAAGGCAATACCCCCCAACCGCCTTTGCACCCATGTTGGAAGTTTTTGAGAAGATAATGCAAATTTGCAATGCGCAATAATTACTTCCAACTATAAACATGATTATAAAAAAATGAATATTTATAAGTCAGTGGCGACATATGCCATGTATAAGATCTCTCAAACTGACCCTCTTCTAATTGACTTTTAGTTTGTGCAATCTGTTCTTGTTCAGTAATGCCTTTTTCATGCTAAGTATGAGTATACATTTTTCCGCTACAGTAACTCACCGGCTCCACGGTTGGGTCCCTGTGGTGATCACATGCTACCGTTGGACGCCCATGTCGCTGCAGCTGATTATCTGGGTCACTGAGGCAAGGCAAGGACGAGCAAACATACGGCAACTTTCAATCTCAGAGTCTGGAAGAACTTGGCTCCATGCCACTGTGCAGATTTCCATGGTGCTTCATTACTCGCATCCTCCAAAGATCTGCTTTTAATGCTTCCACTGTCATCACCACCGGCTTTGATGCGCCACTGATGAGTAAATTCAAATAGACGATGGCTGCAAGCGACAAAACCTTGAGAAAACTCCAAAAAGAGCTGATACATTGTTCACCTTGCAAAATATTCATGTTGCTTTTGTGAGAGTTTTTAATTGGAACACGCATGTCATCAACACTTTGATGCTTCAGATCGTTAGCAGTCAAATGAGTTTTAATGTGCTCTGAAAAGAATGGTGTTTCTGCTTCCTTTTTCTAAACACAGACACTGCATCACATTCTTGATGATGCTCCCAAAAAGAATACATTTAGTGAAAGGCTGTGAACCACGATCTCTCAGCTGCCATTCAACCACTGTGTGTGTATCTAATACCAGTAATTAAAAAGAAGTAATTGCAAGCTTTGTTTTTCTCTTTTAGAATAAATGTAGCATTTTAGCAAGTGTCAGCTTTCAGAGTCAAATCAGAGAGATTTCACACACACGTTAAACCGGTGTCAGTTCTACTCACACTTTCCAACAATGGCTCGTGCTCTCTTATCTGAGACAGAATAATGTCAGGGAATATTCTTGGAAATCTCAAACTTTCTAAGTAATATCAGATATTTCTTCATAATCATCATGTTTAGATGCTTCCTATATTATGAATGTTTATTTTCTGTTTCTGTTTTCTAAATGTGACGCCCCAACAGTTAGAGATGTAGTGATGATTCACAGCTCTAGAAATAAGTTGACTGCTCAGGCTAGAATTAAATATGTGGGCTGTATAGAAAACTGTAAATTAAAATATAAATGTAGATAGATATTAGGGTTCAGACATCTTTGCTCTCAGAACACCTACTGCGATGGAAAAAAGGCTTAAAAAACATTTTCCCCCACAGACATCTGTAAAACTGTTCACAGGAGACCAACAAACATTTTGTCATATTATCAGCTAATAAAAATGATACAGCTTACTGTCCAGTGGGTTAAAGATCAAATAAAATGTTACCCAGAGAAAAATGTCGTGGGCACACCTTTCACACACAGTTGCTTCAGATAAGAAGAATAGAAACAGTCCAAAGCAGTGTTTTAAGTGGGTGATACAGTACATGAATAAAATGCACAAATTGAGTAATTCTGCACTTATTACCAGTATTCATTATAAGTATTACAGTTTATTAGTCGAGCTGCTGCAGTAAAACCAAAACAGCAAAGTGTAAGACACTAACGGAGAAGTTCAGTTTGTGGGTAACTTCTTTAGCATTACACGTTAGAGCCATAGTTTAATAGATTTATGTTGATATATTACCTCTGAACAGTGTAAACAGACTGTGGGGGGAGTGGTGCGACCAAACCAGCCCTGCTTTACTGTGTGACAAACATTTAAACAGGATTAGTATAAAGAGTCTCCATACATTGACTCAGATCCTTCCTGCTGTGTGTGTGTGTGTGTGTCCTCTTTTTGTTGTTGTATCACACTGATCTGCAGTGATCCCTGTACAGCCAGCAAGCCCCCACCACCCTCTCTCTCACTGTCGTGTCTCTTTTTGCAGCCACACTGTGATATTTGTCACCATAAATCATATTCATGCAGCTCGCTGGGATGTCAGATCATCACAGCCACCACTGTGCCCGCCATGTAATTCAGGTGTCATGCAGACGGCTTAAAGTTATGACCTGCCACATTTTCTGATAAATACATTTGTGTTATGTTTCTGCTCCTTGTCACTGATTGCCGTGACACAGGAGTGCTTTGACCTGCATCCACCTCATGAAAGCTTTGACATTTGTTGCTCTGAACACTGACTGGGCACCACTCAGTGGGTGCTGTACTTAGAGTAGGTTGTCTCTCTCCGCGTACATGACTGTTGAGTTTGCAGTGCACTTTAAAGGTGTTTTCAGTTTGTTTAGTTGATTGGACTTGATGCTCAGCACAGTGTGGGCGTGTACACATCGTCCATGACGGACAGCTCCCTGACTCTCCTTCTGATTTCTCAGCACAGATCAGTCTGTTTGCCCCAGACTTAAACATGTATACGCTGGAGTAAAAGCAGCAGTCTCACAGCTTGAAAATCAAAGTACAGCAGAACCGACTGTAGAGCGGTGGTGAGTTATTGAATGTTAACTTTTGAAACTTTTTTAATAATTTATGCCGTGTGAACTTGTTTGGGTTTTATACCTACAGTATATATTTGCAGGTTTTCAACTTCTTACAAATGTAGTAATGGATAAAGATGAGACATTCTGTGAGTTAGTGGGGGAGAGAAGAGCCACTCCCATGCATTAGGTTATTGTGTAGATGTTTTTTGAATTTTGTGCAGTATACAGAACATGGAACATAGACTGGCATTTGTCATTTAGAGCTTCAGAATAAGTTGGTGTCTGTGCATTGCTGGATTTACTTAATCCTGACACATTTAAAAACAGGAAAGAGAATTTTCACTTATTTCTGTTAATCTCAAAAAAAGAAAAGTGATTTAGTGCACGTTTCACTGTCTTTCCAATTGAGATAATGTTGTGACTCTCTCTCACACATACAGTATACACACAAACTGTCTCTCTCTCACTGCTTCACTCTTTTCTGTGTAGTTGCGGTTACATTTCCTCTCTGCTCTCCTTCCCTCTGCAGCTTTGCCTTGTACTCAGTCAATTTTGTCAATTTAAAACTGTTACAACGTGTTCATCAATTATGGCTAACATGATATTGCTAATTTCCACCTGATATTTGATATGACTTCATATCTTCATTTATTATCAAAAATAATTAAAATGTGAACATTGCAGTTACAGTCAGCCTCCTGATATTGGATAGTTGCCATCACATCTCAGGACATCAACACCAACAACTCACTTTGCATTGCTTCATTCCACTTCTTTCTTCGTCTCTTCCCATCTGTGCAACACACACACTGCGCTTGGCACTGAAACGCACAGACAGGTAAAGCAAATTTCAAGGTCAGGAAAGGATGGGAGCGCTGCCTGCGCCGCTCGTTTCATTCAGCAGCCCAGTCAGACACTTCTCTCTCTGTCTTACTAAATACACCTTTGCTATAATCACACTCACGCTACTTTTTTGTGGCACGAGTCAACTTATTGTCCTTTCTGTATTATTAGCAGTTTCAAAAAATATATTGATATATAAATCTGATATTGTTTAATTGAAAAAGTTAATTCATAATTAAAGGACTCTCGAGCCACTTCAGTGTAGCTACAACACCAATATTTTAGTATTAATATATGGTACTAGTGCTCATCTTTCAGACTTCAGCATCGTACAAATATTCATGAAATCTCTGACTGAACTGCCAACGTATTTACTGTGCTGACTGGTTACACCTGCATAGATTAACCAGCAAAGGCACCTACAGTTTAATACTGGCATATTCATTTAGGAAGACAAACAAGCAAATGCATCAATCATGTGTCTGGTTAATTCAGAATCCAGCAGTCATAACTGGGCACTACCATAAGCTATGCTACAATGGTCTGTACACAGGCTAATAACGAACATAGCCTTGAAAAGATCCCTTCTTTAGGCAGACAGACATATCCGCGTGGATGTCTGAGCGACACCTCCAATTGAACTTATCCAAAACTGAGATTCTGTTCGTTCCAGGCGACAGTTGCCCTCAGCAAAATATCTCAATTCAAATTGGCTCGCTACTGCTAACACCTACAAAGTCAGCAAAAAGC
>JAUYWH010000002.1:534062-550016 GCA_034779795.1 Ctenopoma multispine
TTGCTTGTGTCTCCTTGTAAGTCGCTTTGGATAAAAGCGTCTGCCAAATTAACTAAAGTAAAGTAAAGTAAAGTAAAGTAAAGACAGAAGAGACATAAACAACAAAAGATAGAATGTTCCTCCAGAACTGGAATTGCGTGGCAGTATGCTGCTCACAAAGCACATACAAATGTATGATAAACATGTACATACAAATGGGCTCCTGCTGAGACAGTCTAAGAATTCATGTTTTTTTTCAACTGCTTATGAAAAAACCAACAGGAACTGGCACTGGTTTCAATTCAAGTTGACAGAGCAAAGAATAGTGCAGATCAGAGCCGTGGAACAGTGGTATGTAGTTGTCAAGGCAAATCTCTCTCTTTATTTTATAGTCATCCCACCATAAAGCATTAGCATGGCTACATCTATCTCCCAATTTAACTTGTCTTTGGTGTTTTTGTACTGAGAGGAAATTGAAGTGAATTGCATTAGTATGACAGCAAAGAAAGAAATGTGTGTGTGTAGGTGTGTGTGTGTGTGTGTGTGTGTGTGTGTCTGTTGGGGTGGGGGAGGTGGGGGGCAATTCTCCTTTAACCACATTGCTTTTGTTAAACTCTCTTCACGCTCCATGTGGCGCCGGGCACTGAGGTAATTTCACACCTGACCAGCCATTCGCCAGCTCCGCCACCCGCCACCGAGCACCCTGGTGGGGTTGCCATGGAGACGAGGTGGAAGCTACTGCCAGTGTCAGTCCGTTAAGTGACTGTTTAACATGGAACGGAGCAGACTGCGACTCATCTGTTGATGATTTGACTCTCTGGGCTGTTAGGAAATATGTCATTATTACAGGTGTCTGTACAACTGGTGTGGAGCTCCAGTATTTTATTATCTGCAGTATGAGTCACAGCAGGGTCACATGTAAAAGGATTTATGTATGTGCTGATGACATGACTGAGTGTTGATGGGACAGAGCAGAGACATGCCCACAGACTAATCCTTCTGCCTTAAATATAATGCAGCACAAGAGCTGCACACTAACCCAGGTAATGACTACTGTCTCATGAAAACAGCAGTTGGAAATGAAGCTGTCTAACGTAGTGTTGTAGTTAAGAAGGTTAATTTATCACCTGCGTGCATCATTTAATTTAATCACTTTATGCACTCAATAATCTATACGCTATTATCTATCTTAACGAAGAGAAAAATCGAATGACTACACTTTTCAACAAGTAATCTCAACTTTATAGATCGTTTGTCTTAACCCTCTCATACGAAGATGTTAGAGCGCCCCCACGTACAAAAGTCGTTTGTTGAAACTGTACCTCGTTTTGAGGTGAGGCCATCGCCTTGGGGACGACAAAGCTACATTAACATACATCATGTCATTTTGTTTCTCATGTGACAAAAACATGCAGTAATCCACGACACAGGGTCTTCTTCCTTATGTACTTTTTTCTTCCGGCACATCTGACTAATAAGCAGAGAGGACGTTCTTGCAAAGTTTCAAGTGATGCTTTTTATCTGTGTGAAAAGAAACCAAACCAAGAGGAAAATACCACAAATTTAAAAACTCTTCAAGTGATTCAGACCAGAGCAAATGTACTAAGATATGAAAATGTTCTATGACACAATAATAAACGGATATGGAAAACAGAAAATACTGTACACACTATCAAACAGACTTTTAAGTATGCAGACATCAGCAATGGTGGATAAGCAGAATGAGTAGTGGACAACACCCAATGCAAGTTTTTGCATGCAGACATGTTGACCTTGTTTGAGTATGTTTAAGGTTTTCATAATGAGTTTGAAAGTCTGAAAGCTGCAGTATCATTTGCAAGATGGCAGAAGAGTGAACAGACCATAAAAGTGGTGGCTTGGTTTTTTTCACTGACTTCTCTGGTTCTTCCCTGGTTGGAGTCCAGCTATGGACCTTTGTTGTATGTCACGACCTCTGTCTCCTCCCACGGTTACTGTTTGCCTCTGTGCTGTCAGACTATCAAATAAAAGCTAATATGCCAAAAAAGAGTCTTTGAGCAACACACTGAAACCTAAGTTGTTTGTGTTGGCTCAGGTCACTGGTGTGTGAGTGTGAATGACTGAATGAGAAGCAGTGTAGATAGTTTTGAGTTTCAATAAGGTGTAGAATGTTTACATTGATTTTAATGGATCTTATACTGAACAACAATGAGATTTTCATCAGACAAATGATAACATGAGTCACTGTGTGTCACATGGTCATGCAGGTACTGTAATATCAACATAGAGGCAAAGCAAGCATGGCGTCTCATTGTGCTGAACATGCATCCAGGCTTCAGACCAAGGCTAGGTCACAGTGTGACTCATGTACAGAAAACCACCAACCCATTACCCCTCTCCCTATAGATAGTTTGTAGTCACAGGTTAAGTTTACCCATTGAACTGGCAGATTCAATGGTAATTTTTGGTAGGCAGTTATGAACGTCCTATTGTGTTGTTAATTACTAAATGCTAATCGCAAGAGCATTGGTCAGTGAACGTCTCAGGCCTTCTGACCTGCTAAACTTGTGACTCATATTGATTAACAAGCATTTCATCAGTGGCAGGAACTTGAAGTCACCATCTTAACATTTAAACATTAAAGTGACAACTTCTCACTTTTTAAAGAAATGCATTTGAAGTACCTCTTATAAATTCACAGACCAGGAAGTACTGAGCAAAACCTTGAAATAACACAAAACAGCATCTTCAGAGTACCTCCAGCACATTCAGAATACATTAACTCACACCAGTATCTTTAGAATGTTGAGAATAAAGCAGATTCAGATGGAGATAAAGAAAAGGACATTGTAGTAGGTTACAGTACATCTAATAATAGAAGTGAATGGCATTCAGGTAACTTAGCCAAGGATCCAATTTTAAATAAGTTGCTCAGCCTAGGAACATCAGCATTCTCTGCATTTCATTATTTTCATGTCAGGAAACAGTGTTCCTGCTGCCAGACAAGTCTGAAATGTCTTTACAGCAGTGAACACAGCTTGGACAGCTTCATTTCCTCATCAAAGCAGCAGCTGTGTGGAACTGCATTAGTGCCCATCTTGATTTCCAAGATAGTCTTATTCAATCTGAAGCAACATGGTTAATTTTGAATTATAAACACAAATTTGATTTAAACTTTAAAACTGGTGTTATTTATAACACTTTGGCCATTATCATAATTAAATATTCTGAGCTTTCTCTGCAGATATTGTTAAAACATAACACTGTAATGCCTGTAATTATTACACTATGAAGTTAGTTTAGTGTAAAAGCACAAAAAAGAACATATAATATTTAGAATGGTTGTATAAATGTGAAATTGACTGAAAAGGAAGGACAATCAGAGTTGACAGATGAGGAATAGTACTGGTTTCATCAACAAATCATTTATGTTAGCTTTTTTTTGTTAAATAGGGAAAAAATGGAATTCCTTCAAATTAAAAGATTTGCCAACAACTTGTGCATACTAAAACATGCAAACCTGATAACAAACCTGCAGAAAAGTCACAAATTGCTATGGCTCAATGAGGACTGTGTCTTTAAAATGAGCAATGTTTTGCACCTATTGCAGGAAGGAGAAAATGTGATTTATCAAGGCCCAAAGTGATTCGCAGTTCAGATGCAGCATGCTTGCACACAGATGATTGCTGTTTTTTTGGCAATGAGGCGATGATGAGACACAGGAGAAATGTAAGAGAACATGTGTTACACATAGCAAAACTAATTCCAAGGCAGACACCAGTGAATCATGCAAACCCCCTCGCTTCCTAGCAGATCACGTGCAAAACATCCACCTATGAAACTGGTACTCGCTATGTGGGATCTTAGTAAATCAGGCCCAAAGTGTTGGTCCACACCGTGTAGAACAGCACTGAGGATTTGACGTTCTTATCAGTCTTATCTGTTTATCCATCTTCCAAAACCAACAAAAAACACTGTTCACAAAGTAAATGACTACCGTATTTTTCGCCATATAAGACGCACCGGCATATAAGACGCACCCAATTTTTAAGGAGGAAAATCTAGAAAAAAAAGATTCTGAACCAAATACTGTAGTAAAATATTTTATATCAACTGTATAAGGTTAACAACAGTTTAAGAACAATTTTAGCACGGCCCCCGTCTCCACTGTCATAGGGGCGTGACCAGCAGCACGACACAGGCAGAGAGCGAGCAGCACAGGACACAGAGCAGCAGGATCCGCCTCTCAGACACTCCGTGTGAGAACAGTGTGGACGGAGAGAACAGTGAGTAGACGGCTGCAGGCGTATCGGGCGTATTTGCACCCGTGCCCGGACCCCCAGATGGACATTCGCCGTATAAGACGCACTCACTTCCCCCCCCAGTTTTGGGGAAGAAAAAGTGCGTCTTATATGGCGAAAAATACAGTATATAATAAAATAATAAAACAGCTAGGGGATCTACAGGGTGGCAGGGGGGCAGTTGTTGACAGTATAGTTGGATTTCCCACCCAGCTTCCCCCCCAACTCCCAACCACTGCCAGCCCAAATGTTCATTTCCTGAAGCTATAACTGGACGATGAACTGATAAATATGTCCATGAACTGTTCAAATCACTGCAACAGGGAGGACAGATAAAATCAATAATTCTAAACACTATCTTAGACCACCCACCAAATTTAAAAGCCTGTTCAACATCTTTTGTTCTTAGCTCTGTTAAAACCTTTACCCACTGTTGACTGGTTTTAGTGCTGTATGTGTGTGTGTTTCATGCTGGATTGTACCATCTGAAGCTTAAAGCTGCTGTCTGTTCTAACCTCTTATTTACTTACCTCTCAAGGATCTACCTAGATAGAGAAAAATAAAACTTAGTTTCTGTGATTCATGAGTGCAACAAACATACACAGCAGCATTCACTCAGAGGGGGTCATTTTTGTGTGTGTATGTGATTAATAAAGATTTCTGGATTACTTTCTTATTCCAAAGAAGACACATATATATCACTCTGCTTCTGCTCTTTTCAAAATACTTTTTTACAAATACACTAGTAAAAAAATCTGCTCATGGTGGGTTTATTGCTAAATTAGAGGGAACAAATATGTAAAAGACATAAAATTAGAACAAGAACAGTGCAGAGCAGCATGTGAGTTGAGCTGATATATTCAGAGTTAATCATGTTCATTTGTCACACAGGCGTCCAATAATATAATCAGCCGTAATGTATAAAGCTCATGGCTGGTCATGGGAACAGAGCTGTAGAGGCGGCTCTGTGTCATCACATACAGTAAACCATTAATATGCTCAGAGAACTTCACTCTGCATAATCAGTGCCGACACTGTCAGGCTCTATTTAGACAAACAGAAAACACAGTATGCAACAGCTGTACACTACCATCAAACATAGTGAATTAATTTCCTCCTGAAGGGGTTAACTGTGTCAGACGGCTCCTTTTGCTGCCACTTAACCTCATCATCAGCATCCGCATTATTATTTATTAAACTGTAAATTGATGCCTAAACATATATACTTTCTTTATACTTTCTTTTTTTGTTTTTAAGTCAATTTAACTTTATTGATATAGCGCCAAATCACAACATAAGTCATCTCAAGGCACTTTACAGTGTAAGGTTTAAGACCTTACACATTATATAAATGTATACAGATTAATGTAGAAAACCCAACAGTCCCACTTGATTAAGCACTTGGCAGCAGTGGAGAGGAAAAACGCCTTTTAACGAAAGAAACCTCCAGGAGAACCAGGCTCAGGATGGGTGGTCATCTCCCTCGACCGGTTGGAGTGAGTGGACAGAGGAGAGAGAAAAGAACAGCAGGCAACTAAATAACAACAACAAGCAGCAGGCAAATAAAATACGTGTATTTTCTTTTGCATTCATGTGATTGTGTAACTGGGTGCTGGTTGAACAAAACCCACAGGCTCCTCCGTTAAATTAACATCCCCCTACTTCAAACATTAGCAGTACCTGCGTGCCCCACAGTACCTCAACCTGTTAGACCTCCTCACTCCTTCAACTGGACCTCCTCGCTCAGGTGGTGAAGGGTCTTCACTTCTCCATCTACCTCTGACCGTACCTTGTACACTAACCCTGTTTCTCCCACCACCTCCACAACAACATAAGGTGTCTCATCCCGCCTAGGGCACAACTTTCCCTGCCCACGCCTGTTTCTATCTTTCACCCACACCCTCTGGCCTACAGCTAGGGGTTCTACATGAGCCGACTGGTCAAACCTCACCTTGGTCTGTAAGGCTGCCTTCTGGTTCTGATGTTGCACTATTTTATAAGCCTGGTTCAACCATTGCTGCTGCTCCTCAACCCACTTAACACCACCTAGTCCTGTTGGCTGACTTCCTACCCCCCAACCTAAAGCAACTGGTGTCCTTACATACCGGCCGAACATCAGGTAAGGGGCATACCCCGTGACACTATGCACGGTGTTATTATATGCCATCAGGAGTTCAGGTAGTTGTTCTGGCCACCTTTCTTACTCTTTTTGTGTGAGGGAATACAACATCCCTAGAATCGCATGGTTCATGAGTTCGACCCTCCCATTCCCCACAGGATGATAGGGTGTGGTTCTGCTCTTACTTATCCCATACAGGGCACACACCTGCTTGAACAGATTGGACTCAAAGTTAGGACCCTGGTTATAACTTCTCCAGATGGCCCTCCTTTGGCTCATGGGGCAGATAACCTGTTCCAACAGCTCACATGTATAGGGATTATTAACTCCACGATAAAGTATCCCTTCTCGTACCTTTAATTTTAATAATTAAAGGTACTTTAATACTGAAATAATAGTTTCCAATGGGTCAGTAACTTCTTTACTCCTGGTTGTATGCACCGACGGTCCTCTACACTGGGCCATTCCCAGCCATATAGTTGTCGAACCTCCTGGTCTGCCGCTGAGACCAGTCCACAGTGGAGATCTCGCCACATCCCTGGACCTCTTCTTCCAACACGACGTTGGCCATAACACCTGCTACCGACATTCTGGACAAGGTGTCAGCATTTGTGTTCTCTCGGCCAGCTTTGTATTTCACGGTGTAGTTGTAACTAGCCAGCTGGGCCACCCATCGTTGCTCTGTCGCACCCAACCTGGCATACTGTAGGTTTGCTAGAGGGTTATTGTCAGTATATACTGTGAATGTTACCCTCATCAAATAATCTTTGAACTTTTTAGTCATCGCCCATTTAATAGCCAGTAGTTCCAACTTAAAGGAATACGTGATCATTCGCTCCTGCCCACCCTGAATTTGAGCCAGGACAGCCCCCAGCCCTTGGTTACTCGCGTCTGTATACACGGTAAAGGGGCATTTCGGCTGTGCACAAGCCGGGTTACTACAGTTCCATGTTAAGTGCCATAGTATTCTGCAGCGATGGCAAGTTGGTCATCCAGTCTAGTCCCACTGATAAGGGGGACCACAAGTAAAAGTATGCCGTTCCTGTGAATCTCTTACCCTGACAGGCTGCAGTGCTGCAAGGAAACCTGGGGTTTTTCTTATTTGCCTCAATTAATGATGAATATTTTGTGGTTCTAGCTTTACTGAGGGCTTTTTTATACGTTATTAAACTGTCTTTCCAGGTTAAGCAGGATTCATCTAAATTTGTGGAGCACCACTTCCTTTTATGCTTTCCTGATGTCTGCTCTTATGATTTTCAGTGTCTTTTCATGTCTTCTTTTTCAGTGGAGCAACAGTATCAAGTATAATGCACAATGCAGATGCAGCTCTCTTCAGTGTACATACTGTACATGTCACTGGATTCAGAGTTAATGGAATAATATCCTTAAATTTAGTGACAGTATTTTCAGATAAACATCTACTGTAGTGGAATTTTTTCTTGGTGATGTAGCCTCCAATAGAGTAAATTAAAATGTTACTAAGAAATTCTCAGACAAACAAAGGGTTTAGGGGAAACACTATTATATGATCAATTTCTACTCCATAAGTCACAACAAGATCTATGGTGTGATTAAAAATGTGAGTGGGTTTGTTCACATTTAGGGTAAAACAAATGGACTGTAACAATGAATTAAATGCAGTGCTGAGACAGTTATTATCAACATCTACATCAATGTTAAAGTCACCCACTATAATTTAATCTCAATATAACCTGTGCTAAGAACTAAAACAGATAAAAAGTATAGGAATTCTGATAAAACTCAGAGTAAGGGGCAGAAGTACAGTATACAATAACAAATAAAAATGGTGTTTGACTTTTACAAAAAGTCAAAATGGTCGAAATGGTTTTTGACTTTATATGAAAGCCTCACTTAAAGTATTTAGAGTGAGGCTCTAAAATGAATTTTACCTATGTTTAGGTCTGGGGTTTATTAAAAAACTTAAGTTGCAGATTGCTGCTACTCCTCCACCCCAGCCTGTGCTTCTAGGAATATGATAATTAATATGACTTGGGGGGGTCGACCCATTCAAACTGACAATCCACCTGCTACAGCCAGGTTTCAGTGAGACTAAATAAATCTATCTGATGGTCACATCATTTATTCAAGTAATTTACTAACAAGAATTTAGACGCAAGAGATCAGATATGATAGATAACAGAAATTTAGAAATCATGTTGATGTGCGGGTATAAGGTTCAGTCAAGTCAGACTTAGGAATAATTTGCAGTTCAAAATATGACTATGCCTAACATATATCATAATAATAATAACATATTTTATTGATCTCTTTGAGGAAATTGTTGTTAGACAATTAGTACATGTTGGCCTTACTACAGGGTTTTTGTGTCTTGTCCAAGGACACCTCAACATGTACACAACGTGTAGGAATGGGAATCGTACTGCTCACCCTCAGATTACATAGATTGACGTTTTGACTGGTCTTCCTCAGGGCCAAGAATGAGGCAGACACAGGGGCCATACAAGAAAAGCGCTGCACAAACTTAACAGCATTGGGCTTGGGTTGTGTTCAAACATTAAACACATAATGCTTGTCAGGCTTGGGTTGTGCTCAGCCGTCACACTCTCGGACTTGGGCTGGGTTCAGACAGAAATCTGATGTGGCTGGGAATCTAAATCAGTTTTCCAACATATGTTCAAAGTAAATGCAGTCACTAAACTGTACACCTTGTTAGTAGACACTTTTGTTGAAACGCTACTGCACAAAAGATCAGCTAATGTTAGCTTTGAGCTGTGAGCCACAGTGTTGCAACCAGACATGAGTCCCAAACCCTGACCTTATAGTTTGTGTCTAAGTGTAATGAAGTAGTATCTCTGAATTAGGTTTTGTCATCATGACAACGATGCAGGATAGCTCACACTAACTACTACTGTGCCTGCAGCCAGGAAGAACATGAAAACAGGTCACATCGTCATCATCATCAGGCTCAGTTGTCATGGAGCTTTGGATGTTCATTTGGAACACGTACAGGACTTCACAGTGATTTGAAACTTGACAGTATATTCTTGGTCTTGGAATGAACTGTGAGATACAATTACAGGCTTGAGAAGAACAAGAGGAGAGACGAACCTTGTGTTGCAATTGTTTTGGCAGCTGCTGTGAGTGTTAATTGTACTGCAGACACACAGTCTCTACAGGAGTGATAAAGATGCTAATGCAGGGACATTGTCAGTTAGTTACAGCTGCAGCGGCCTTTAATTAGCCTGATGCAACTGTAGGAGTGTGATATAAATGTGTCAGAGTTGTGTGTGTTTTAGGGCGTTTTCACACCTTAGTATGTTTGCTTTGGTCCAAATCAGTTGGTGAGTATGTAACATTGTATCATTTTCCTGTTGGTTTGATTTCTTTTCACAAGGGGAAATAAAAACAAGCAAACCAAAATGCATTGCTTCAAATCATGTGAGAACTTGGTGCAGGGACAACAAATGTAAATACAGGAAGTAAATCCTGTGTCGTGGACCACTTGTTGTTCCGGTGACAGACACATCTGACCAATAAGCAGAGAAGTCATGATCTTGACAAAAGGAATTTTGATATGAATCATTTGTCATCAGAAAAAAAGTAAATATCCCATAAAGCACAAATCTTGATATTTATGAACAATTACAGAATGGACCCACATGCTGTTCATCCTATCCGCTCAAGCCTCTCCTCACCTTCACCAACACATTAAAGGGTGTGACTGTGGCTGTGCAGTGATGGTAGTGAGAGTGTCCCACCTCATCTCCTCTGTGTTCTGATTGGATGCAGAAGGAGCGTCTGTTCTCCTGTACGGCAGCTGACCTCCTGCACACTCTCCATGATCAAAAGCATCTTTTACAATATAATAAGCCAGTTTTATACAGACAAATGCACACTTCCATACTTATGGAAGCGTGTCATCTATTATCTGGCAGGCTCCAGGCCTGCTAGCTCTCTGATCAGGGGTTATAGGCAGAGGCAGCAGCAGCAGGCAGTGGGTGGCTGCCTCCCCAGATGTGGCTTCCCCAGGCCCTTTGACCATGAGTCTGATTCTGCTAACAAATCAAACGCCTCCACCTCAAAAACATGCTACTATCCTTTTCAAATGTAAAAAACCACAGCTGAGCTATTGAATGTATGACTGTATGTTTAATAAGCTCAGGGCACAGGGGTCAGCATGGTGGGTGAAGAGAGACTAGATTTGGAGGGCTTTGAAAATTCAAACAGTTTCCTTAAAATCTGCTGCTGTCTTTCCTAACTTTACTTAGCTAACCAGAAAGACTGCAGAGTGATTTACAATGAAAGTCTTTTGGGCTTAATACTTTAATACTTGTCAACATATACAGTATTGTAAGATCCATCCATCCATTATCTACCGCTTTATCCGAGATCGGGTTGCGGGGTTGATGGAGCCTATCCCAGCTGACTTTGGGCGAGAGGCGGGGTACAGCCCGGACAGATCGCCAGTCCATCGCAGTATATTGTAAGTTAAAAGTCAGATATCATGAATAGCCACAATTGTTACTGTGATTTTATTCAACCACTTTCAAGAATGTTTACATATTTCAAGGATGAGGCCACTAATATAGACATTTACTCATCATTTGAATTATCCCTGGTCAATCCTATTCTGTTTGAACCTATTCTGTAACATTCATTGATTTTAGTGTATATGTTCGTGCCATAGAATTTTCAAAAAACTAATCTGCGTGATGCTGCTGATTTTTTTTAATAGAGATTCTAATCACTTTTTATAACACTTAGGTCCAATAAACATGACATTCCATAATTTGATGACTAATTTGTTGCAAATATTGCATTACACTACAATGCATAAAAGTAGACAGACTCTCATAGTGTGAAAATGATGGCTTCACTATAACATCAGCAGCTTTCATTGATTTGATTCAGCACGCTGACTTTTCTCCCATCAGATACTTTTAATAAAAGTCAATGCTTCAATTGACAAATGAGGTTATCTCGGGGAATAAAGTGGAAACTGTTCCATTGAAGTTGATGGATGGTGACAAAGATGGGCAGAATGGAGCAGCTGAATGATGCACTTCTTGACATTTTGCAGGTGACGAAACAATAAGGAGAAATCTTTGTTGTTGCTCTGTTCAAGGTTTGAAGTTTGTTTTTGTTCTGTCTTTATTTCATTCTCTTCCCTTTATCTCTCATTTCTGGTCCTGTTCTGGGTGGATAAGCAGCAGCTAAGTTTAATGATCCCTGCTGACCTCCATAACCCGTCTCGCTCGCATGAGCCAGGCTGAGACTTTATAATATCCGTGCTTCATATGTTTACACCCGCATGGCTCCAATTCAACTCCATCCTTGGCTGTCAACAATGTGTGCAGCTCCTCAGAAAATCTTCAGCATGCTCAAACTGTGTCTCCTTCACCCAGTGCTGGTCTCTCCTCTGTCTCCCTCCCGCCAGGCACCACCGGATCTGGAAGTAGCACAACTCGGCTTTTAAATGTGGCTGTTGGAGCCGACGGCATTAATTGTGTTGGCATTGGCATGGATGCTCCGCCATCGGTGCTTAATTACTGTGGTCAGGAGAGAGAAGGATGAATAGGGTTGTTTTCTGGAGGGCAGAGGAGAAAAAGGAAGGAAGGATGGAAAGATGGAGCAAACAAAGTAGTGCAAGAGATACAAGTGTCTGCACTGGCAGTAAATTGGACGGAGATCTATTGCCAATGCAGCCGTCCTTTCAACCCAAGTGTGGGAGGGAAGCATTAAAAATTCAGTCATTTTCAAACATGACCATCACTTTAAAGAAATAATGAGTGTCCTGAACGCTGACTGACAAACCCACCTCCCGACCCGCTCTTTTCTTCCCTGCGCCTACATGAAAGATAACACTTCATTTAACTACAGAGATGGGGACATGAGTAATGATGAGAATTCCCCAGCAATATACTTCCTCTAAAATACTCTCTCTAATTAGCTCAATGCGTCACTGGACTGAATAAACTGTTCAGTGCTCCCTCCTTGTCCTCTCACTGCAACATTTTTTGATCAGTGCATTTAGATTATCGCCGGTTTCACCTCACTATGTTGTTAAAAGCATTGCTGAGCTTTCAAAGTGACATAACTGCTGCTCTTACGGCCCACTAAATAAGCACAATTAGGTATTAACTCCTCATGGCTTTTCTTCATTTACCCACCTAACCACTGGACACGATGATGCTAATTAACATTCAAAACCTGAAAGAACCATTAAAGATAAAGATCCATGCAGGGATCTTAAGTCTTCTTAAGCTAGAGCATGTATGTGGAGGGCACTTGCCACAGTAGAGTGTTCTAAGAGGTGTGATGCTTCAGTCACAGTAGGGTGGACAAAAGGCAACTTTAGCTGATGTCAGGATGGCTATTAGTGAGACGGTCCATGAGACAAGTCGAGCGAAACTGTTTTTGATTTCCTACCGAATTACTTTCAAGGGCTAGTGTGGGTTCTCATAGGGTGGGAGAGAGAGTATCTAGTAGTGTTAAGAGAATGGGTTAGCATTTGATTTACAGCTTTATTCCTACTCGCTCAGCATATGAATTATAATCCCTAATTTATTTATCTAATTTCAATCTATTTCAATCACCTTTTCATCCCACACTGCAGATTTACTGTATTTAATTTAATTAAACTTTACTTTACTTGGCAGACACTTTAACCCAAAGCAAATTACAAAAAGAAGACAAAAGCAATTACCATTTGGGTTCTGTAAATTATGAGTTACTACAAACTAAGAGCCGTGATAAGAGCCAATTTATCAATTTAGCAGATTATGACATTTAAAATGTATTTACAATGAACATAACCACAATAGGCCTCATTTGTACCTTAAATAACAAATTATTACTTTATCTAAAATTACACAAGCATGATTATAGATGTTCTCTATGTATATGGGCAGGGCCATATAGATGGAGCAGGTCACCCCTACTAAAATATATTACCTGGGATAAATACATAAATAATGAATACTGTTTATCTGTCATGTAAATAAAATAAAGTTGTCTTCATATTTCTGGCATAGTAAAATACATATTATTATATTCAGAATTTGAGTGTAACAAATTGTAACTGTATTCCAAATTTGACACCCTTCTTTAAGTGTAGGCCCATGTCTAGACACTGCATTTAAACATTTTTCATTTTAAACTTTTTATTTTCATTTTAATAAAAGTTGTAACAAAGTTTACAAACCTTATCTTGCTTTGACATTAACATCAATAGATACATACATTTGGAGTG
The DNA here is from genome assembly GCA_034779795.1 of Ctenopoma multispine. Classification (NCBI taxonomy): domain Eukaryota; kingdom Metazoa; phylum Chordata; class Actinopteri; order Anabantiformes; family Anabantidae; genus Ctenopoma; species Ctenopoma multispine. The sequence goes on from JAUYWH010000002.1 coordinate 547,675, forward strand.
CAATATGAGCCTACAACCTCTAGTCCCACAGTTTGATCAAATGTTCGAAGGTACAGTACTTTTATTACATGCTCCTCCAATATTCTGAGTTCCCCAACGTGAACCAAGAAATTGAGGTTGTTCTATAAACAGGACTAATGTGGCTTAAACTTTCCTGTGACCCATTGCACTGGTGCTTTCTGCTCTGATTAACCTGTGTACAGGCAGCAGGCCTCTTTTTGCCTCTCCCTCCATCTCCAACACTGTGTTCTCTTAATGAGCTTCCAATGTAGTGAATCACACCAGAGACCAGTGACACTGTTAAAGATGAGTTCGGAACTCATCAAAGTCTTTTATTTTACCCCCACCTGCCTACACCAATACATCAGGTATCTTTTGTTCCTCTGTAAAGGATTGAGACCGACTACACCTCATGTGTTATTTACTGATAGGTATGGAGCCTCACAGTGCATGTCTTCTTTTAGTTCAATGAGGACAGAATGTTGCACACGCTAGTATAACCTGAAATCCAACAGAAAATGGAGTTGAGTTCTGCAGCGAAGAGTGCAACAGCAAAAAGAAGCTCAGAAAAAAAACGAACCAGTCCTTTGTAGTGACACATGGAACAAGATGTTTCACCAAAGAAAAATGCAAATTGCTATCAACGGGAACAAAATGTAACAGTATCAAACGCTCTTGACAATGAGAAGTCACACAAGACATGTCCTAATGAGGAGGAACAAAAAAAAAAGAACCTCAGACATTTTAATCTTTTAAAACCCTGGCAGGCGGTACATTGTTAGACAAACCCGTGTCAGGGTGTTGATTTTTCTTACACACACATTTCCCTTCTTCTACCAGCTTTATTTATTCCTTTCGAGCCTCCATGGTGTGATTTAACAAGGTTATTTCTCTTTGAAGGCTTGGCCCATCACATGGAATCAGCAGTCCTGTTGAACTTTGGGGGCTGACACTGAGCCTACCTGTCTGACAGAGTTATCTAACACACATGTACAGCTATATGTCAGCATAAACAATCATCATAAACAATCATCATAAACAAGCATCAAAACTGTTCTCTTTCCTTTTGGTCTGCTTTTAGGTCAGGCATTATCACATTTTGCCTAAAGTGAATATAATAGGCCAACATATACTTTTAGTTTTAAAAGTAACAAAAAGACACCAATCACAGAGCATTTTCATTGGTCTTCTAATTTTTCGACCTCAACACTTTAAAGAGCTTAAAGGCTCCTCATTAGACTGACTCCATTAAGCTGGATATGACCTCACGGGTCATATGTTGCAACAGGGCCAACAGCCGAAACCTGTACTGTCTAATCTCTGGCCAAAATCAGAATTAGAAAGTCGAGTGTTTTGTGTGATAAAACACAAAACCTTTGATTTTCTATCTCTTGTTCTCTAGTTTCTTTTCATCTTTTTTTCCAAATTAAATTACTTGTTCACTAATGAAGGCATGTCATCACAACACTGAAATATATTTTGCTTATCTTATGAATCACACTTACAAGCACCTTCTTCAAATAATGGCATTTACTCACATTACCAAACCCAGTGGCCTTTATTGAAGCCATTTGATATTGCATATTCATGTGACACCCCTTCACCATCACAAAGTGACCAAAAAAACCAACAGGCTTCTGTAAAATATTAGTGCTATTCCACTAAAGGGTGAAATGTTTTAAAACTATGAAGAGGTCAATCTGAACCACATAGGAGTTTATAAAGAAAGGTCGTGATCAAGAGGTCATGGGTTCATTCCTCAGACCGGAAGGAATAAAATCAGTATGTGACAGGTGATAAAGCAGTTGTGGCCCCTCCCTAATCAACACTGTTGTAGTGCCATTGAGCAAGGCCACAACCGCTTCTGTTTCAGTGGAGCAGCTCTGTGGTCAGCAGTTCAGACTGAGGTTAGGCAGTTGGTAGTCTGTGAATGGTGACATGAGACAGAAAAGGAACTTCTCAGCACATACTACTTTTGAATTCAATCCAGTTAATCTTTATTTGTATAGCACCAAATCATAAAAAATAGCATCTCAAGGCACTCTACATAACATACATACATAAGGCTTAGGACCTTGCAAAATTTAAGTATATACAGAACTATATAGAAAACCCAACAGTCCCACTTGAGCAAACACTAGGCGACAGCGGGGAGGAAAAACTCCCTTTAACGCAGTGGTTCTCACTTATTTCCTGTTGTGCCCCCCGTTTGGGGGGAAAAAAAATTCACGCCCCCCCTGGATTGAAATCTGATATAGAACAAGTGAATATTTAATTATTTATCTGTACAAACCACTGTATGTGGTTTCTGGCACCACAAATCTGATTATCTAATCAAATTA
>JAUYWH010000002.1:565903-596179 GCA_034779795.1 Ctenopoma multispine
CAACAGTCTTGAAGGAGTTCCCAGAGGTGTTTAGCACTTGTTGGCCCCTTTGCCTTCACTCTGCGGTCCAGCTCACCGCAAAACACATTGAATGAGAAGGTGTGTCCAAACTTTTGGCCTGTACTGTATGTATATGTGTATATTGATATCACTGCAGTGACAAAATGTGAATGTACTGCCAGATTGAATAGGTAGAAAAGAAAACTGGATTTGCAGATTGAAGATTCACTTCACTTCGTCTGTGTACATTTAATTTATATATATAGATATATATATATCTATATCTATATCTATATCTATATATAGATATATATATAGATATATATATATATATATCTATATCTATATATATAGATATAGATATATATATATCTATAGATATAGATAGATAGATATATATCTATCTATATCTATCTATATCTATAGATATAGATAGATATATATATATCTATCTATATCTATCTATATCTATAGATATAGATATAGATATATATCTATATCTATATAGATATATATATATCTATATATAGATATAGATAGATATATATCTATCTATATCTATAGATATATATATAACCACCCGCCTATACACACCCGTAATAGTGATTTATTTAATGATTTTTAACTTTATGAATGTGCAAACAAGACAACATAACACATAAAACTAGTATTTTCTCAGTGCATCTCTCCAGGACACATTTATCTGTTAATGTACAGTACAAGTAAAACATGGAGCTGCAGCAGCCAGAGACTTGATGTGTTCAACATGATCTTGTGATATTTAAACTTTGATTAACTGTTCACCATCAGGCCTGTCCATCTGTTGTGTTAAATCAGCACGGTGAGCTCATATTTCCCATTTGATGTTTGAAATGTGCTCTCTTTCTGTCTTGGGAGAGAATTTACGAGGGGTTCATACAGTGAACAAAGCCCAAATAAGTAACTACACTTTAGAAAATTAGCTCAAAAACCCACTGATATTTGCAAGCGACTTTTTTTTTTAACTTGTGCCCCCTCCAGTAAGTGGCCCAATTCACCTATGCCAAGAGCCGACCCTGACTGTACCAATATAATAGGCATCAGTGCTTGACACTTGGGGAGTTCTGGTAGTTTGGTTGAGTTTTGGCACAAAGACTGGTTTAAAGCTAGGCCCAAAAAATTTCAGTTCAGTAAAAAATATAAAATAAAAGTTTAGGTCTCAGACTGGAATCAAAACGTCTGTGTTCTGTAGGAAAGTCCTCCATGTTTATGATCCGTCCAACCTACGTCGTCTGTAGAGCTTCATGTAATGCACTGTTGCTCTAGACATCTAATATTGACACTTTTGGTTTATTATCGAATTAACTGACATCGTTTCATACTGAGGTATGATGCAGTGTCAGCATGAGATGCCAAAGGACTTGACAAAGCACAAAGCATCACTAATTTATGTGATGGGAATGAGAACAATCAGTCACAAACCAATACAGCTCTACACACGTGCAGTGTGATAATAGTGGTGCATAAAGCTACATTTATTAATAGAAAGCAAGTTGCAAGCAGGTGGTCGTGGTGGTGGCGTAAACTGTCCCACACGAGGTTGGGTTTAGACATGCTGAACTAGATACTCTCATGCTGAATTTTGTGTAAACTTCATTATTGCTTTGGTCATTCATAAAGTACATGTATGTATGTACTGTATGACGTGTTTTTAACATGCAACATACTCACATCCCTGTCTCTAAAAGATACATTCTTAATGCAGGACTGTCAAACCACAGTGGCCAGAGTCATGTGTGTTTAGGCTTAGACACCCGTGGATATTAATAACATGACAAATATTCATGCTCATTGCTTAAATGATTTGACTAGTTTCCAGCTTAATATTGTACTGCAGACCAGATTTGGTGCCGATAATACCACATTACTTGTGTTGTGGCTCATTCAGTAAAACGGTGACACCCGTTCTCCACCTTGTGCATCACTAATAGTAATCACAGCTACAACCTGTGATGAAATCAATGTTGGCCTCTTACATGAAATACATTTTTCTTTCATAAATATTCTCTAAAGTGCAGCATTTAATGAATATATGAATGCGTTCTGAAACCAGCCCTGGTGTGCGTAGCTGATTCTCTGCACTCAGCAGACAGTCTGTCTCTACTGTATGTCTAATTCATTGCCCCCATTCTGTCATGTATGTTTGGTTTTTTAAAATGGACATTTATTACGCGCTGTTTTGTTTCCAGTTAGTGTTAATCACATTCGATTATAGTCAGGTCCTCTTTCATCCTCTCCGGACCGCAGCTCTTATGCATGTGCTGTGACAGGGTGTAAAAGTGAGCGCAGGCTGCACGCTCAGGGCGGGTCTAATGCATCGCGAAATGACAGGGGCTTATAATTACAATCCACAACAAGGAAATAACAAACAGGGTTTTTGAATTAGAATACATTTTCTTGTTTTTTTATCTTCCACTTCATTGTCAGTTTCATTTACTCCACCTGTTTTCATTAGATGCCAATTTAAGTAAAAACGTTCAAGTTACATATGCTCTGCACTAATTTGTCCTACTTATCATTGTTATTATTATTATTATTATTTTTGGTGTCGCAGATTAATGATATATCACATGTCCTGTCACAGCACCAGTTAGAGGTGATGTGTAGATATTATAGATTTAGATGTATGTATTTCTATATTGTTTTCTAGCACCTGACTTGCTAAACGATCATTTGGAAAAGGAGCCTTCTAAAACTACTCTGCAGGATAGATAAATAATGAGATAGTCAGCTGTTGCACTGTGTAACTTCAGTGGCCTGTGCAGCTGCAAGTGGTGGTTACAAGATGCTGGCACATTTAATTATGTTGGACTCCAGATTAGACCTGGAACAGAGAGGAAACATGTCTTCAAGTGGTGTCTATACTTTTACTTTTAGTCTTTGTTCATATCTTGTTGCCTGAAATACCAAATGGTCACATTTTCTCATGTAAAAAATATCAACATTGACATATTATGTGGTAAAGACCTCCATGATTCTGGGTGTATCATAAACATAGAGCGATAACGTGACTTTTCTTGAGAACAAATGAATGGACTGCTATGAAATTTGGTACATGCATTAATATTACCCACAGGATGATCACATCCAACACTTCTGCTTAAACTGCATAACATGACATTCCCAGAGGTGGGTAGTAACGACTTTCATTTATTCTGTTACATGTACAGTACTTGAGAACCTCTTTGAAAAAAAATTACTTTCAAGAGTTTTACTGCACCATACTTTTTACTTTTACTTAGAAACACTTCTTACTCCGTTACATTTGATGACACTCAGCTCATTACTTCATCATCATTTATTTAGAGAACAAATTAAAACCATGTAGAACCGTATTTAAATCATAACCTGATAAATATAAGCAGAGCTTTGTTAACACCTAGTTATCTCCTTTACCATTTCTCCCTTTACTTTTAAGCATCAAATTCAGTTTACAGCGCTTGTTAGTCATCCTTTCAAAAAATAGGAAATTACAAAATAAAAGCGATCACCTAAATTATTTAAGTAAAAAGCTTAAACAAGTTACATACTGCTCACACAGTGTATTGATGTCATTTACACCACTTTTTTCACAAAATATAATTTAGTTGTCCTGTATTGTTAAAATTGTTCTTTTAAACAATGGGTAAACACCCAGACATCTTTACTGTAAACTACGTGGTAGTAGCACACAGTGAATGAGAAAACACATGTTCAAACACACATACTTTACCTACTGTAATACATATGGTATTGGTTTCAAAAGCCAAAGAAAGATTTGGAAATTTGTGTTTCTTTTGCCTTAATTTGTTGTTTTGTACTAATTACTATTTTATTAATCAGAAATACTATAACTGCACATTATTACATTTTTGTCTGTCTGATTACATAATAAAAAAACTGACGTTATGATCAAACAGTGACTCACTACTCGGTCTTTTTACTGATTTTTTTTTACTCTTACTTGAGTACAATTTTTGGCTACTCTACCCACCTCTGGACATTCCCATGAGCCTTATCTGTTTTAGTTCTAATTAGGGAATGTAAGCGTGCGAACAGGTTAAATCCAAAATGGTAAACATTACCTACCACTGTGAGCGCGTTACCCTGCTGACATTAGCATTTAGCTTAAAGCACTGCTGTGCTTAAAAACAGCCCCACAGAGAGTGTTAAAGAGTGTGTTATAGAAATGATTATTATTATACAACAAGCCTAGAGGACATGTGTGGGACAGGGTGCTCACTGGGTTGCATGTGCTGCTACAGCTGCTGCAGGCGCTGGGACTCTCGGCTTGACAAACGTTGTTTCTTTGAGTATGCATAAATTGCAAACGTCCAAATGGTGCCTTTCTAAACACTTTATGGTTATAATTAAACAGTGTACATTTGACAAACTACTCTACATTATTTAATGAGGTAAACATGATATGTGACTCCTTTCACTGCAAATTGTGCTAAACTGTAGGTTTAGAGTCATTTCCTGGATAGCTAATTACTTTCAGGTCAATTCATCCATCTTTTCTTGCATCTGTTCATTCTTCCGTCCTGCTTTTTTTTAAACAGAGTTAAATTAACATTTACAGCCGTATCTATGTTGTCATGTTACATTTTTTATGTCCTGCTTTTCCAGACCTACAATAAATAACAGAAGCCTTATTTCAGTGGATGAAGCCATATTTCACACCCGCTGGGAGTTATGTGGATTGACTGATCAAAGAGCGCACATTTCTAAGAACAGGTAACCTGTTATTCTGAGCATGCTGGGATAGTCTGATAAAAGAGGATGAAGTCTCTGTAGCTTAGTGATCAGTGGATTTACACATTCACTTCTTCTTTTGACTTAATTCTACATTGATTAGACACAGTTGGAAGAAGTAGGAAGCTGTGCATTAGAGAAATAACATTTAACATGTACTCTACTTGCTGAACCGTGTATGACAAAACCTTTCAACAGCACTGTTGTAATAAATCCACCTTCTGATTGAACCTCACAGAGGCAAAAGAAAAACTACATTCCTAATATTTCACAGAATGACTGGCACTTTATAATGACTGTCAACAGTCTCCTAACTTTGCAGTAGCATGTCCCTCTGAATCCTCCTCTATAAGAACCTCTGTGAAAGCATGCTGATGTTTAGCTCACCCCTGGTCACTGGACCACTGTTGTTTCACTGTTTTGTAGTGGTGTGTAATGTAAAATGTCAGTCAGTCTTTTCCCTTATAGCAATGCTCCACTCCACCTTTTATTCAAAGCACCATCATAGGACTGACTGATTATCTTGTCAATAGTCTATCCCCATTAGAGCTCTGTTAGCAAAGGTTTGACAGGCAGGCTCAGATGCATCAACATGACAGGAGATGTCAGGGAATGGTAAAAAGCTGATGTTGGTCATTTAACCAAGATATCAAGACCAGCACACTAGTGTGCTGTGAGAGATTGTCAGGTGTGCCGTGGAAAATTATCCAATTTCACCTAATTAGTCTAAAAACATTTTTTGAAAACAAATGAATTATTATCTGCAGATAATCTGCCATTGTCGAGTGTCTGTGCTGTAGTAGTGACTGGCAGAGGAGTCATGTAATGATTCCTTATCACTAGATGACAGCATTGTTTTGCATTGTACGTTAAGACGAGAATTAGTGATGCATGAATGCGACAGGTAGCGGTGACAGCATCGTGTCTAACAATACTACGATGACAGTGATGGAGAAAAGGAAAAATCCTAACTCCGATCTGGGTCCTGGACAAAATTCGGACAAATGAAAGCCCTATTATGAGTAGAAGTCAAAAGAAGGCAAATACGGTGAGCGTGTGTTACATTTAATTTGGATTCACTTTCACCGGGGAAGCAACGACACCGACTCCGTTGTGCTTGATGCGCGATGAAAAGCTATCAGACAGTGCTATGGTGCAGAGCAAGCTTAATATTATAATAATTATATATCTAATAATTATATATATATTTTTATTATATTACTGCTAACAAAAGGCTTTTGGACAGAATTAGAGTTTGCAAAACACTTTGAAGTTTTCTACTATCTCTTTAGGTTTAAGACCACATTGTTGTGGCATTTCATGTTCCAGCTTTATTTTTGAAGTGGACATCTTCAGTGCACTTTTTATTTGAACGATAAATATAACAGATGATAAAAATAATTTTTTTGTGTTTATTTGCTTCCTATTCAAGACACTTTGATAAGAATCACTATATTGTTAATATAGGCGGCTACAGAGAATCTTTTTTATTTTTAACATTTTTGGTTGGTGGTGTGCCTTGTGATTTTTTAAATTTAAAAAATGTACCTTGGCTCAAAAAAGGTTGAAAAACACTGATCTAGAAAAATTTGTCATTAATGGACATTTCAAACTCAACTTACAAGTGCAAAAAGATGAAAAGAGCTAAATTTGACAAAAAAGTAAATAAAATCATATAACAACATACCATTTTAACTACAACTATTAAAAAAATAATTTCATTTAAAAAATAAATATGCCTTTTAAATGCTGCTGTGTCAGCATTTACATATTCTTTTTTGATTTCATTAAACACTGGACTCACCATATTTAATTTTGCACATTATGTATGTTTATTTTGCATTCTGTCCTATGGAATGTCCCATTTCTGCAAGTTTAGCTTCCTGTAATATTGAATTTAAATGTTTTTAGGAAACGTCTAGCAGACTCACTGTCCTCTTTTCTCCTCTTTCATAGACTCTGGGCTCTCAAAGTTGCAACAGAGGGGTAACTCATTAACAGCCACTTCCCCAGAGCTTTTCATAGCACCTGTTCTTCCCAATCTGGTTTGGACCTAGCAGGTGGGCCATGGTCTCACCATCTCAGCCCACAAAGAAGAAACTTACAAATGCCTAGGATTCAATGCTTATTGAATCCTAGGCATTTCCAATGAGCTTTATCATTTACTAAATCCTTGTTTGGTAAAACACTATCTTTAGCATTTGGTAAATTAATTTAAGGCACTTAATCGCTGGGTAATGTCAGGCAAATGGCACACACTAGCGCGCACACACACACAATTCACACACACACACTTCTGAGCACCGTCATAGCACCCAATTTAGCCTGCTGAACCTGCTCCAGAGTTACCATACCATACCTGCTGCAAGTGACAAGTTAAACACTGGAATGAATTCATGTCGATACCATGAATTCCACAATGCCATGCCTTAAGAGCTGTACTTTATTACAGGCACAGCAGGTCCATATTTTCAGGCATGGCATACATTCTGTGAACAGTGTTGAAAAAGTGTTAATTGTGTTCAGCCAAAACTTAGCGTTCACATATCCTGAGGCGCAACAACCACATGTATTCATTGGTATGCTATTTTAAAGGAGATGTGGACCCTCAAATAAAAACAAAACTAAGCAATAATACATTTATACATATATTTAAAGGTGAAATACAAACACCAGTATCAGAAAAGTTGTGACATTTTCTAAATAGCAAGAAAAGCTAAACTATGTGATTTCCTAATTCTCTTGGACCTTTTCTTATTTGATAAAATACAGATGAAACAATTTTCAATGATAAACTTTACTGTACTTGTTTGATGTTTGTTTTGTTTGATGCAAGACACTCAAAAAACAAGAATATGGACCAAGCCATAATAAGTCTGAAAGGATTAATAACATTTTCATGTCTCAATTCAATTTCAATTCAGTTTGTGTATAAATTGCAAAATCACAACAAAGGTCATCTTAAGGCACTTTACAGTGTTTAAGGTTTAATACCTTACAGAATATAACTATATATAGAATTATACAGACAACCCAACAGGTCAAACTTGTTGCAATGTTTCCAAATTTAGCAGGTTTCTTAGTAATAGGTGAGGGTACCATGGTATAAAAGCAGCACTTGTCAGTGTCATATCTTCCCCTTGCCTTGGTTTGTCTCTTTTTCCATGTCTTTCTACTCCTCCCTCACCTTAGCCACCCCCTCTCTCCACTCTCACTCCCTGATTGCCTTCAGCTGCACTTCATTTCCCAACAGCCCCTCACTATTTAAACCCCTGCACTTCCTACTTTCCCTTTGTCAGTTCATTCAGCCATGCCACCTGTTTTCGTGCCAGTCACCCGGTCTTCAGCCAGTCATTCCTCTCATGTCTTCACTTCCGTAAGTTGGTTTGGGTTTTCGCTTCTTCCTCTGTCCTCTCCTTTCTATGTTCTCCTCGTTTCATTCCTTCTATGTTCAACCTCCCTGTCGTTAGTGTTCATTTTCGTGTAATAGTTTTTGCCTCCTCATGGAGTGATTTTCTGTTCAGTTTATTTCCTTGTTTTAGTTGTATGTTCTGTTTATTAAAGACTCTTTTGTTGGAACCCTCTCTTGTCCTGGTCTGCGTTTGGGTCCACCATTCCTCCATATTCATAACCACAATCTGACAGCACTTGCCAAAGGCTTACCTTTTGCAAGCAAAGATGGGCCATCTTAAGAGATTTATTGGGACAACAAAGAATATTTTGCAAACCAAGATAGCAAGGAATTTTACCATCTACAACAAAAAAAAAATCTGAGACGCAAGGGAAAATCTCTGTGATTAAAAGCAAACGGCTGAAACCACTGTTAAATGACCTTTAAGCCATGTGACACATTGCACCACCAAACACATGAGCTTAGAAGTACTTTGGAAAAACTTAGGCCTTAGGCCGTCAGAGGAAACAGAAAGTGCTGTAGTTGACGTCAGACACCAGAGATTTGGCGAAAAATTCTGAATGAACAGCGAGGAGAATTTAGAAACTCTCCAGTAATACATCGACACAAGAAGAAAGAAGTCGCCCGGCAGAGTCTCCCGGATCACCATCGCCTACTGGTAAAGACTTGCCAACATCCTGGACTCAATCGACAAGCGATTGTCCAGCTCTGACGCAAGGTTGTCTCTGGTTGAGATTCTACACCGTGAATTCAAATCCCCGAGGGAGTCTTTGGAATTCAGCCACAGCAGGTGGAAACACTCGCTGCTGAAAACACATAAGAAGAAAACAAAAAAATAAAAGAGACTATTATCGATCTCCAGGCCCGTAGAATGAGAGAGTGAGTGTTTTCAGGCATCACGGAATCTGCCGAAGAGGAGGCAGAAACTATGGTTAAAACCTTCAACAAGCCAGCGGCGGACCGTCAAGGCCAGCAAAGCCTCCTCTGCTGTCCTAAAGATAGATAGAACCAGAAAATATATCTTTATAATTTAATATACATTTATAATAATGCTGAGTGTATTTCTAATAAATGTCCCATCAATGTGTTGTCATTTCATTTTGACTGTCTCCCTCGGTTGCGCTGCTTCCAGCTGCTTCCAGTGCAGCGCAAGTAACTTTTATCCAGTCAGATTTCTCCTTTGTGCTGTCATAAGCTCAGGCCTTCAATACTCTGACTGAAGGCTTCGGCCATCAATAGGGATAGTTTTGTGGATTGTCATGTATTTAACCAATCAGGTTTCAAGTTTGCTGTATTGGGCGTCATCTGTGACCTGTCAGGGCCTTCTAGCTGGCATGACCGCTGATGTAACAAGTTTTCATCATGACCGGTGTTAAGCTAACTGACATTAAGTTAACTGAAGCAGTTACGTAATGTGAACGGAGGTTTTACTTAAACTTAACAAGAGGATGGACTTTGTTTTCAGATAGTGAGCAGCTTTGGTAAGTTTAGTAGATGTTTATCTGATTTTACCAGCTATGGATTATTGCTGTTTTGGACCGTTTCTGCTAGTTTAATTGATATTCAGGTGGCTTTGACTGTCATATCTGGTAAAATGTGTTGGTTTGTCGGTGCTATAGCTTGGTTTGAATTGGTTCCTGAGTGTGTTATTTATAATTATAATATTTTTGTTTGCTTGTTGGGCATCAGTAAATGTGACCGGCTGTTGATGATCCTGTTACACTGAATAATAGCGGTATATTGTAGATATTATGTATCGTATTTATGTCTGTGGTAATTGTATTGTAACTGTTGTAGGTGGTGAGTCTTAAGCTAAGTCTTTAGTCTAAAGTTACTGTCACTGTAAATATGGAGTAGTTAAGTCAAATGACAAGTCCTACTGACATGCTGAGGTTATGTTAAGGCCATTTAATTCTTGGACTTCCTGGGGAAGGAATTAGGCTCCCACTCCTGAGGTAGTCTGAGATGTTCTGAGTGAGTTGGAGTCTAAGTCCTGACCTGACACATAGACGTATACAAACAGGCACACATATACACAAGCAAGCATTCCCACCCTCCTGCACACATATACAAATACTCACACACTCGCCCAACATAAACACACAAAAATGTCTGTACACACACTCAAACTCCCCATATATACTTTATACTCCCAGATCCAGGCACCACTACCCCCAAAGGGGACAATTCGCACCCAGACCCAAGAGATTGTCTCTCTTTACTCTGGGCTGGCCCCCATGCTTGGTGCGTGCTGTTCTAAAGTGCTTTTAAAACAGGGAAAGGGTATGACACTAACCACCATCTACCAGACAACAGCTGTTATCAGCCTGGCCCTTCGCAAGAACCCTCAATGTCTATGGTGATAACCTCTCCGCCAGCTAAAGAGGCGATGCGTCGAAAATCCCTGTGCCAGGTCCGGGCCCCAGTGCCAACACCAACCCACAACCCCAGCAACACACCAACCAGGACCCAAGCCCCCCAGGACCAGCCAGAACACCAGCCCGGAGGCAGAGCACCCCCAGAACCCCAAGTCTGCCCAGACCCACCCAGCAGCTGCCAGAAAAGCACCACCCAAGAGCTCCCAAGAGCCCCATCCAGGACAGGACCGCAGCCCTTGCACCGAACCCCCCAAGAAACCCCCCTCAGGAATCCCCAGATGCCCCCAGACCATATGTCCCCTCCAACTCAATAACAAAGACCAAAATTGGGACAAAACCACAACCCCCACCCCCACTATGTGATCAAGCCCATCAAAGGGGCCCGGAGACCTTGGGCAAGATACTGAGCCCCAAATTGCCCCCGATGTGTCAGGTCAAGCTGCATAGCAGCTCTTCCATCGGTGTGTGAGTGTGTGTGTGCTTGTGTGTGTGAATGAGACTCAGTGTAAAGTGCTTTGAGTACCAGTAAAGGTAGAAAAAAGCGCTATATAAGTGCAGAACATTTACAAGTTACCATTCCCTGCCACACTACCTGCCAGTGAATGATGCCCTCAACCTCCAGTGCATTGGCAGTTCACGTCCAGGGCTGGATGCTCGGGTTAGTACTGGCTCACTTTTTTTGTTTTGTTTTTTCAAGTATTGAAGAAGATTGTCTGTGTCTTGTCTCCTCTCTCTCTATCCCGCCTTTTTTTCTCTCCTTGTCCTTCTGTTGACTTTCTTCCCAACTAATCTTTTTTTTGTTTGTTTGTTGTTGTTTTGTTTTTTTATTAAAAAAAAAAAAAAGTTGGGCCATGAATGATGACAGCATAGCTACACATACATGACATCAAAATGTGTCATCTGTGTTACTGACGGACCGGGAGAAAAAAAAAAGAAGTACTTTAGTAAACCACATTGCAGATGCATCCAAAAATGTAACTTGAAATGTTGTTACACAAGTAAGAGGACATACATCAGTTCTCTGCAGAAACACTGTCGACTTCTCTGGGCCCAAGCTCATGTCAGACAGTAGAAACGTGTTCTGTGGAAAAGCCATTATCTTTATTGCTGTAATGAGTTGACATCAATGAAAATCATGTCTTTCTACTTCTGTCACGTAAAAAAGGTTCAAGAAGACATGTCAGACAGTTCTGGAAATGCAATTTTTTTATTTATTTGAAATCTATTATTATTTTCAGCTCAAATTTAATTGTATTAAGCACATTAAAACTGTGTATAAGTAGAAGTTACATCTACTGCTACTCCACTTTAAATAGAGGTGGGCAATGCTAAACCACAAAGTGTCCAAGAAGAACATCTTTGATTATTAAATTTAGGACTTGCTTGTGAAATGGATATTTTATACATGCATGGGGTGATGTGCTTGCCAAAAAACAGCTCAGAGTTACAGCTACTGCCTTCAGGTGCATGGAGTTAAGGGCCAATGTACTTAGTGTTAGCTGTTAAATTTAGCACACAATTGACTCTACTCTACTTTATGTCCTTAAAATCTTTAGTACTGCAGCCCATTGACAGTATATGCGGTCAATTTGGCACTTTTTCTCCATCTACCACTATTTGAGTTCCCCCAGGCTGCACTGTGTCCCCCAGTCATCAGCTCGATCACATCTATATAGGGGAGATAGTGTATTCAATAGCGTTCTACATTTCTTAAATTTCTTGGCTCAGTTCTTACAGAGAGGGGGTGGCCCTAACTGCAATATTTATTTGGCTCCACTGAATCATAAAAAATAAAAATAAAAAAATAAATAAAAATATAGTCTTTCTGTTGCTCTAATTTCCATCAGTCTTTGAGAGTAGATGAACTCTAGATTTTGTTCTCCTTCGTGGTTTGTGAAATTGTTGATCTTCACTCTAGTTTTCAAAGTTACAGAAACTGTTGCTATATCAGGATTCTTTGTTAGTTTCTACTCCCTTCTGCTTTAGTGTCTGAATCCAGTATTTCTCCATTAGGACTTGGCGTAGCTACTTGGCAGCAGTTTCTCTTGTAAAATCTTTCCCACTGTTCTACAATTGGCTTTTTTAGCTGATTATCTTATTGTTTCAGCCAAAACGTCTCATATGCACCATTAATGTTATGGTATGGACACGGTCGTGGGCAGAGTGCTTGACTACTTTCTATGTCTGGCTTCCCACTCAACATCCGGGCTGTGAAATAACAAAATGTAATGTTTTACAGCTTGAGGACTTAATTGTGATGTTTACATCTCAGACCCATTTTTCAGTGCGACGACTTCGCCTCCCAACTAACTTTGTCAAATCATAAAGAGTGTCTCACAACATTTGCTTGATGTATGGAGGGTAGATAAAACACATGCTTCACAAAAGCGCTGGACTATCTTCACTTTGTTATTTCAATATCCTCTTCATTTCTTTTATAGCGTCAGTATGATAGGATCATTAGTCATTTGCACACGTCTCTTGGAGCCAAAGAATGATTGCTTTTTCCTGACATCATCTCAGGCTGGCATTTGAAGCGGAGAGGCTTTGTCGGAATGAGAGAGAGAGAGTGGCTGAAAAATAACAAACGAGGGACCACTCCCCCCACCCACACTCTGCTGGAGATAATCTTGTTTTTGACTTGAGTGATAGGCAAGGATTTCACAGGCGCTCCATCTGTTTTTGACGGCTTTGCCTTTGTGTCAAAATTGGATTTCTTAATCTAATCGTGGTGGTTTCAAACTAGCGCTTTCGGTAGCCTCCCTTCCAGCGCAGATCACTGCTTAGGATTACTGTACCTTTATGTAAAATACCTCTTATCCACTAACAATAGATGACTCTCAATTATGATAATGGCAGACTAAAGCAGCACAATGCAAATTGCACAAATGATATGATATAGGGCCTTTTACAAATCCAGCCTAAGCCCTAGTTTGGATCATGCACATCCTGCAATTCAGCCTAAACTGATCTCCCCATACAGCAGCTGGAGGACTCAGTGATGGATTGGGCAACAAGATGTGGTGGCTGTAATGGAGCAACTAGGTTTTGTGTCGACCAGGATTAGAGGAATGATCTGTTTCTCGGATGTTTCTTAATGCACTTGTCTTATTATGTAAATCCTCACTCCATGTGAATGCCACAGATACTGCATTGGTATGCCTCCTACTGCTCGTGTTTCCATGACCTGCATGGAATGACCATCAAGCCTCCCTATGTTCCTAACCATTTCCTCCTCCTTCCTCTGGCGTGCTCTCAGATTCCTGTCAGGGGGAGTGTCATGCTGTAAACAACAGAAAACCTTTTTTCCCCGTTTCTGTGTTTACATCACAGAGCAAGAAAGATCACAGGATGTTCTTGCTGTAAACAAGACAAAGGTTTAAACACAAGGAGAAGAAATGCTCCTGCGAGCCAGCGAGGATCTATAGCGTCGAGAAAAGTCGTCCTATTCGCCTTTCTCTCTCCGCTTTTTGTCAGAGACGAATCAGCTTCTGCTCTTAGTTCTCAGACTTGCTGTCTCTTATCTCACCTGCCCTGCTCTCATCTCCACTCTCCTGCTCCCTGCCATCTCCAGGTTTAACACCTTTTTCGTTGATGCTAGAACCAGACTAATTGACAAACTGACCTGAGGAAAAGTCGTGTTACTCCTCCTTTTGTCTCCGGATCAAACATGCCTCTCCTCTTCTCTTTCCTGGCTCCTCAGTCTTCCCCCAGCACTGAAGCCTGACGCTCTGTGTTCTTTCCTGGGGACTAGGAAATGAATCATGGCCGTGAGTGTGGGCAGCCGGTCATGATAGATGAGGAGGGCAGGGCCTGGGAGAGGAGAGAGTGGACAGACAGTTTGACTAGATTCTGCAAGGCTGAACTTTAACAATGTGATGCCTACCACTGAGACTGACCCCCAGCCCTCCTCTGTCAGGAGGCTTATATCTCATCAGACACTCGTACAGTTCAGGTCTTTGCACAAATCCACTCCTGACACACGGCAGAGGCGAAGGCAGCAGCCTCTCGCTTCTCACTTCAAGACAAATCTTTACAAAATCAGTTTAATCTGTTCTCTGCTTGTTCTCACTCCCTGCACCTCTGCTCTTTGTCTACATTTTCCAACCCTCAGTATATGTGATTTTGCCCACAGCCTTCCTGCCTTCCTACTTTACCATATGGACTCCAAAAAGAGAAAATAAGCCATGTACACTAGCCAAAGAGCAAGCCTAAAGCCCACTGCTGAATTTAACAACGTTGTCACTCACCTCAGTGGCTTTTCCCTTCCCAGTGCTTTCCTTTTTTTTCCTGACAAAAGAGCCACTGGACTTTATGACAGTGAAAACCTACAGCTGCCGGTAGGAGTGAAATAATCACCAATGCCAGTTCGACAAACCTCACTGGGTCTTGCACAATAGAAGAATAACAGCGTTCTTTTCCAAAGTGTTTGGAAGCCAGGGGATTTGTGCATTCTTATTCTGTGGATGAGCCAGTTGTTTGCAGCTGGAGCGTGGGGGGGTCTAAGCGATTACAATTTTACCATTTTGTCACTTTGTATTTTCCACTGCTTTATTTGCGCACTGTCACTCACAACAAAAGCACTATCCAGATCCAAAAACATGTTGGCAAGATGATTCTCAGCTTAAATATGCCCCCTGCTGTTTTACTGGCACAGAGTGGACCTGCATGTCACCACACACACACGTCTGTGGCCCTCACAGTGGCATCTACAGCCAGCTGTTCTGACTGCACAGCTGGATTAGCCGCCCTTTCTTAACTTCAATGAGGAAACCAAACAGTTTTTTTTATGTACAGATGAGTTTTGCTAATACACAGTTCAAATCTTGCTTTGAAAGTGGTTTTCATTCAGTGCTTCACCTGCTGTATCATTACGCATTCATTACATGCAAGTTTCTTCATTACCTCAAACGATTGTGTGATGATGACTGAGGTTACTATTTATGATCAAGTCAGTGTTTGTGTCGTTGCTTATGACTAGATTCATGTATCAAACCATTTCTTTCCATATCCATTTGGTATGCCAAAAATAACTCATGAGGGGCTTCATGATGTGTGGTGGCATGAAACCCACTTTTTTCTAGAGCCTGTTGAGTGACCATTTAATAGGTTTCAAACAACTCCTTCTATATTTCCCTGTCTGTATTATGACTGCAGCTCTGTTTCAATGTTTTAAATAATATTTGGTAAGACAATTCCATTTGTGGCTACAAATTACAATACTATACAATTAAACTAGAAACACATTCAGTTTGTAGTAGCAAACAAAACTGGATATTCTGGCAGGAAAAAACATCTTGTCTGGTCAGATTTTATTGATATGTTCAGTGTCAACAATTATTGTCAACATATTGTCATAATGTTAACAGAAAAGAAAATCAAAGTGGAAGATATTAGTGACAAAACATCATTTGTGACTGTGATTGATATAGAAGTGCATCTTTAAGGTGACTGGGTTGGCTACAATCCTAGACACTACTACAATTCCACACAGATGACTGAAGTACATTACTGGACCTACATGTAGATTGAATGTAATTATGAAAGAGATAACACATGACATGAATCAAGGATACAAATGGAGTGATGAGAGTTGAATCTTGGGACTGTTTATTCTCAGTCTTTGATGTTCTATCTCAAAGTCTGTGAAACAACAAAACCTCTTAATATGACTACCAGGAAGATACGTTGCTATATCACTGAGTGGCATTAGACCAGATGTTCCGATCACTAAATTACATTCAACATATCAGCGATGGGATGTCAACGTAAAGGCCTGGAGACTTTTTCTTGCCAGCAAATGAAGATGAAAGTTTAAATGATCTATGTAAGCTATCAAAATAATGTGTTCATTTTGATTAATCTATCTCAGAAAAAACTATGCATTAAAAAAGTCAGTGCAGATTAAATATGTTCTGTAGCTGAGAATTAGAAAACAGATGAAAAGTAGTGAATGCTGTGGACACTTAATGTCTCAAATGTTCATAAAAACCAAAGCCACTGAGGTTGCACAAGCCAGTGCAGGAAGGACATCTGGCAGATAAATTAGCAGATCACAATTTGTACATTAACAAAAGACCAAATGAATAAAAACAGTAATAAAGACAGTAAAAAAAGCACCATGAAAGTAACTCTCAGTACAATATAGTATCCATTGACTAAGAATATTTAATATAATCATGCTGGCACCTTTTCTCATCTTTTCGCTTGGTTTGATATTGTTCTCTTACAAGAAACTCTGTTCTTACCTTATCAGTTCAAGCAGGCGATCTCTGCAGAGTCTACTGGTGCAGCATGTTTGCAGATTCCTGATGCTGAGTTACTGAGTCTGTGCAGAGCAAAACTGAAGTAGTTAAAAAGTGCATCTGAAAGAAGCGAGAGAAGACATATGTTAAACGCTGTCTTACATTATATGTATACAAAAAGCTGCTGATTATGAAACCCAGACCATAAAAGCATCGATGGCACAAAAATGTTCAAAGAACGTTCAAAAAATGTTCAAAAGATTTTCAAAAAAATGTTCAAAAAATGTCCACCTAAACCTTTTTTCATTCTAAAATGTGAGAGTAATTACAGTGTCTTCTCCTAGACTGGTGTAGGCTTAGACAGTCTGATGGCTTTTTGTTGTTTTCATCTTATTTTGACCAGTATTATTTTACTAATTAAACAATGGTTAGAAGAAACATAAAACAAATCTGCTCATGTTCAATTTCGGTTTCACCCATGAAGATTCTGTTGTCATGACTTTTCCTCACTGGAACAAAAACACATGGAGTGGACAAACCAGACTATCACTATTAAAAGACCTCAAATATCCAGTGTAAAATACTGTGTTCACACTGTATTAGGTACAAATTAATATCTCAAACGTCCATGTGCCAATTTGTAATTTAGTGCATAAAACCTCCACTAAAGTGTTTATTTGCAGAAATGAAATGACAAATTTAGGAACTGACTATTAAAGCAGAACCAACATGAGCTAATTAGAGTGAGATATCAATAAACACCTCACTGTGTTTGGTTTCCAAAGACCCTGGATGTTTCATGCAGCACACATACGAAGAAAAAAACATATTTCTCAAATTTGAAAACCTTTCTCACTGAAAGTGAGAGTTAATGATGTTAACTCTAGCTACAGATTCAATTAGCATTATTTTTTACTATTATCCACAGTATCTACTGTACCTTGAATATTTTTTATCAGTAGCTTAGTAGATTAGAAATTTCAAAAAAGAGCTGGTACTTTAATCATGTCACATTCAGTCTGAATACTTAACAATATGTTGAGACCTGACATGATGTTATTTAGAAATGTAATGTTAATTTGTGAGGGATGATGGTGGCTGTACATTCCTGCCAATGGTTGAATAAAATGAATGATGGAAGCTGATGATGAAGGGTTGTGGTTTCTTTATAAGTCACTGTCTGGTGCCCTCAGAACTTTGATTAGAAACACGGTGACAGACCCCCCTGCTGGTTGATTACTGCATGTATTTATTCTTCTCTTTTCCTAATCTGTAATTAAATTAGCAAAGATCAGGGGTAGGGCAACATCTCCTCGCCTTAACTCCTGCCTCGTACTGCTTTAATCTTTCCCACCCTGGTCAATGTTATCAAAATGTCCATGTTCATGTTAACTGAGTTAAATGAACCAGTCAGATCACATCATCCTGAAAGGTGCACGCCATCATCTCTAACCACACATCACTTGCTCTCTGACTGACAACACATTTGATTTATCATTAAGATGATGGCGTGCACCTTTCACCACATATCTGCTTATATATAATTCTTCACAAAGAGCACAATGAACAGATAGAAATATATATCTAGTCATAAAGTGCAAGGACACCAACAGAAATACAGGAAGGAAAAGGGATGTGAAAGCTGTTCTGCTGCTCTTGTCACGTCGGACACCTCTGCCACTCCCACTAGCCCTGCACTAACCTCTGTATTCCTGCCACCTGTTGCACCTGACCTCCCCACCCACCTACACACCTGCTGCTCTTTGTCTCATCACCTTCTTGCTACACACCTGCTCTGTACCTGTAGTCATAAGCCAGATTTTCTTTGTACATGTGTGCATGTTGCTTCCCAGCTTCCTTGTTAGTGATGTGCTAACCTGATCGTGTACCTGGTGTTACTCTTCACCTTCTCAGATTGACAGCCTGTTTCTGACCCTTTCTCACCTAAATCAACAGTTTTTTTTTACTTTTACATGCCTGTTGCACAGTTTTGCTTATCTGGAGTCTAAGTCTGCTGAGAATACAGACCCTGTAAATGTATTAGATGACAACATTTGTGCTGTGCAAGACAATCTGTGCTGCCACAAATACATGCTGATCATTGCCAAGTGGACTAAGCTAGTTTGGAATTATGCTGAAAACACTTACAGGTCCCAGAAGAAACATGCTGCTGATGAGCTGTGTAATGAACTCTGCTTCTGTTAGGGGTTGGCTGGGATGCTGTGGTTGGCCAGGCGGGTGTCACAGGTGTCATGTCTTTTAGGTAAAGAGATGAATAGAAAAAGCATGCCTGTGTGTTTGTGTGTGTGCCCAGTGCATCAGCAGCTCTTGGCTGAACCGACCTGCAAATGTCGGCTCAGCTCATTTCACAGACAGGTGTGAAGAGGCCACTGCCTGCTGCTGTCAAAGTGTCTCACGTGCAGTGTCTCTCTCAAACTGCAGCGTATTAGTGGTGTCAGCTACAGACGTATTATTGACCTGTTCATGCACGAGTGATGACAGCTCTGTAAATACTGACAGGACGAACGTGGGATATGCTCAAAACAAAAGAACTAGCTGCTGCTAGTCATTCACTGAGTTATGCAACGTGTTCCTGGTGCTTAAGCTTCCTTACCGAAGTACCAGTTTGAACATTTTGAAAGATCCAGAATCATTGGAGAATGTAGAGTCAAAGCTGCTGCTGGACCTGCAGATGAAGTCACAGCTGCTCAAAACGAGTCAGTGGTAAACGCCATTACCATATGACAAAACTAGATTCAATAATCTCCTCATGTTCAGCAGTGTCATGTTAGGCTGCTTCAGTTGAGCTCTGTGTTTCGAGTACCTTCAGTTCATCACACAGTGTAAATTTGAACAGCCTGTGTAGTTTGCTTAGTGCACAGTTCAGCAAAGTGAAAGCAGCTCTGCTGTTACACTGTTAAATGAACTGAGCTGCTGAGATGTTTGTATCACTACTGTATGTTCAGGGAACGTGGAGCAGTTCTTTCTAGGGGTAATGAAAGGTCTTTAGCACAGGTCTGCTGGAGAGGAGGGAACTAGAGAAAGCTCAGTGATTATCTACTAGTACTATTAGAAATTAATTAGCATATGTCCACATCTGTAACGTGAACACACAGACCTGATGTTAGCCTTCATCGAAATATCACTAACTTTGATTATAGGTTACTGTTCTGCCCGCATGGTCTCACAATATGAAACTGATTTGACAACATTGCTTTACAGGCAGACTGCTATAGGTCAGTGCAGCAAGATTGTGTTTTCTGAAAATGCCAAGGAAACCTGAAGGAGCCTGTAGCTGCTAGACGTTAGACTTGATTTAGAAATTACACAGGTTCTGCAATCTGACTGGTAAGTAGCATGTTGGAGTTGCATATATACAATCAAACTGAAGCAGGAAAGCGAGGCTATGTGGGGGTAAATGTGATCACTGGAGCAGTTTTAAAATATAGATCTGTATACAAATGGAAAGTGACATGGTGCTTTAGAAAACTGCAGAATACTAATGAAATGAGGACTTCCTGATGAGTGAAAGAAATGTCTTAACGTGTGTTCTCAGGAGATCTTTAGCTGCACTGTACCATCTCAGTATCAGTCCTTCAGTGAACTGAGTAGAGGAGACTTTACAGTTCGCAGTGGCCCACAAAACATCATTTCAGAATGATGGGAAAGCAAAATAAATCCTGTTTGGCCACTGTCAGCTGCATACAGGATCATTAAAGGGTATCAACACACCAGGTTTCTTCCTGGTCATGTGGCTCTGGAGGGTGGGGAGACTGTGAGGGCTTTGTGATAGGCAGACAGAGACACATCAAGAGAATAGAAAATGTCAAAAGGATAGAAAAGTATTGTTGGTTCTTTTTTAATGTTCTATTGTCAGTATTACTCACTAATGATCGTTTTCTAATCTACTTTCTGCCAAAAATGTTTTATAAGCTTTTCTATTATAGTTTTCATCACACGTGTAATAGACCGGGTACTCTTGCTTATGTTATGATAAAAACTGATAAATGTAACCAAAGAACAACATCTTCCTTTAAAAACACAGAGTTCTGGTCTGTTCCAAAGTAAAATAATTGGTTATTTTCTGTCACAATTGACTTCCCCATGACCTACCACCCTGCCAGAACCGTTCTAAATGTTATCTGGAAGTTGATTCGTGGTAATTGGACTTATTTCTTTTTATGTCGAAACCTTTCACCTTCGTCTCCAGACTGAAGAAGCTAAGGATGAGAAGTGTTCAGTTGTCATGACTTAAATTCCAGATAGGTTCACCTGGACGACTGAGAATGTTCACAGACATGTTCTACATCTGCCACTGCTGCCACTACAGTTTCTGGATATCTTTCAATATGTGAATATAAAAACAGGACATAGCACAGATCCCAGACAGGCCCTCGACAAATCAGGTTATAAGAGCTACTCGTGCAGTAGGGACTGCAACATAGTGGAATGGAGGCCGTCTTCATACAATCTGTCTATTGTGGGTGGCAGAAGAATGAGAGGATCTCAGAGACAGACAGGGGGAAGAAAATTGCCTGTGGTGTTTTGGATGTAATAGGGGGAGGCAGCGATGCGTTTCTGCCATGCTAGTCTGGTCACCAGGGAGCTTCTGTCTCCAGTGCTTGCCACTCGCTCTCAGCGGCCAGAAGCATCTCCTGCTCCTCCTCGCCTTCGCCTTAGTTTTCCAGGTTTTTCATCTGCCTTGACTCTGCCTGAGGTAAATATAACCGCAGCCTCTAGAGAGTGGGTTGGTGTACGTGTTCAGCTCGATGGGGAATTTGCTGCATGCATTTGTGTGTGTGTGTGTGTGTATTTTCTACAACCCTTCTGCAGAGGGCCATCTCTTTCAAGCTACATCAGCTCTGTCTCTTTGGGTCTGTCTCTGCCGGGCATCTCCAAATGTCTGCTCAGTTACATCCACCCTGTTTCTGACTGGAAAAGCACACAGGATGCAGCCTCGTGTGTGTGGGGACATATGCACATTTGAAATCCTGCAATGCTGCCCCAGAATCTGTCTCTGAACGTCACTAAAAGCGCAGATAAACACACGAGCCTGTCAGAGGCCAAAACAATCAGGCCTCTTGGCTCGATGTCCTCGGGCGAGGCTAGGTATGTACTGACACATTACATCACACTAGGTGGTGGAAGTGTTGTGGCAGGGTTAAACGGTCAGGCAAGGCTTCAATTTGTGCAACCTGTGCTTCACTGTAGCTGTGCTTCATTAGGGAGGGCCGTTTAGACATGGACCCAGGGGACTTTGTTAATTACACCGTTCAGACTGTGTGATGGGCCCAGAAAGGCTGCTCTCGCACAGCAGGAGGGCTCACGTACTGATGCGCGTGTGTATCCTGTTGGTTGTAAACACACAGCACACCACAGGAATGCAGAAGCACATCTGAATAACAGAGAAGACATTTTGTGCCAAATGATAGCTTGTAGTTTGATCTAACAAGCTTACTTGTTGACTAAACTCTGTAACTGACTTCCTTTAACACAGAGTCCCCGGAGCCACATCTTGCTAATACTGTGTATAAAAATGTGATAGACAGTATGACACATGGAGGTGTTGATTACACTGTGTA
The DNA here is from genome assembly GCA_034779795.1 of Ctenopoma multispine. Taxonomy (NCBI): domain Eukaryota; kingdom Metazoa; phylum Chordata; class Actinopteri; order Anabantiformes; family Anabantidae; genus Ctenopoma; species Ctenopoma multispine. The sequence goes on from JAUYWH010000002.1 coordinate 588,294, forward strand.
TTGAGTTCATATACTTTTTTTAAATGCATGAATTCCTTCATCTTCATCTTCAGATAGATGATAAAAACCTAATGTTTTAAGCTGCTCTCAGCTATGAATACATTCATGTTCATTTTTATCATTGGAATTCTTCTTGTCCTTAGGTCTGGTAGAAAAAAAACAAATTAAAATATGTTTAGTGCAGCAGTACAATGTTTTTATGTTTCTTGTTATTTCTTTTATTGTGGTGCGTTACATTTACTGAACATCAAAAGTATATTTTTGTATCTGTGCATGCATGCTGTTTTTTAATTACCTCAACTTGCAAGCCTCTTTTGTCACTATATTCCATTCACGACTCTGAAGCCTTCTACAGTGGCCCTGAGAGCTCAATACCCTGAAATCAGAAAAATCCCCTCCACTCAGAAATGAGTTTGGCTCATTGTTGCTCCACTTGGATGTTTGATGTTCACTTTGCAGACTGAACGTGCAGAGTTTGCCGACTCAAGAAAGTTGTTTTCACATCTGACTGCTGGAGAGCTTAACTAAATTTAGTTTGGAAACAAATCACTGTCCAAGGTGAAACTCCCACAAGTGTGCTGTGGAAACCTGAGTATGAACGGATCATCAGAAAGCCAACCCTCCCACTATAAACAGGACTCCTAGACTAAGGGAGTTTCTTTTTTGGTCCTTTTGAGAAATTATAGATATTATGTCTCTTTCTGCCTTTTTCTGTTCAGCAGCTTCAGGACACAGGCTTATAGACCAAATAATACAAAGACACTTTCATAACTAATATTTTCTTCTTTAGCAAATCTCTGGATTCTAAATGTTTGATTTTCCTCAGTGAAGCCAAGTTAATTGTTGAGTTGGTTGCACTAGATGTAAATGAATCACACTGTAGACTGGAACGCTGCCTGGATCCTCTGGTCGAGATTCCCCATATCTCAGATTCTGATTCATCTCAAAACCTAAGCAAATACAAACCATTCATGCCTACATGGCTAGGTAGGTTGTGGACCCCTCGCATTTCCTTCTCTGTGTGCCTCTTATTCCACTATTTGGAGAAATGCTTTACTCACAAGGTATCAATGCTGTCTGTAAAACATTTACAAAACTGTTACCAGCACACATCACATTGACTTGTATCAAATGAGAAACAGGATTATCCTGGCTGGGATCATGCCTTGTCCCCCCCACACACAGACACACTCATTATCACTCGCTGGTTTCGATTTTCTTGTGTTGTGTGTTATATTTCAATTTAAATCCAGCTGGGTTTCCACATGACATCATGATTTCTTTGCTGTTTTCTTTTGCTCCTTTCCTGTTTCTATGCTCGTCTTTAAAGCGGGCGTGTTTTTCTAAGTTCTGTGGTTTTTATCTCACTCATGTTAATTAGTATTTGTACTGTGGCCCTTTTATTTCTGTTAATTATCTTGTCATCTCCGAGTGCTTTCTAAACTCTTTCCTTTTTCTTATGGCATCTGTACTCCAAACACTGTGCTAATTTGTAGAAAATATCACTGCACTGTCCTCTTTTTTCTCTTTTTAAATGTATTTATTTGATATTTTGCTCGAGTGGTAGGTCCAAAGCTTTTGATTCACTATCTACAAATGCATGTCAGGCTGAATGACAGCTCAGTCAAAGTGTTTGACATTACATCAATACACCAACTTAGAAATTAAACTGACTTAACAACTCCAAATGCTGTCGCTCTGACTTACAATTACTTACCAGCACAGGCAGGTAATTAAATGGTGCCATGCTGCAATTCCTCCAAAAATACACCAAACCCCTTTCAACAGACGACACGTGCATGATGTTGTGCCGTGATCAGCAGTGAATATTCAAATGATCACTGTAAATAGACGGCTAAATTAGAAATCAAACCTGAAGAAACAATTTGTTGTAATGACAAGCTCCTTCAAAAGACCACAGCATGCCTGCCTCCCCCTGCATCTTGACAGCCTTTCTTCACATCTCAGCTTCCTGACAGGGCTTTGTACGCGCCTTGTCACCTCAAATCTGTCTGCCACTGCTATTTTCTACACACGCCCTCCTCCTTCCCCACGCCTCCGTGCTTCGGCTTAGAAAGATCACTTCATCAGGCAGCCATTTCCTGGTTGATCAGGTGGGGTCCCAAACTGAGGACTTGTAGCCACGTGTGCTTTTTAATTCCCTCCCCTGTGTCTGATACGGATTCCGTTGACATTACTGATCATGAGTGCATCGCAGTGACGATAATTCCTGCTGATGGCCTTTTCCTTTCAGCTTCGTTGTAACCTGATTATGCCAATCAGAGTGTCAAACAAGTGGAGGATGTGTACTCTTGGCAGCTCGTGAGCCCCGTTCCTAAAGCAAACATTTTTTTTTCCTACTCATACTGCAAATTAGATGAAGATACATTAACTCCTGTGAACTAAGGGGAGGTTCAGTGTGGTGCATCATTAACCTCATGAAGCTGAGCTGCTTTCTATGAACTCTTACCTGAAATATACCAAGGAGATGTCAGGAATAGTTGTGTAGCTGTAAGGCTAAAATACAGTAAACTTGGCATTAGTTAAATGCCAGAATTTTCATTTCCACATCAGTGTTAAATTACATTTCAAATAGCATGTATTTATGGTTCATCCATCCTGTTATGGTTTTTCATGGTGTGATAGAACTTCAAACTTTGATTATAATGGAAGAAAAGCTAATAGTAAATGATTTGTGTTTCCAGTGAGTTATCAGGACATTCAAATAATAGTGATATGAGAATTAATCATTAAATTTGATATTCCACATTGTTAGGAGAAATAAGAAAATAACCTGAACATGTGTCCAGTTTGTCTTCTCTCTTTAGGCAGTGTTTAAGCTCCTCCAGCCTATTTGTAACTTCTCATGCTGAAAACACAATGTTGAAAATCACAAGTTTCCAGAAAGGCAGCATTTTCACTGTCACGTCACGTGAGCTAAGAAGAAACTCTCTGCTACCATAGCAATGACTTATCACATACACATGCACGTCTGTGGGTGGGTTGGGGGGTGTTCATGGAAATAGCTGGCTGAAGTAGTAATGGCTCACAGTGAGAATGAGTAGATGCACCAGGGGAAAAACAGTTTTGTACTGAACATCTAATTGAAGAGATCTTTGTCATCGATGACATGTGTATGAATTAGTTGAGCTCAAACAGCTGTGTCATTAATATACTCTGGGAAACATCAGAAGGAAAAGATCAGTGTTTTCTAATGTTCAGTTCAATTCAGTTTGATATATAAAGCACGAAGGTACTTTACATAGTGATATACCTACATTATTTATATATAGTATATTGTACTACTATAAATTATGAATGTTTTTTTTCCTCAGTATAGTTAAAATCAGTGTTTTATTTGTTTGATAATGGTTAATATTTGAATACATATTACATACATATGCTATACGCTTTTCTCCAGCACCAGCTAAACTCAGAAATGCAGTTGCTCCATTTCATACCTTCTCTTCATCTTATTTTCGTGCCTCTCGGCTGTTTACACCTCACTTTTTATTTACATCTCAGTTTACACTGTGCAGTCTGCAGCCTGGGTTCTGTTCACAGCTCCTGCCAGTGTGCAGTTAGAGAGGAGGACATATGGATCAGCAGAGATACTGTTGGCTCCTGAATGAGTAACCAGCGACAATAACCCGGAGAGTGGCAGGTGGTTCTGCTGTGTGTTAGGCAGGATCGGGGAAACTGATTGTAGTTCTTGGATTATTCAAACATTAAAAAATAATTAAAAGATATAGCTTAGATATTCAGAAGCACCATTTCAATCATTATTCCTAAAAAAGAGAGTGATACTGTTCAGCTACGTTAAACTGTGCACAGTTTGCATATACATAACTCATATGACCAGAATTCCCAGAAATCCCCAGAGTCTTCCAAACCTGATATTATCACTTCAGAGTCACGCAGTATCCTGTCTGCAGTTTCCTGGAAGGAGCATTATGCATTAATCATTTTGGTGAGTGGTGAAGTGTGGAAAAAACTACACTAGGCCTGAACTGTTCAGTAATTACACAGGAAAAATGAAGTACAGTATATAAAAAGCATCCATCATGTGGTGCATGTTCCTGCTGAAATGTTTCAGAAGGAGGTAGGTCTATAACTGACACTACTTTAGTATCAAAATGGTCAAGTGGGTACAAGAAGTGGAGGATCTCATCTCAGTAAACTTTTATTATGCCAATGTTAGCAGAGTTCAGAGGGACTCACAAATACTAAAACATGCAATATCCAACACCAGTGATTACTCATACTTGTGCTTTTTGTTCATTATAATTGCAAACTTTTATATTTGATTCCCTAAAATCTATTCACCGTATAAAGCTTTAGCATTCTCTTTAGTGTTGGTTATGTGATTTCATTCTCTTTCTATTAAAACCTTTTTACCATAGTAAATAATTAGAGTAAGAAATATTGAGGTGCAACAACTAAGTAGTATATACAAAGACTAGTCTTAATCTACATAATCTATTGACTCCAAAAAAATGTCACCTGTACAATTAAGCAGCTGGGTGGCTTCTGTAATTAAATTAGATTAGTTCAAAATTGCAAATATATTTAAATGTCTTTCTTTCTTTGTTAACAGCAGAGAAATAAGGAGGACGTCGCTGAGAAGTGGTATAAAGTTACTGCTCTGAAATGTGAACACAAGACTCAGAAAATCCACTAGTACGCTCCAAAAACCTGTAATATCGGGAGTGTTGTCTCGTCTTGGCACATTCTGCACAGTAATGCACACCAAAAAACACTTGAGAAACAACTGTTGTCACAGCTTTCCCACACACTAATTACTACGTAATCTAATAATCACACAGGCGACACACATGTTGGGGATTTTAACTGTGGAAATGATCAGCTGATGTGAGTGAGGGGATGTGAAAGAACTATGAGCAGCTTGAACAAGAGTGTTTATTAAAAGTGGATCACAGAACACAGGAGCTTTATTAAAATAGAAAATAGAAAACACAGGTGGCCCCACATTTGTTGGCAAACCACTCACCAAACACCATCATGAAATTGGCCTATTATACAAAATCCTAAATAATACACAAGACGGTGTTAATGAATGTTCTATGCCAACTTTTATTTTAATTATTCCTATTCCTTATATCTGTATGACACACCTCAAAAATCCTGTGAACTCTACAAACCTAGTCTGTTCCATTTTCTATGTAAATAACAAAAAGAAAGCAAAAAACTAAACTAAACGAGGACTATTGGCAAATCCTTATTATTTCTCTCATTTATTACTGAATTTTGTAGGTAACATACTATAGCTGCATGGTCTTTCCATGACACTTGCTAATAAATTACCGTTTGCACATAAACAATTATCTGAGAAATGATCAGGAAGCTGAAGGACCTGGAGACTGCAGTGCCAACCACGCCCCCTTAATGAGCTGCTAGCACAACTGTAGGAAACTGTGATATTTCTTCCCTGCTAAATTTTACTTAAACCAAAATGTCAAACCTACACTGATCAACCACTGATGAAGTGTTTAGCGGCTGATCTGTGTGTACGTGCGACACAGCAAAAAAGGCAAGAAATTCATTTTGAGCTTCTAGAAGCTTCCATGTCATAGCAAATATCAGACTCTGCTTTCAAACTAGGTTACTGTGTGCAGGAAATAGCTCTCATGCTTGTTTCTATATAGCTGCTTATATAACCTGTCTTAAAGCTGGTTTGTTTTATATGCAGCACCTGTACCCACTCTGATGACTGAGCCGCCTCCTCCAAAATACACTATCACATATTGCTCATTTCCTTTAGCAAATAGTTATTGGAGGAAACATTGCTTTCTGAATTAGGATCTTTGTGTTTATTAAGAAGCTGTACACAGAAATCAATTATCTTAGTTTAGCATAAAGACGGGAACAAGCTACTGTACTTTGTTATCTGCTTTCCTTCTATGTGTCTGGGTTGTGACACATCAAGCCAAAGGTCGGCCATTTCCGGACTGTTGAGCATCCTAGTTTTTGCGGTGTGTCCCAGACCATTGGTATTAGTCGGACCCTTGGCAGTGGCTTTTCAGCTGATTCAACATGTGGCATTACCATTTTATGAGAAAGAGCATTCTAAATGTAAATGGTAAACCGGTCTGCACCTATATACCACTTTCTACCTATTGACACTCAAAGCACTTTACACTGCTTCTCATTCACACACACAAGCACACACACCCCACAGTGTCTTGCCAAAGAACACTTCAACACAATTCTACGATTGGCAGGTGACTGCTCTACCTCCTGCCCCCGTCTGTTCAGCTTAGCCAAAAGTAACAAAAGCAAGCAAACGACGTCAAAAAATGAGAAGAGCCTTCCATGTGTGCGCTCTTGTCATTACAAGAATATTCTTACATTCTTACAACATGATCATCTTGAATGAAAAACTAATACTATCTGTGGTGGGAGAAAGTGGTATCAAATTGCTAAGCACTGTTCTTTACAATGTAAATGTGCGGTACTATTTTATGCCATATACAGACTACCGTCTTTGCAGTTTGCTGGAATGCTCATTTTTGGCTCAGAAGAAGGCAACATGAGGTAACACGATGGTAGGCCTCATTGTTCTTTGATGCTTTGTGTGTCTAGTCTACTAGGCTAACATAACATCAGGTCTTACATCCAGTGCTCAAGGTGAAGAAAGAGTTTTAGAAACAACTTTTGTTGCGGAGTTGCATTATAGCAGACTGCAGCCAGGACATAAGCTGACACATAGGCCCTTGCAAAGTGGAAAAATGTGAATTCAAGCCAGAACAGGCTTTTTCAATTGGGGCAGATGGTTGCAAGTTAAACAGTAAAGCAGGAAGATGATTTTACCCTAACCTTATTCAAATGTGTTGAGTATTCTGGGCATCACTGTGGATTCCTATCTTGATTGATAGACACGGTTTACTAAGGATGTAAGTCATGCATCATAATGTATAACAGTAAATTTAGAGAGGACTTGTAGGAGATGAAAACAAGAAAAACAACAAAAAAAGTGCTTTCTCCAGTAGTCATCATATTAGATCTGACATGAAATCAATTGAAGATCACTTACAGACAATTTGTGCAGTAAAGGGAGAATCTGCAAAACTGTGGTTCAGTGGTAATTACTGAAATGTGTAGCTCTACAGTTTTATATTGAGATGCTTGTAGTTCTGACATTGATCAAGATAATTCTAAGTTGTAACACAGCAGCATTGCTCTTGTGTGCCTTTGATTGCGATGTGTTTACAGCATGCCCAAAGAGGACTCCAGGCCATTATGCTCTGTTCTTCCTCAGGAATCCTCCTCTCCCCATCCTGGTTTGTGAAAATCCCTCAGCCAGCATCACATCGTGAGTGACATGCTGCATGTTTGTCTGTGTGTGCATGTTTGTATCAGTGAGTGGGTGTGTGCTATTATTTCTGTCTATTTTACATTCTCACCCTGTGCTTCATGGAAGGCAACAATTAAACACATTTTTTTTGAAGGGTGATATAAATATTTTTCTGCAGTGCCCACCACGATTAATGAGCTAAAATACTTAGAGACTTAAATATAAAAAATCCATGAGGGCATCTGAAACATATTTTGTATTGTGTAGTAAGGCCTTGATTAGACCAAGGACTTTGTAATTGTTCACTGTTTTTGCATTGCTCAGCATCTCGCATGTTTGCTGCCCTGTGCACCTTGCGTTTTTTGCAGAAGCTCCCTGATTGTCCTTAGTTGAAAAAAACTTCAACTTGGATTAACACTCATCATCAGAATACTTTTTACACTGAGAGGTTCAACAATTGACAGCAGATTGTAAAATTGTCCCAGGCCATATCCCAACATAAGTCATCTCAGGGCACTTTACAGTGTAAGGTTTAAGACCTTACACATTATATAATATATACAGAGTAATG
>JAUYWH010000002.1:596279-608306 GCA_034779795.1 Ctenopoma multispine
CAACAGGCAACAGAGATCAATACAACAACAAGGAGCAGTAGACGAGGCACTGGGCAGGTTGGCTGGACCAGCAACTAAGGCTCCAGGGTCGAGGATACCTGAGGAAAGATACGGAAGTCGGTCACAAGGTCAGTTTGATCACTGGCTCCTCCTGTCCATGTGTTGAATTGTCAGACTGACAAAGACACTGAACCATAGGTTTCTCACAGTGAATCAGGTCAGCAACTTGCATTTTAGCTCTGCCATCATTGTTGTGTTAGTGTGAATGGGTGAAAGAGAAACAGCACTGTAAAGTACTTTGCATGCAGATAAGGTAGAGAAGGACTATATTGACTAAGCACAGACCACAAACCATTTACAAGGTAATATTGTGGGAAAACAAAAGTTGTGATGTTGTGGTTGAAAATATATTGATATGTTAACTATTACGATTCTACACGTTAAATATCTGCTCCTCTATTATCTATTCTGTTTAGAGGATAGAGGGGGCATTGAGATTGGAGGACAACTTGGAAGTGTTTGGTATGCTAAAAAAAAGTGTTCTCATCATGTTACATAAGATTCCTGGCAGCAAAGCCTTTCTTTCAGATGGTATATGTTGCTGCAATAGAAACAGGTAAAAGTGATAAGAGCAGGACAAGAGAAAAGGTCATGAAACTTTCTTAAAGCTACATGTTATTTAGAATGCTCCTCCCCTTACAAATCTATGTTGACCAGAGTCAACATCTACAGTTTCCAAAGCCTAAATGGAAACAGCAGCCTTCAGATCCTCTGGCCGCTCACAGAGAATGCAAAGCTATTTCCAAGCACCACTGAGAGGGATCTTCTCTACCTAGGGATGAAAACCAAGGTCCATTTAGCTGCCACTGCTTTCTATGGTCAAACCGATGTCATCTATAGCTGTTGGGACTGTCCTGAGTTTAGTGATGGGTATTAGTTTATATTTCAAGAATCGATTATATTCAGGTTCTCAAGATTTAGAATTGATTATCAATCAATTTGGGAGATTTCAAAGCAGGTGTTAGGTTAACGTTACCGCTAGTGTCCGACAGTTGTTGTGATATCATTACACCTAGCGTGCATGCGTGAACCGTGGGTGGGGTTAAAGTTCACCGGGGGTAACTGTATTAACCCTTTAACACCTAAGCCTCAAAATGCATGTCTGGACCTTATTTTCTTATTTTAGCGGTAAAAAGGGAAGAAAACATTGAAGGGTAAAATTGATCTTTGGATGTACGAATTGATCTTTATTATGAGAATCAATGTTATCAACACAGCACTAACTAAATTCTTAGGGGTGGAGCACTTTGGCTCAAATCTCACTACACTGAAGGGAGAGCAGAGGTCGTTTCTAGCTGCTGCTGACTATATAAAGTTAATAAAAATGGTGGATTTGGATTGGCATTTGCTCTGTGCCAAGAGGGAGTATAGTAACAGGCAGACATTTAAAGCACAGCAACAAACCGTGAGTTGTGTCTTTTGAGGGGGTGAGATGAAATGAAGAGTACATTTGTGGATAGCTGAGTGCAGAGCAGAGTGGTTGTTTTTCCCTGCCTCCCCAGTGGCTGCTGTCTTTGTTTCCTGTAAAACAATCAGCAGAGAACAACAGACAGACGGGGAGAGAGAAAAGCCAAATGACAAATTATTTTAAAAGAGTGTGCAGAAAAAAGTAGAGTGTGTCAGAGGCAGGGTGGGTGTACTGTGTGTGTGCGTTCATCTATGCACATCGTGGGTGTCTGAGCCGTTGTTATTGATTGTCAAAAGTGGAATGGAAGGGTTTGGGGTTGCAGAGATCAATGCTAAGACAGTTTGGACAGTCATACAACTTTTCAGAGAGCTATTGGACCGCACAGAGATGAGTTCTTGTTTTGAACACACAGTTGGCATCAGTACAGTTTGACTTCGAGTTAGTTTCTTTTGATGTTAGACATTTCTTTGTTTGGATACAAAGTAACTTTTAAAAAGAAAGCTGGGTTTCAGGCAGTTACAGCAGAATCTGACAACTGGATTCTTCTGATATCATATCATTGCTGTTTAAAGGCTGCTGAGGGAAGGTGGAGTGGTTATTAGTGTGTGGGTCAGTTTGTTAGTCTGCCATTAAAGGCAGGGAGTTGAATTACATTTAAATTAGGACAGAATTTAAATTGCTGAGTGTATGTACTGTGGACCTACGTTGATGATATGATATAGGTTAATGCAGTTGTTGCAATAGAATTAACTGGTGTTAAGAATTGTTGTTCTGTCTAATCAAGGTTCAACGTTAACGTAGCTATCATCCCAAATCATTAACAAGCTTCTACGGCCACTATGTGTAGCCTAAGAACGTAACTGCAGTGATTATATAAATGGATTTTCCACAACATCACGAAGAATTTTACGTTTATTAAACAAAAGAGAACAATCTTGTTTTTACCAGTTTGAGAAGCCAGAAAACCTAGTAACCTGACATGTCTAACGTGAGACCAGCAGTGCAGTGTGAGCAGGGTCCCTGCAGGGTCCCTGGACCCCGAATCACTTGAAGGACAATGAATTTCTGGCGTCAGAAACGTTGTTAGGCTGTGTGCTGTGTAAACACTTTCTCAATATCATAGCTCCTGTAAGAGTGATAATTTACATGTAAAGCCTGTAACTGCATATAGTATATATACTAGTTAGAAAAAGATGTGTTGTGGCAAATCTGTGCATAGACTGCAGTGACACAAAAACACAACACTCCTGAATATTAGATAAACGATGATCAGTGGCTGTGTATTGTTTTTGCTCTATCTCGGTCTCCATTGATGACAGAAATGGACACTGACACAAACTATTGATTGATCTATACATTGTACTAAACATCAGAACATTTCGTTTTATGGCAATTATTCACAAAGGCATGTGCAGATTCTGACAGCCCCTGGCAGCCAAGCTGAGTCAAAACCTGTCATCTGGTGGGGACTGCACTTTGGCTGCTTGTCAGAGGCAGGTCGTGCAGCACTTTACGCTATTTTTTGTACTAGGACTCGGAGCAGGAGCTATTCCGGCTGCTAGAGAGTGTTGCCATCTTCACTACCCTGGGATCCTTTAATAACGCAGATACTTTTGCTTTTTAGGTGACTCTGTCACTTAAAGGTAACATAGTGTTGTCGCCATGTTAACGCTTTAAAACATTTACAATCACAAAAACACCCCAAAACGCATTAAACATGAACAAACCAAAACTCCAGTGTTACATTATTATCTAGATCTAGGACACCTCTTTTGAACCAAGATACAATCACATCGAGTACTACAGAAGACTGGCCTGCCACAAAATGCACTCCCAAAGTTCTGTTTGTCCCAGAAATTAAGAATTTTGTAGGACTGATGCTGGGTATCGGTGTGAGTTTCCTGTATGTGACACTTCTTGTGCCAATGAACCAGTATTTTTGTAAGTTCAGTGTAAATAGGCAGAGTTGTCTTAAATACTACCACCTTAAACAAAAATCCCAGTTTCTGTGTAAGAAGGGCTTAGAAAAAGAAAAGCAACCACTGCTAAATGAATGAATGCTAAAATAATGATTTTTCAACATTACTCTGAATATAACATATAGAAAGAAAATCAGTCTTTGTTACTGAGACTGGTTGTTTTACGCAGAGCAGCACATGAGAACATCGTACAATATCATTTACTGTGACTTATTAATGTTCTGAAACAACTCAGCTTATAGGTGGAAGATGAGATGTATCGCTGAGTCTCATACGCTGCAGACTCTGCTTTAATCTCAGTTTGTATCAGATGTGAAAACGTAGAACAAAGTTTTACATACAGTAAAATGTTTGGTGAATGTAGCTCTTTCCAAAGCCAACGCTGTATTATGTTCTCTGTGGTTTATGGATCAATATTGTTGCTCAAATGTGGAGAAAGGTTGATGTTCAGATGCACATGATGTGTGCAGGCTTAACAAAGAAGGCTTTGAGGCTTCCTCTTATTATTCGTGAGATGTAATAACCTGACTGTAGAAATGTTATTTGATGTTAGGAATAGCAAGGAAATGTACTAAAAGCACAGAAATAAATGGTTTCATATCTGTAGTATCAGCTTATCGTTCTTGGAAAAGAAGATTGCACCACGGCCAGTGTGTGTTAGGGATGTCAACTGATGAGCGTCAAATATACATATACAATACATATATTTTCTATGGTATTCTATTGGTATTTTAATATCCATTACTTTTAAGGTGACTTTTCATTGGTCAGTGTCTTAATAAAGTTGAATTCTGACCTGGCAATAGAAAGTAAAAAATATGAAATCATTGTCTGGGGACATTTAAAATTTAATGACAATCTGCTTAGTGGTTGTTGAAATTTCTTGGTCGGGACCAAAATCTTGAACAAACAGATGAACAGATGGAACAACTAACTGACCAAATGACTTCTCCATCATTAGGCTCTGCCATCAGTGGGATAAAACATAGTAGGAAATATACTTTCAAATCTAAAAACAAAGAAAGAAAGAAACATGAACTCCTGTATTTGTAACTCTGCAGAAACATGGTTTAAAAATCTCTCTGACGGTCATTTTTATTGTAATCTTAGCAAAACTGCAACAATCACTGTAGCCCCACAATAAACATGATAAACATGTAATCAACAAACTGCATTATATCTATCATACCAGAGGTACACAACATTTGCTGAACCTGACAAGATTAGTCATATAGAATTCTGAGAGCAAACATTATTAATCACTTGTCTGTTTATTGAAATGAGCCCCTGTCAGGATAAATATTGAGAGAAACAGATTACCCTCTGTAATCTGGTGCAAATCAAAATCTTTGTTATGTCTAATAACAGTAATACTGATATCAAAGCCAAGAACGCTATTATTGCTTTATTTGTATAGCGAAAAAACAATCAGATTGTCCTGAAATCATGCAGGATGATATCTTATGGGATATCTGAGGTTTTCACAGAGGACAGTGGGGCAGATGTGTGTTGATCAGAGATAAGAAGGATTATTAGGTATTAACAGTGTGGTGTCTCTGTGCCACAGCTTTACACACAGCAAATAAGAAACAAGATTTAGCTGGCCAGAGCTGAAAATAACTTTGGGAAAGTATGATTGCAATATAACAACAATTTGTTGGGTCATGTGGTTTCAGACAATTCAAACATGAATGTTTTCACTGAGAAGAATACTTCAGTGAATATCTTGAATTAAATCTGTGATTCAGTACTCTCCCCTGTTGGTTTGAAAGGTAATTCTGAAAAGTTTGTAGCTTACTATCCACAGTGATCCACAGCCCCAGATAAAAAATATGTGCCTGAACATGTTAAAAAGTCTATAGATACTTGTGGTGATGAACTCACGGAGCATTATCACCAACCCTGCAGTTTCAGTCTTCAGTTTTATCAAAAGTTTTATTTTCAACTCAAACAATTCTTTGTCTTGAGTTTAGAGCCTGAAGCAGTCTCCGGTGTATCAAATGAGGCAGTTTTCTACCAAAAAAGGTGATCAGAGTCACAACTAAACAGCTGTATATTCACAAGGTAGACCCAAACACGGACCAGTGCTGGCGTTACTCTATTTCTGCTAGTGATTTACATAGGTACCTGTTTTGTAAAAAGTCAGCCATAAAAGCTTGGATCGTCTTAATAAGAATAATTTTCAACTCTCACATTCAGTTTAATTATATAGCATCAAATCATAACAAAAGTCATCTCAAGGTACAGTGTGAGGTTTAAGACCTTACATAATACATATATAGAATAATGTAGAACACCCAACAGTCGCACAACAGTGGAGATGAAAAACTCCCTTTAATGGAAGAAACCTCCTGCAGAACCAGGCTCAGGGTGGGCGGTCACCTGCCTCGACCGGTTTTTGGTCACAATAAAGTGATTAATTAGTGATTTGCTTTAAGTGTAGACTGTCAGCTTTAATTTAGTGTCTCAGCTGGTCTATGATCTGCTGTGGTTAACTGTCAAAGAGCTGTTACTACCAGTGATCAATCCATGATTAGGCAGGAAAGAGAAAAACATTACTACAATATGTATGGCTGCAAAATAAACTGGTTCCTACATATTGATATAACTGGCATACAGTAATTTATTGATGGAACTTCTGACAGAAAACACAAGTTAAAACCGAATTAATGTAATTTATGATTATGTTAGTTTGTCCAAAAATAGTTCAAGTTCTTTGTGATTCATATCAATAGTTTCAACCAAACCATTAGAAGTTTGTCAGATAGCTTAGTCAGCATTATAAAGTTCCTAAACTTTGATCAACATGTTGCGAATATTCCAATGATTCATAGCTTCTTCACAGCAAGCCAAACAAATGACCCCTCATAGCTCTGCCAGAAGTAAAGCATCCAGTGATTTACCGTGGCTGATTGATAGTTCGTCTCCAGCATTCTGAGTCACCTTACCACCATTTAGGAATTTAGGATGATTCGATTTTTAGCAGATAGTGGTGGAGTGGTGATGAGACCGGTGTCTGCAACCAAACATTCTATTCTCCAGTGTTTGGGCTCATATCCAAAACTTTGGCTGTTCTACAACGAGAAGAACAACACGACTAATTTATAGGCATCAGAACATGGCCCACTGACGAATGCAGCAGGACTGAGGCTCTTGGGAAGCTATAAATAACTGGCATCTGCCGCCTGATGCCAATAAAGTATTGAAATGAAACACAGGCTCATAAAAGTGCTGCGCAGATTTATGCCACAGTGTGAAATTAAGCAGTGTCACTTACTTCATTTAGCTTTTTGCAAACTGACAGGTGTCAGAACTCATAGGAGAGTGACAGGCGGGCAGGCCTCCAGGCAGAGTAACGGGGCAGATATGGAGGGGTGCAGGAAGAGTGGTGGTGGTGGTGGGGGGATGATGTATCTTTTATGGCGTCACTTTACTCCTCCATTTGCTCTGCTTTGTTTTTTGCGAGTGTGTTTCTCGTCTTGATCCCTCTCCTTCTTTCTCTGCTGTTTGTTGTTTGTTTTCGAGTGCTTTCCCTTGGGGATTGCCTGAGTAAGCGCCTACGCGAGCGTGACAAGCACTTAGGGGACTGGTGAATGCCAGTGTGGATATGGAAACCAGCTATCACACACCACCCGTGGGTTTTATAAGCTGGCTGTCATGCCATGCTGGAGAATCCAAAAAACATTTTTGCATAACGAGACGATACATTTGATCTCATCAGCCACAGAATGACCTCTGACCTCTCTGAATCCACCATATCCTAAACCCCATATTGCTCCATCAAAGTCATCCTGCCTTGCCTCCTACAGTAATCCCTATCTTTCTCTCTGCCCAGGTATGCTCTGCTTTCTTTTTAATGAAAATCTAATTCTCTCACGCAGAATTAGAGGAGGATTGATTGGTAAGCTGAGCGTGGGGTATTAGCAGGGCTTAACCTCGCTTGCCCTTTCTTTGTTTTTAATATTTTCACGTATTTCTTCCATGGTTTTTTGCTTTGGATTATGAAAAAGCAATATCTGGAGCTACCTCAGCAAGTCTGATAGTCCACTCATGTACAACTGGAGGAAATCATTGTTAATTTTCATATTTGCACTCATGACCAGCAGTGTGTGTGAGGACTTTTTTTTTATCATTTATATACATGTAGTATTGTAATGGAACTCAAATTGGATGATGTTTAAATTGTAATATAAAACACACATTTAGTAATTTACAACTTAAGCCTTCATCAAGCTTCAAGGTTTATCCTTAACCTTGGAAACCAAGTCTTAACATGAGAACCACTTACTTGATCTGCACAAGGCTGTGATTACTTTTCACAGGTACACAGTTTTATTGGAAATTCTATTTAATATATAATTTGTTTTATTTTAATGTGAAGAATGTTGTTTTAGAAAGTCAAGAGCCATTCATATTGACTGTCTTTATGACTAAACTAACATCACAAATCCACTTTTGTGCAGAATGTATGTTTTCTGTTCTATGTTCATGACGATACTAACTACAGTGATAAAATAATGAAATGTACACAGGCGACATATTTTTGTCAATCTACAGCATCAGGTTTTCTCTTCTTCATATCATATTCGATGTTCAACATCCATATTTGGGAGTCAGACTTTATTCATGTTTTTTAGTTGGATTCAGGCATCACAACACTGGGTTAGGGTCAGGGAAACTTAACAATCACTTCATATGCAACATCTGTTTTACAGTTTTTTTCAATCGTTTACACACAATTTTGACAACGGGACTCCGTCTCCTACAGTGCTTGTACAGTGCTTGGTATGTATATAGTATTTGTGTACTGTCTCTGTTTACCTCAAAGTAATGATGAGGAAAGTGTTTGTCATCTAAAAGATCCCATAACCTGCTCTCAAACAAACGTCCTGAATAAAACCCAGCACTCTGACATGTGTTTTGGATTTCTTACGGTCGTGTGTAACGGATGGGAACAGTGTGCAATCGATGACAGACATTGTGAGTGACATGTGTTTGTGGTTTTGGCTGAAATGTGTCATTTTGCAAACAGATCTGATGTTCTGCTAATTGCGTTTGGTGTTTGGTTAATTGTGTGCGGCATCTAGGAGACGGAGTCCCATTGTCAAAATTGCGTGTAAACGATTGAAAAAAACTGTAAAACAAGGGGCACCAGGAGTTTGTCAGTGTTGTAACTTTAGTAAATGTTATTGATGTTAACCGGAAGCACAATATTTCCCCTAACATTAACCAACCTGCTTTTGTGTCTTAGTGACACTGACGATAACACATTAGCTGAAACTTGAAACACTAAGGGTCTGATTTACTAAGATCCCAGATCTTAACTGCATGTGCCAAAACTTTTGGGTTGTTTTGCGGGTCATCTATTAGAAAAAACTGATTGACAAGACTGACTGACTGACAATTGTATTTAAATGAGGATTTTGCATGTTTCACTAGAGAATCTGGAGAATGACCAGTGTAAACACAGGAGGAAATTTAATTTAAATAGAGGAGTTAAAGGTGAAAATGAAAGAGGCTAATAATCACTTTGATGAGCTACAGCAACATAGTAAAGTTATTGTTCTAGCTTTCTAGCCTATAACTGTCTTGAAACCAGCAACCACATAAAAGTCACATTTGGCCTCAGTCAGTGCATCCTGGGTGTGAGGAAACCAGAGACAGCAGATCAGAATTTGTGCACATACATATCCTCTCTTGCAAGAGGTTAGCTAAACATTGTGATACAAAGTCATATATTGTTGCATATTTCATTGTTATTTTGTTGCATTGCAGGCAAAACCTCGCTCTGCTTCTGAAGCAGAAGGTCAACATGTACTAGGACTTAGGAGTGAAGAATGACTTCTTGCATTTCGTTGTGCATGCGCCACATGTTAAGACGTGATTTTGTGCTGTAATTAATAAAAGGTCAACGCCAAATGCTGGGCTTGTGGTTAAGAGGGCCCAGTAATTCATTTGGGAGGTGTGACGCCACTAAATAGCTTGATAACATTTAAATCAAGTGATTCAATAATGCGACATTCACAGAGAGCAGTGGTCTTGGGAGTAACTCACATACCTCCCTGTGTGTTTCTATGGTTCCAGGATCTGTCAAAATGATCATATTCATTTTCATTTTTACAGTGAATAACATTTATGTGTTGATGCTTTTGTGAATAAGAAATATTCTAGGTTTGGGTCCTTGTCCACTAAGGTTTGACTAGATGAAGATTCAGTGCTCAATACTAACGAAACTTAGTGTGTTGATTTACAGTGTATGAGTTTTATTATTATTATATATATAATTTGATCCACCTGTGTGTCAGTGAATGGATTTTTCAAGTCACACTGTACCCTTAGATGGAGGTCCAATATTATTTATTTGCTATTTATTTGTTACTACTACTTCAGTAATCATTCTTTTTGTCCAATGTATAAAGGATAATGTGAGCAACGGTGTTTCTTTATGTCATAAATAGTGTCTGTGTATTATTTATGACAGATGGTCAGTCAATATGTCATTGCCCAAAAAAGGTTGGAGTAACATTTATTTTGGAAACTGTCATAAATCTCCATGTTTTCTCTGTCTGTTGGCCCTGCAGCATCACACAGAAGTTGTTGGAAGACGAGAGAAGTGTGACACTGATCGGGCAGCTCTCAGTGATGTTTAGCAACTGTGTGCACACCCTAGAATGGTGAGAGCCCTTGAACGCCCCCTGAGCGAGGTAGAGAAGACAGCTGAGAATGGCAGCAGCTGTCGGCATGAAAAAGGAAAACAGATTTCATAATTTAGCCTGGTTGTATTTACGATTTTGGTTGTCTTCTTGTCTTACTCTTTAGTTGGAGGACTAAACTTCGGGTGTTAGCTGTAAGCTGCTGTAGAGATAAAATGGCATTTTAGAATGCTGCTTATGTGTGTTCACTTGATGTCAGACTCCAGAAGAGATTAAAAGTAAGGGTTTGGTGAATGTTTTTCCATAGCTCAGTTTTTATTTTTCAACTCATAATTCCTTTTAAAAAAGAATTTTTTTCAAGTTTAGTTTTGCTAAACCTTTCTATATTGAAATGCGGGGATAGTTAAAGAGGGATTTGGAGGATGCTGAATTGTAGTGAGCACCAGTGCTCCCTCTGGACCTTGGAAATATATCTGCGACAGATGAAAGGAATTATAACATGTAGTATGGTCTGCTCACTAGCCTTTTAAGAGTTTTCAGCTGTACGGGATTTCACATTACTCATTAGTTCATAAACAAAACACAAAATAATTTGTTATCAAGATCACATGGGTGAGATTCAGCAGTACAGATGCCCTGACATAAGCCTTGGATCTGCCTCAACTCTTCAGCAGTTAGCTATGAGCTGCACTATTTATGCAGTTACATGTACACTACCAGTCAAAAGTTTGGACACAGGTAGAAATGAGCATGTTTGTGAAAGAAAAGCAGATTTTATAACATCAAACTGATCAGAATGAATGTGTAACATTGTTCATATTGTAAATGACTGTTGTAGCTGGAAACAACTGTTTTTTTAAAGGAATATTTACACAAACATACAGAGGCCTAAATTCTGCAAACATTAGTACTGTCTTGAAATATTTAATGGGTTTCATGAAATTTAAAGATCCTACCTCCACTGATCCACGGTGGCGCTACTGATGCAGCACACACATAACCTCTGCTTCTTTGCTTAACATTTGTGAAATACTTCAGATAAAATGACCAAGTAGAAACCTAGGGTGTAGTTCACCTTTAAAGCAGGTAAACCTGTAGTAGAACCTAAATATGAGTATAAACATGATGTGTTTTCTTAAACATGTCACATCCTGCACATACTGTGACAAACTACATGTTTAGTGACATAACTGCCTCAAAGTAAATGTACTGCACACAGACACTGTGCAGACCCTTGTGGCTATACACACAGATACATAAATACATGTTGAGTCTAATTAGGACTTTTATCCTATAATCGTAACCTGTATGAAATATAAAGTAGTATTAAGTATTAAAACAAACAACTAAGAATGGCAACAAATCTAATAATCCAATGTAACAGTTCAATGTAGACAGAGAAGCAGAGACCACAGGCCAAAACAAAGAAAACATCCACTAAGGATACAGCTGGAACCAACATACACTGAGCCCTCTGACTTTCACAGTATCAAAGGCCATCTGCTGGCGTGCTCTCCCAGGAAACTTCCACAACAGGCTAGAAAAACATTATGGTGACTAAGCATGTGCATAACCTTGTGCTTGATTTTTTTCAACATAAAATCTAACAATATAGTTTCTAATACAGTTGTGTTTGCTGATGTGATGATGCTCTAAGAGCCTGGCCACAAGTTAACACATACTCTTAGACTCTATTAGCTCTAGTGATTCTTTCACATCTTGTAGATATGGTCACAGTGTACACTAACTCATGCTTATATAGCACAGGTTTTCAAATGTGCCATTCATCAAACACATTCATCTCAAATGAAAAGTAGGTAAATACTCATATGACACCATTACATCATTACAGTAAGAGGCCATGGCAGAGGGGCCCGAGGAAGAGGAGTTCATATGCGTGGTGGAGGGTCCAGCCCATTCTGAGTCG
>JAUYWH010000002.1:608784-621125 GCA_034779795.1 Ctenopoma multispine
CATGTTTTTAAGGTTTTGTGAGTGTTGGAGCATTTTGCTAACAAAATGAGTCATTTTGACCATTGAGATTCAGTTTTATCCTGTGTGTTAACTGTTTTGAAAATGTGATGTCTGAGTGGGCAAATGTGTTTAAGCAATCGAGAGAAACTGAAAAGGGACTTTTTCCTCTCGGCTATCGCCTAGTGGTGTACAAGTGGGGCTGTTGGGTTTTTTGTATAATGCTAAATATAGTTATATTCTGTAAGGTCTTAAACCTTACACTGTAAAGTCACTTGAGATGACTTTTATATAAATAAACTGAATTTACTGTAACTGAAAAAAGAAATGCCATTATATTCATGATGATAACAGTTTTTTATTCTAAGATCAAACTATTTAGCTGAGAACTCCTGAACAATCCCTTAATTATTTTTTAAGTGCTTTGCTGTATGTTATAAACCTGTGTCAAATAGCTACAAATGATGTAATATGTTTTTCTACTGACAAAGGGCCAAATAACCACAGCTAAATGCAAAAAAGAAGAAAAACTGCAGCTATAGACTGTGAGTAATAAATCTATTTATGCATAAACACACATGCTGTATCTTTATGTTTACTGTATGCATCAAGCCCCTGAGTTAACCTTTTTCCCTTTGTTTTGTGTGTGCGAGTCTGTGTGTGTAAATCCAGTCACAGCCTTGTTTTCCCACGACAGACGGTACAAGTGGTTATTGATGACACCTAAACTGTGCCTCCCTCTCCGGCTCATTTCCATTCTGCCTGCACCACACCTTGCCGTCTTCCTTTACGATGCTCTCATTAGTTGATTTGCATATTTATGCAGACAGGCGACCCACGGAACCCTGGGCTCAGGGAAATATGTGCATCTGTGTGTTGTGTAGCATGAAAGATATACAATGCCTCCCACTTTTATGGAAGCCCCTCATAAATTGTGCACACAGGACATTTTGTGAGAGGTGAGGTAAGAGCCTGTATAGTCCTGCTGGAAATTAATTGAGTGTCACTTTAAGAATCCGAGATGGCTTGTTGATAAAGTGCAAAGATTGATTGCACTCTGGGTTACTTTAATGGATGGGAGCTTCATAAAACACTAGATTATTTTCAGAGACAAGCTCCAGTTGATACAGTACTGTTCTGTGCAGTTTATGTATGTGTGTAGGTATTGTATACACACGTTTGTATTAGCATGTATCTCAACAGTCAGACATATACAGATGTGTGATGTGATGACAAAGGTGATGATAACTATAATGATGATGATGCGTCATTTCAATTAAAAAGGAGTTCATATAAACTTTATATTAGGCATGAAGTCAATATTAATTCTCCGCAAACAACCAACACTCTGGTTCTGTCCTGCCAGCTTTGAGGAACACACACACACACACACACACACATACACATGCAGACACACTGTAACTCACCCTTTCACTCATTAGTGCAATATCTCTCCTACCGTTTCCAGTTGTCAGTGTTTCAGCTGGGGTGTTTTTGGTGTCACGGCCTTGCCTGTAGAGACATGCAGGCACTGTCAGTGTGGATCACGCCCTAACACTGATGCCCCACACCCCAATACCCCTACAGTTAGCCCTCTCCCCTCCTGAACCCTCACAGATCCCAGTATGCAATGTTCTGCCTAATGCATTGACCTTGGACAGGTTTATCTTCCAGACTTCTTGTGACTTACACAGAAAACATATAAGTCAATAAAATAAATAATTTGGAATGAAAGTCTGATTATGAAAATATTGCACCAGTGAAACCATTACACAGTCTGTCAGTTCTTCTTTAGCAACATGGAAGGATTTTTGCTTTACCAACAGTTTAGCTGTCAGCTCTTCTGCATTTTTTCTCCATTTTTCCACATTAAGTAAAAGCTGGGCACATTTTAAATAATTACATTTTAATGATAGCATCAATTCAATCAGCAAAGCAGTGTTTGCTGGTCATTACTGTAAATTTAGAACCACAGAGAAATAGTACATTCAACAACAGGAAGCTTTCAGCATGCCCTCTTTCTGGTTGTTCTGTAAACACGACAGCTCAGAGGATTCAGCTTACTGCTGCTCGCAGTCATGAAAAAAGGCAACAAAATAAAACAAGTGGAATAATTCATGAAACACACCCTGTGATAAAACACAACTTTATTCAACATTTATATGAAGTTGAATAAAGGCACTTCCATCCTGACAAATAAAATCATTATCATCTTTGAACACTGAATACACAACAATAAAATAAACCCTGGCCATAACTAGCTTATTCTTTCTTGACTCTAGTTAACTATCATTTGCACAATAAGTGCTGGATGTTCAGTTCATTGTGAATTATTCTGAGAACATTGCAAACTCTTCCAGTTGTTCCATGTTGCACAGAAGTCTTTCACTCCTAGGAATATTCACTGTCACAGAACAGAATCTCCGTCCTGCGTTTACCTTCTCATTGCTGCTGCACATCCATTTAACCAATGAGCTGATAAAGCAATTCTTACATGGCTTCTCGTGATGCATTCTTGTTCACCTGGAGTTTTCTCTGTGTGAAAGGAAGCAAAACCAAGAGGAACACAGACCAAGATTTTCAAAGTGGTCCACTGAGCTGGACCAGAGCAAATGAAATATAGGTTTGAAACTCTAGTATAGAGGTAGAAGTATGTTGAGGATATTTTCACACCACTTTAATTTAATCTGCTTGAATTGATTTCTGGTTAATTTCTCCCCTTGGTGCAGTTTGTAAGCAGGTCTGAACACAGCAATCACGCTGGAGGGTGGAACAAACCAACCACACTGAGAGCCTTTTCTGGATGTGGTTTTGGTTCACTCACAAATTAAACATGTTGCATAGCAACCTTTCACTCCTAGAATAATTAACTTCATCTGCCTGTGTTTACTTTCTTATTTACCCTAGACCTATTCAACCAATGAGTGGTCTAAACCAATCTCACATGTTTGAAATGAAACGAACAGAACGGGTCCCTTAAATCGGAGCGAATGAACTAGAGGAGACCTATTTAGCGTTTCATCACCTGCCACGATAAAGCTAGACACAAATCAAAAGTAAAATGCAAACAGTGATCCACAACAACAAAAGCACACTGTGAAGTCATTGCACATTTTACAACTGGACTTTAGCTCAAACAGCCAGTAACAGTAGAGACACTAGTCAGTGTGTGTCTGTTTAAATGTGTTTGTTTTCAGCTCAGCTTCTGACTGATCTCAGAACTCATCAGAAACTCCAGTTCCTTATTTCCCTCCAGTCGCTCCTTTTTTCTCTCATCTCCAGGGCTGATAGTATTCAGGCACCACGCTAGATCTCTGGCGTACTGATTTGGTTGGGAAAAATAAAAATCAGGTTTGCCCAGTTATCTGACACTAAACCTGAGGGGTGCGGCTCAGAGCGCAACTTTCACTCTCAACCACACCAATAATAGGCCTACTAGCCAATAAGCTAATCAGAAATAGGGTAGGGGCGGGCTTTGGGTCTTTGCCAAACTATACAGATTGGTACAGATGGCAGCAGTCGCTCCACGTGTGAATGTGTTTTGTGCTTCCCATACTGGTAACCCAAACCGTAACTAATGGGCAGCACGTTTATGAAGCCAGGACAAGACACCAATGGTGTCTATATAGGGCATAAGGAATAAATGGCGCTGAGCTTGAATAGAGGAGGTGTGTAGTGACGAAAATCCCTTTGGAAGCTGGTGCCAAAAGCTCCAGCAACCAGGAGCATGCTTTTACATTTTGTGTGCAAGTTAGCGCTATATGAAACTAGCGCGAAAAAAGTGCCGTCACGGTATGAATTACACCCCAGTTATAAAGCAGCAGTCCGAGCAATGCAACATGCCTCACATTTGCCGGGGGGCAACAGCCACGGCAGATATTCCACCCTCAGTGTCGGATGGCGTGGCTAAAAATTCACTTCTGCTCCTTCATTGCTGAGCTTGTCCTGTCATTTACCATCACTCATCTACTCGTCACTTTATGTAAGAAATTAGCAGACGATAAACCCGTCCTCGCACAACTGTTTGTCTCGTGGCAGCATGCAAGCTATCTCAAAGGCTACTAATTAATTCCTAGTTTGGTTTGGAGTAGTTTAATAGCCACCTACTGAACTTTCTTGGTACGCTGTAGTACTGTAGTTTCAGTATGCTATACAAGAAGTAGGTAGGCAGGTAAGTGACTAGTTAAAAGCAGGGATGGATTACTGAACAGGTCTACCAGGCCCAGGGTTACAAAAGCTCTGGTTCTCTGCACAAAGATGCTACTGTAATACTGGCTTATACTGGGTTTATTCATCTCATGTCTGAATGTTGTCCATTTATTTCCACAAATTTACCAGAATCTATCATTTAAGGGGCTTTTTTTAGAAGTTTTCTCACAGGGGACCACACCCCTTGACATAAATGATGATCAGGGTTGAACACAGGCTGTTTATATATCTGGGCCCAGGGGCCAACAAGTTAGGTGTGAAAAGTGTGTTGCATACATGGCACCTCCACCCCTGCTCACCTCCCAGTTCACACATGTCTGTAAACGTGGAAAAAACGTTCAGGCTCAGGAATTTTTTTCACTATCAACCCTGCATCTCTGTACATTCATGAAGAGGTCCAGGAAGCCCAAGGATACGTGCACATTTTTCATTCCTTTTTTAACTTGCCCAGATGTGTCTTCTTTTCAGTGTGTACAGTTCCAGGAAGATTTGCATCTAAATACCTACTTTCCATCGACTCGTGTGTAATCCTGCATTCAGGCTGAATTGGAAGGTTAGAGCCAGCTGTTGTTGGAGGCAGTACATAGGTTGAATCTGGGAGTGTAAAGAGAGAAGCAAACCAGTGACATGCAGAAAAATCTTTATTGATGTCAGTAGATAATGATTCATTATGTCTTAATTTACTCAAACTAGTTGCTTAGGAGGCAGCCAGTTCCCCACCTGAGTTTTACCTGCAACTATGAAGACTCCTCAATCTTCATGCTGGTTTACTTACAAAATGAATTCATTGATTTAGACATTTATGTGTTATTGTTCCTCATCTGTTCACTTTTCTAATGAGTAAATCAACTGTTTTAAACCGTGTGCTATTAGTTACATGACTGACTGTGGTGCTGTCATCATGTGTCACGTTCTCACTGTCTGGGGTGTACTGACAGGTGTGGACGGGTGTGCAGCTCTGAAAACACGTCTTTCACAGAGCTCAGGCAAGAATGGGACTGACAGTGACCGAGATGAAAACTGTGATCGCATTGTTACCCACTGACAGTCAGCACCGTGTTAATTCTGTGCATTTGTTTCATTGCTGTAAACTCTGACTGGACTGAGGGAAAATGAGCAGAGAGAGAGAGAGAGCTGATGAAAAGTGAAAACAAAAAAGAGATGACGGGGAAATTAGAGGGAAATGAGGAGAGACAGAAATGGGACTGCTTACAGTATACATAAAAAAGGTAATCCTGTAGCTTAATGTGAGCAGGGTGGAGGCTAGAGATGGAGGAGAATAGGAATAAGACAATAAGACAGTGGGATGAAAGTGATGAAAAGGTTTTTGTTGTATGATACCAGTATTTTTTATGTAAGCTGTAACAGGATGTCATTTGTGCTGAAACTCACAGAACATCTTCTCTTTTCATTTACAAGGAAAAAAACATCCTCCAAATTGTTCTGATTTATTTTTTGGTCCACTGCACACTGATACACTTTGTATCGTCTTCTCAAATGATATGTTTAGCCCTCAATATTTCACTGGTTCTATCCCCAAGGACATACTAAAGTGGACTGTAACCACTTTAAAAAACCTCTATGCACGTATACAACTTGTGCTACTCCATCAAATACGTGTTGAGAAATGAAATAAGTTTTGTGTGCATACCTTTCAGAAGAAATCTACATATCTCTAACGTCTTCCCCCGAACCAATAGACATCTGCCCCAGTACAGTAGATGTGTATCATTGTGTTGAGATGTAGTCACCTGTTGACCTTCACAGTTGTACTGATGCTATGGGCTGATTGGGACAAGAAGAAACCGTGTTGCCTTCACTGTAGTTTGTCCAGTCACACGGAGCAAACACGTGTTTTTCCACTACATTTGTGCTGGTAGCAGTGGTGCTCACAGATCTGTGCAGGGTTGAACTCTTTCTACATTATACTGTGAGTGGCTTTTTATTGTGTGCAGAACACGGCCTGCTTCCATTGTCGCTGTCAGTGATGACATATTTAAGTTAATGCACATAGTAGCACAATTTTGAGGTGATTCAACCCAGCTTGACAGCATATGATTAAAAGAGTGTAGACGTTTGTTAAGTGCTACTGGCTATAACATGAAAGCGATGAATACATCACCTTCTTTTTATCTGTTTTGGTGGTTAAATGTAGTTCTTGTTGAATGTTGTTTTTTTACTTGATTATGAATTTGTATATTTTGTATATACAGTACATACACCACTCTGATGGGCATCTGCAATTTTGTTGTATTACTTATACAGTGGCAATAAAGGCATCTAATTTAATCTAATTCCTATTCAAAGGTTCTGCATAAAAAGTACTTTTCCTTTTGGTAACATGATAATTGCTTGAGCTAACACAGTGCTGTGAAAAAGTATGCATTTTTGTCAAAGGTGATTTAGATCATCAAACAAATTTTATTACTGTATTATAGAAAGAGTAAGTACAAAATGCAGTTTTTCAATTCTGATTAAATTTATTAAGAGTAAAAAGCTCTAAACCTAAATAGATGTTTGTGGAAAAAGTCACAGTTACACATTATCCAACACATTCTCATGCCATAATGATGCTTCCCACATGGCATCTCAGTACCAACACTAAAGGTACCCATTGGCAAAGTCTTTGATGTCATGGGTATGTCAGTGACTGGACCTCTCAACAGGGTAGAAACATACGTTTCTCAAACATCGTTTGAGCGACTTTACACACAACAAAAAATAAGTTTGAATAAGGCAAACAAGCTTTAGACAAAAAGACAAAATATAATTCCTGAAATGATCTTCTTACAACTGACAGTTTCTCACACAATCATTTGACATCACCATGCATATTGCAGGTAGTACTGAAAAGTGACAGATTTTTTTCATATTTTGCCTTTATACACCAAAACATAACATTCAGGAGGATGAAGATCATGATGGTATGGAACAGACAAGTGTCATAGCAACTGCTGTTAGTATAACACAATTCAACAGCAGCACAAACTTCAGATTGCAGTATATTAAATATAGTTTAAGCATGCACACTGACACTTACACACCTATAATAAAAAAGCATGCAGCAAACAGCTATCGTTGAAAACGCAAAGAGCATTTTCACATCCAGAGTAAAAACACATTATACAGCACATCAGGTGGTTGTATCCGAGGTGGCCGTATATCCTAACACACTGCCATCAGTCTAATCCTGGAACAGAGAGGGAAGGGGCGAGGGGGTAGAAGCTGTGTGTGACTGGTTAGACATGATGGGATGTGATGCCTTTATCCACATGTAAAAGAGGGCAGCGGGAGTGGAGGGATCACAAGGCCCTGTGAATACAGCCAGGAAATGTCTGAGCACGGTATAGCTACCCTGACAGACAGACTGTCCCTATCACACACACAACACCCTCAGTCATGGTGTGTGTTTGGTTGTGAGGGTGGGATAAAAGGGTAGATGGGTGATCTGGAAAGGTCTTGGCAGCTCAGGCCTGGTGTGCGTAGGCAAGTGTCTTCAAAGGTATATGTCAGTGTGTGTGTGTGTGTGTGTGCACATCTATTGTTAAAGAATACATCTGTCAGCTCACAATGTCGACAGAGGCACAGGAAATGTGAAGTGACTGACAAATGACAAATGGATCTTTGGTCAAAGTGCAGTTATACACTAGCTGAAATATTAAAGGTACATTTTGTGCTATAAATGACAGATGTCACAGACAGGCATCTGTAATCCTCCACATGACATTTTACACTGCTTTAACATTTTTCTCTTTTCAGCATCCATACAGTGAAATCAGCAGACCTATAACTCTTCTGTAAAGGTCTGCAGTCCCATCTTGTGTGCCAGTGCTCAGTATAAGACACGCTACAAGCTGACAGGCATTCATAGCACCGTGTTAGGTCATTTATCTGTACAACAGCATACCTAGTGTCCCTCCTGGTGAGTGTCATTCAGCACATCTTCAGAATTTTATATCACCAATTGTATCATTACATTTGTTTTGAGTATAAGACATGTTAAAACCTGCTCAATGAAACTAATTAAAGGTAAGGGAAACATGTTTTCTTCATTCTGAGAACACTATCCCTTTCTTTGACCAAGAACACTTAATTAATTGAAGCTCCTTTTCACCTTGGACATAAAGTAAAACTTCCAGTCAAAGAAAGTCATTGGAAATGTGGCCTAATGAACTCAGTAATGAACAGGCATGGAGCTAATGTTTTGTTTTCCTGACATAAAATAGAGACCTAAGCCCCAGTCTGACTGGATTTGCATGATTTAGTCTAGATGAGGGCTTTTGGTTTTTGTTATTGAATTAATGAGCATTTAAATATCTTCACCAAACTATTTATACTGTACAATAGTTAATCATAAAATGACCATGATATGACCTTAGAGATTAAAGAGAGATGCTAAGTTAAAGTATTGGCTTGTCAGATAACAATGGTACATCCAGCTTTAGGGCAGGGAAATATGGCCAAATATTATCAAAATATCCCTTATACTTATAAATATTAATTATTGTTATACCTGTATACAGTCAATACTTTGTTTGCTAACATAGAGTAGGAAACAGTACAGTATATGTTATGCTAGGCATACAGGGGATCACGTTTTTTGGTCCTGATCTGTAATGAGTCTTTAATTATTAGTATAAATATATACTGTAAATACCGATATTTGAAGTACAACATCCACTTTATGACACATGAACCCTATATGACATATCAAACATATGTGGTGTAGTGTTTTCTTGAGTACTGTCTGCAAAGCTTCTGTCAGGGTGCATTTAGCAAGAATTTCCAATGTGTTTATGTGGCCTGAAAGGTGAAATTGCTTAGCAAAGCTGTGAAAGACTCGACCACTGTTATTTTGTGTGATCACTGTGAATTTACAGCTCGATCATCCACAGCATTTCCCCTCCTTCTGAAACTGCTGCAAAAACAGAATGAAATGGAAATAACTCCTAACATCCTCTTGCATGCATGCATAACACTAACATTTTAGTTCGTGGCCCAACATAGTTTCTAAATTACTTCTTTATAGAGTAGAAGTGATTTCCAGGAAGTTGTTGTTAAACCTAAAAGCTGAGATTGGGCAAATCAACCTAGAGTATGATGGGAAAGTTAAAGTAGCACAGTAACAATCAGTGAAACACTTCTTAAAATGCATCTTCACAGCATCTGGGAGCGGTTTCTCCTGGAATAGTTAATTTGCAGAAAGGTAAGAGTTTGACTCATTAACTGAAGAACACAGATGCGGAACAAATAGAAGTTTAGTCACTGACAGAAAGACAGTAGAAGCAACTTCTGAAATACTCATATACATAAAGATTTTTCTATTTACTCAGGTGGAACATGCAGTACATTTTGTCACCGTTTAACAGAACAAATTAAGGTGTCAATTTCTGCAGTCTCCAGTCTTCTACTCATTTGAGTCAAACTCTAGCTTTAACTCTTAGTCATCCAGGTCATAGCAAAAATGCCAGTGTTCATTTTTCAGTGTAAGCTGAAATCTGCAGTTATTTTACCACATAATTGAGCTAAAATAACACTTCGGGTGTTAATGGATGAGAAGTGCATTGTAAGAATTGACGCTAGCTAGCATGAACTCAGCCAAGTGCAACTAACGTTAATGTTAACTTAGTTCACAATAGCATTTGGGTGAATAAAATGAATACAGTTTGCTAATGTCACAGTTTTTAATAAACATGTTTTTTTACATTTCATTCGCAACAACCAAAGCCTAAGGGGAACTAGGACGACTACGACCGGAGTGCAGACTGGAGCAGACAAGGGAGGCGCGGTGTGGGGAGACGACACAAGCTGAGTCTGACTAACTTTCACGTTAACCAGACATGTTATAACTCGTCCAAACTTTAAGTAAAGATTCACAGAGGCGCTGGGTTTAGTAGTAGCTTCACTAGCTAACACAGACTGAATTTAGCTCTGTGTTAACCAGTTTTGTGAGAAACAGCGTTTGTCGTCCAGACACGGAGCTTTGGGTTAACGGTACTGTTCAGAGCTGGGCTACAGGAGCTTTTCTGTGCGCATGTCAGTAGTTACGGTAACATTACGGCAGAGGCTCATGCTGACAGAGGTGTGTTTTGTGTTAATACTAATATTTTTACTACAATACCAATATGCACACTTAAGTATCTGTACTGTGCTATCTATTTTCTTATTCCATAATATAACACTTAATAAATTCCTTTTTTAATTTTAGTGCTGAAGAAATGTGCCAAGTTCTGTGATGCTGAATGATTCTGGACAATTGGAGGTGGATTTAAGTGGATTCAGACATATTTGAAATTTGTAAGTTGTTTCAAGTGGTCAATGGTGCGAAATTAAAGCCATGTATTTCTTAATTGTTTCATGTATTAATTTATAGCTAGTTTAGCTCTGGAATTAATCTTGACTGAATTTTCCAACAATAATCTGTGTGTGTCATCAGAGTGGTCACCAACACCTGCACCTGAAGGATTCTCACCACTTTGGACATGTAAGTTATCCTCTGATGTGTTGAAACACAAGCTGATATTTTATGACAATACTGAAGAGTAGATCTCAACATGAAATAATCTAACGGCATGTTCTCCTCAAAAGGATCAGCCAGCCAGAAAGGAAAGACATGGACACACATATCAGGTATTTCTAAAATGCTTCATCATACATGAATTACTGGCAGCTTTGTGTTTGCTTTGTTTGCACTCTAATGTGTTGAAGTCTTCAACGATTACAACAATGTTCACTGTGCTGACCACCTAATTAAATTCATGAAGGTATGTATTTAAATTGTGTTATAGTATTTTTAATTTCTGATGTGAACAATATTAAGGGTTGATATTATTTTTTAGGATGGCAACATTCAGCAGATTTATGTATCCTAGATAACACGGACACAGTTTGATCTAAATGTGTGCATGGGAACAAAATAATTGCGCAGTGGTAGTAGTAGCAATGGTAGTAGTAAAACTTTAAATGTTTCCTATTAATTTAGGCACCAGTGCTGGCACTCACCACCACTTTCACAATTGTATTCCATGTGATTAATTAGTTTTTAGTTTTTTTTCTCTTTGTCAGATTGGGAGAAGCCTGGAGAGTTTCAACAAGGATACTAGAGCTGCTCAGCAAAAGAACTGCATTCAGAATTTCTACTTTGCCCTGGATTAACAAACTCTTCCCTTCACGATCCAGCCTGGAGTTGTGATGAGGCAATGTGCAGCTTCTCCATTATGGCGCTGATGTTAGCAACGTGAAAAAGAGTCA
This sequence comes from Ctenopoma multispine, assembly GCA_034779795.1. NCBI lineage: Eukaryota > Metazoa > Chordata > Actinopteri > Anabantiformes > Anabantidae > Ctenopoma > Ctenopoma multispine. Next base: position 620,242 of record JAUYWH010000002.1, read on the forward strand.
TCAGAACTGTTCAGTGGAATTTGGACTGGAGTAAGTATGTATAACAGGTCTTACAGTATAATTTTGTATGGCTCCATGAAATGTGTTAACTTGAGCTGTATTTCATGTTTTAATACCCAATAATTTTGTGCAGATCATTATCTTGTAGTTCTTGTAGTTGATAGGTTTCTAGTTGTTTTACACCTGTTAGCATTTGTATATGAAGACAAGCGGCAGTGTTAATTTTATAACACCAGCACTAGTGTAAAATAGCGCTAACACTGCCCAGCGTTGATTCTTAACACTCACACTAGTGTTAGCATTAGAAAGTCAACACTACTCAGTGATACTTTTATAACACTAGCACTAGTGTAAAATCTTACCAACACTACTTATTTTTTGAACACTAACTCCAGTGTAAAAATATAGTCAACATTACTCAGTGTTGGCCAGTGTTAAATTTAAACTCTACACAGTGTTGAACTAACTCTAGGTGAGTGTCAATAAAGTAACACTTTCAAAAGTGTTAATTTTACACTAAAAGCGTGGACATACACTTTCCCCATAGTCCCAAAAATGTCTGCTCAATGGCAACTTGAAGATGTTCCACCTCTCTTATGAAAGGCTTCTTCATCTATCTGACTGTCAGTCCCAGGTATTTCACCAACATGGAGTTGTTAAGTTGTTGATACTTTGAGGGTTGTTGAGGCCACTTGGCCATTTGTGGGTTGCTGTATGTGTATCGGATGGTATCAGTGTCTTGTCCAAGGACACTTCGACATATACAGTACAGGCCAAAAGTTTGGACACATTCAAGTCATGTTATGTTGTTTTCTTTATTTTCATGACCATTTACATTGGTAGATTCTCATTGAAGGCATCAAAACTATGAATGAACACATGTG
>JAUYWH010000002.1:621225-634785 GCA_034779795.1 Ctenopoma multispine
CCAGAGGTGTTTAGCACTTGTTGGCCCCTTTGCCTTCACTCTGCGGTCCAGCTCACCCCAAAACACATTGAATAAGAGAGCTGTCCAATCTTTTGGCCTGTACTGTAGCTTGCAGAGACTGGGAATTGAACCGCTCACCCTTGGTTTTGAAGACGACTGCTCCAACCACTGAGCTATCATGCCGCATTGATAATTGCATTGCATTGTCCACTGCCATAGTTGCTGTGTTTTTCTGATGTTTGGTGCAGAGTAGTTTTGGACAGTGGGTCTGTCAGATCTGCAATTAATGTGCTATATATTTACTTCCATTGTCTATGCAAGTTATATCTTGATGAAACCATTTAAGCTTATGATAAAAAGCTCCCCTTGAAACTCCACCTACAGTTTGTTTTCCCACTCTATTTCAAGTTTCCACTTCATTTCTCCCAGCCAGTGTTTTACATAGTCATGGCTGACACATTTTCTCTGCTTTTTAGTGAGCAGAGACATTGAATTTTCACCAGCCTTTCAAAACAGTGTAATAAAAACCCCTACAGCTATACAATGCCAGCTGACTGTGGGGATGCTGCAAATCAAGTGCACATATTTACAGAAAGGCCAGGAAGCCTCAGAAAAATGAAGGTCAGCTTTTACATTTAAACACTTGTGTAGTGCTGAGAGGTGCATTTGTAAGTGCAAATTATCCACGACTGCTTCTGTAATGTTTGAATATGTTATCTACTTTTCAGAGCAATTCCCTGTCCACTTGAGAAAACAACCATTGTGTTTCTAAGCTTATATTAATTAGAGTGGCTCATAACTCGACTCTATCATACAGTAATTAGGTTAGTGTAAGCTCCATGGCCTGTTCCATGGGTACAACTCATTTAAGCACCAGGATGGCATGCAGTCTTGTTTTCTTTTCTAGTCCAGACTACATGAACAGCTTTAAACCTGTCATGAACATTTTTATTCCCCATGTTGAACAATTGCACACAAACAGAAAAGCAACAGATCGTGGGATGTTCTTTTGCATTAGGTTAAAGCCCGTATGTCTTCAGTCAAGTGCCATGGAAATCCTGTTGGGACAAAGCATATAGCTCTATTCACTGCAGCCTAATCAAGCGGTATCTGAGTTCCAATCCTCTTATAATGCTTGACTGGACCACACTTCTCTAATGGTGAATTGTAGCTACTGGCTGAAACTCCAGAGAGAGAGATGGGAGGGTTACAAGATTTTGCCTTGTTGCCCTGTCTATCTTGGTCTAAAACCTAGCCTCTCTGCATGCATGTGTTGGTAATACACTGAGGAATGATGCATCTGCTGTTGCTTTCTTCATGATTTCATCAACACAACTATGCATAGCAAGAGAAGGATGGAAATAAGTTCAAAAGAATTTCCAGCTCACTCTCTAAATGCCTCGTCTTTCTGATTGGCTCCAGTTACCTTCATGTGATGTACAATGGTTGGTACTGCTTTTTTCACACCAAATGCCACCACCTTGAAAAGCATGAGCACACAGCTTAGGACTGAGCCACTTCACAGAGAACAATCACGCTCATTTCATGCTCCTTTATTGTGTGAAAATCCAGGCAATAGGCAGCTGAAAGTCTCTCAGAGTCTTGTGGCCCCATGTAAAAGACAAAACTCAGGTCTGGGTTGATGCTTGGTTGAATAGAAGGAGGTAATTAGCATTCCCATGGATGGGAACTATGGATCAGCCCATGTTGCGTCCAGATGTCGAGGCCAGTGCTCAGGCTGTTAGCTCACTGGTCCATGAGACTTGATCCATGGATGGAAAACAATGTCCCCCGGCCCTAATTAGCTCGCCAGTCAAGTGTCCCTAATTGGATTATGGGCCTGGCTTTTTTGGACGCGGTGTACACAGCGGAGAGCAGGAACTATTAGGGTGCACCGAACACAAAAGGACCCTCAGTCAACTCTCAGAAACACAGACAAATATTCAGGCATAATAACCCTTTTGGATTTTCCCCATTACACTTAGATAGTGAAGTTGGTTGGATCCAGGCAAGGACTTGAAAACGCTTGAAGAACAAAACCACAGGGCCACAGAGGCTGCACGAACTGGAGTTTTCATTTGTTACTGCAAAGCACAATATCACATGTTGTGGGTTGGCATACTGGAGAGGGTTGTTTGACATGAATGCTAAGCTTCTCTTTGCCTCCAGAAAACAAAAGGCATTTTACTGATACTCAATATGCTGAAAAGGAAACAGCTTGCACAAAAGATTGAACAAACCATTGTGTAGAATTACCCGCTCTATTCATCATTTGTTTGAACACAGCAAGGTCAGCACCAGAACTTTGTATCTGCTGTATTCAGTAGGCTATATGAGAAGGAGATTAATGCAGCATAGATGTGTAGTAGTTAATAGTGCTGTGTTTAGAGCCCTTTCTACTTTCTGCGTGATTAACAAGCACACAATTATTTAGGCTAAGGATCGGTAACAAATCTATAAGCAAGTGTCTTCATCTCAGATACAGTATTATATTACAGTATAAAACACTGCTTTTTCAGGCAGTCTTTGTGCATTAACAATTTATAAATGGAACCACTTTTAAAGACTTAGACGAAACAGTGAGTCAGGCAGATTCAGTTGTCACGCAGTGTCACTACAGAAAGGAGAACTTTTATAATCTTCCACTTACAAATGAAAAGTTGTGATAAGCACTAAAACACTGTCTTGCTCTCTTGACTTTTATTGCTACAGTCTTGGGTAGGTATCAGCATTAGCACAAGGTGGTTAGGTATTGTTGAGAAACTGATATTAATGCTGGTTCACTGACTTTATGGCTCTCCTCTATCTTCTGGTAGACTCTATTTTAGCTTGTTACAGAATCAGACATTTTAATGGTTTACTATGAATCTAAAACACAAATTAAGCAAAATATGTGTATATATTCTAAATATAATAAACCACATCTCATCTGTTTGTTTTTATCAGTCATGTGTTCATTATTAAAAAAAAAACTTATATGGCCTATATTCAATGGGCTATATATTATTTGCTAATTTTTGACAAAGCCAGATCAAGCTCGTTAATGAGGCCTGCAGACACGTAATTACATCTCACAAAGGGAATTTTGAACAAGGCACTCTTTTGTTCTATTGACCACATACATTTATGTGTGTGTGTTTGCCCATCATCCGTTATTGTTGCTAGTATTAGACATTTAGCTCCTGACAGGCCACACAAGTGTGGTTCCAGAGCATCCTTGATAAATCGGACAAAGTGAGAACACTTCCACTGCTTTGACCTGTTTAAATGTCTACTTTGAACTGGAACAGTACTTGGTACTTGGGCACTGGATGATGATGTTTCATAACTCTGCAAGAACACGAGTACAGAGAAAAACGTTTGTGTTTTTTTTTCCAGAATGCTGTACATTTAAGCTCTCATTTAGATGAGCTGGCTGCTTGCACATAAAGCCAAAAAAAAGAAACATACTGATTAATCCCTTTGAAATTTTCCAGTGTTCTTGGGACTAATTGCTATGATTTGGATATGAAGAGTTCATTGTGAGCATAAAATGTACTCCTTGTTTTATAACATTTTCATTTGTGATGATGGCATGTGGGAACAGTCTCTGTTGGCCAGTGAGAGTTATGTGACATGGGAAAATATGTACTTATTATGGACTTGATGCAATTAGATCTTTTTTATTTTAGGTCTCACTGGAGAGGTGAAGAAAAGGACACTGGCTACAGACCGAAAAGAGTCTGTTTGGCTGCTAGAGAATAAATATCTGTAAGTGATGTAAGGTGGAGCAAGACCTCTTATACCTTTATGTTAAGTGTGACCACTGAGGGGAACCTGATCCCACTTTCTGTCACTTCACTGTACAAGTCAAATACCAATTTAGGAGCTTTAAGCTCAGTGGTGCTGACATTGAAGTCATGAGACTGTGATATATTTCATTGATAGCCAAACATGACCATTTTTTCTTTTGGTGATTGGGTTTAGGTTTCTCATTTGTAAAGACTATCTTGTTGAAAACAAGCTTGTTTTCTGAAATAATTGAAGAGCCGGTATGGAAATCACACGAGCTATTTGTTGAAGGAAACACGAAAGCTAAAGTCTGGGATGACAAGGAAAATCAGTCTACAGCACTCTACAACAGGTTATAATATAGTCATATGGCAAAAACTGCCTCCAGTGAGTCACACTGCCATGATCAACAACCGGTCGGGGCAGATGGCTGCCTAACACTGAACCTGGTTCCTGCTGAAGGTTTCTTCTGTGAAATGGAGTTTTTCCTCTCTACTGTCGCCTAGTGCTTGTTGGTTTTTCTATAATATTTTGTATATTTTTATATTCTGTGTAGAGTCTAGATGACTTGTGATTTGGTGCTGTATAAATAAAGCTGAATTTAATTAAATGATGAAGAAAGTCAAGCTTTCTTTATCATTAAATACACAAACTAGCACACATGTTTAGGCCAACTGTCAAACCACACAGGCCTGGATCTCACCCATCCATCCCAATGCTCTGGGTGATATACAAGCCTGCCCAATTAGTCCTACAGCCCTCTGTGACAGACATTTATATGGAAATCGAGATCAAGCTTTTTCAGTTAGTTACACAGACCTTGTGATTCCCTCTAACATTTGTTGAGACATTCAGGCAAATGCACACAGAGTGGTGCATCAACTCTCGGAGTGTGAGTGACAGCATGTCAGGAGAGAGCTGAGCTGTCTACAACAGCACTGCACAGTTTAACAAATCAGAGGTGACATCAGATGTGGGTGAGGGATTGTAAGGGGTTTAAGGGCTAAGGGGGACTTTGCCACACAGGACACTGCTTTGTGTGCAATAGTGACAAACTTTGAAAGGTGGTACTAAAGCTTTAATTACTGAGATTTAGTGCTGACATTCAATTTTGTATTTGTAAAAGCAGTACAATACACCAAAGAAAACCACACTTTGTTGTCAGTTGCTTCATCAGGCCACAGGTCTGCCACCATGTTTATCACTCTCTTTCTCTGTCGTCATCTTCAGCGTCCCCTCTCCATCACCATCGCTTGGGTCCTCATCCATGCTCATGAGAATCCAGGTCCATCCACAACTTAAGCTTTATCTATCCTTCACCATCCCAGGGGTCCTTAACTTGGTTCGTCCTGCTCTATCCACATTCACCCCATCTTTAGCCATCACTGAATGGCATTGTAAAACCAAGTGTAAATAGGGTCTAAGACTTTAATTTCAGCCACACCATTGAACTAAATTAACTCTTAAGTTCTTTCTTATCCTTGTGTCTCTCCTGATTCAAATCTGCTCAGTTAACCTGGGAGCTTGTTTCCTGCCTTTCTAAGTGCTTGTGTTTCTTGACCTAATTTTAGAAATGTTTCATGTTCCCAGATCTCAGCAGTTATCCTAATGAGAATGATTTTAAATAGAATAATGGCACCATCAACAACTTAAAAACTGAAGGAACATAATCAAAAATAGGTTTTGTTTCAATTTCACTGCACCGTGAATTGTTAGAATTGCTATAGTGATCAACACTTTTTCAGGTTCTTTGGCATTAAGGAGGTTCCCAACCTCTTGTCTTTTAATGGACAGATAAAGATGTTGTAGTTTCACTGAGGTTCTATTTGACTTACCAAACCTTTGTTCCATGTCATGTCCCAGGTTTTTTCTTTTTTACTCACAACCCTACAACACCACTGTATCTTCTGTATTTGCTGGGAAGGGCTGAAAACCAGAAGTAAAAGAGTGAGTATTTAGATATTCACGATCTGGAGTTATTGCTGAATATTTGAACCTTTGTTTTATAGTAGTACAGTTGACTTTCTTATCTACTTTCTGTTGCTTGTCTGGTGTTTAGATTTTTTTTTGCACTATAATTTTACCTGTCCTTGGACTACTGAATTATAGATTGTTCTGTTTAAATAACAACAAAAAGCAGAAGAAAACCACAATTTACTGCACATGAAACTTTACATAAAAGACTGAATAACAAGCTGTTTCGATGTCATCCTCTTGACTCAACAAGCAGATGCAATAAAGTGGAATTTACACTACTGATGTGGACCATGATGATTTAAATTATGTGTGACCTAAATTCCAGAGGCCTTAATCACAACTTTGCTCTTGCATGCTATACAATTTCACAGCATATTAATTTCACGCACACACCGAACACGCTGCCTTTGCTGGCAACAAACCTTTACAACATTACATTTATTTACTGTGCATTTCATTGCTCTTGATCTACAAGCCTGGACAATACATAGTGCAATACATAGCCCACGTCAAGGTCCTCCCTTACACTCCTAGGCAGGGAGATACTGCTAGTTCCAGCCCTTGGCAGATGGTTGGGTCGCCTCAACCTTTGGAGAAGCCCTAGAAAAGTGAAGAATAGAAACGTTGTCATGATGAGGCTGATTCAATTCAATTCAGTTTTATTTATAGAGCTCCAATTCACAACAGAAGTCATCTCAAGGTACTTTACAGTGTAAGGTTTAAGACCTTACACCTTATATAGGCATGACTGCAAAGTTAGCATGAGTGAACAGAGAAATTAAAGATTTCTTTAAAAGATGGACACTATAGTCTCCAGAGAAAGTGCAGCTGGACAATCAGGAGAGAAGATGCAGTGGAAGATCCAAGTGCACATATGTCCAAGAAAGCACATACAAGTGTCCTTGAGAAACAGATGCGTCACTGCTACTGACTTGGCTGCATTGTTGAATAAAACAAAAGAGAAACCAGTGTGCACATACACTGTGTGTAGGTCAATTCAGGTCAGCTGGCTTCATGGGCAGAGTTGCCAAGAAAAACTCTACTAAGGTTAGTGGACTTTAGATAACTGGAACCAAGTCTTGTGGATTGATGATATGAAGTTTGAGGTGTTTGGATCCAAGAATAGTACACACAAAACAAAGCTCAGATAAAAACTGCAACAACTAATTAGGGATAACTTTATTTTGCAGCAAGTCAATGGCCCCAGGCATTTTTCCTGGTTGTGTAGGAATTATCTGGAGAAGAAAGTAGATGCTGGAATACGCTCAGTGATTTGTTAATAAGAACGATAACTAGTGAACAACAGCTCAGATATCAGAATGTCATTTTCAAAACATAAACCTCCGACCTGACCCTGCTTATGGTAAAAGAAACTCAGTGCAGTGCAGTTGAACATGACAGACACACTCTGATGTTATTGATCTTGTTTTCTTGTTTTAAGTATCAGAAGTGGGCATGGATAAATAATATGGAGAAATGCATTAGATTTGGTTTTAGCATGCTGTTATTAAGCAGAAGCTAATGCAAGTTGTTTTCTGATGAAATCTGCAAACATTGTCTTAATGAACTCAGCAGACATAACTGTGTGATAAATCAAAGTAATCAACAAGAGGTTGTCTGCCTAACTGTACTGCAGCATAAAACATGATTAATATTTAATGCAATACGTCAAACACTCTATAACAGATTATGTTTATTTATCCAGCCCAGTCTCTGTATGATAAAAAGTACAATTACACTCAGTCTCAGTACAGTGTATTCCTGTAAGTCTTTATAAATTTAGGGAATTGCATTTGCACAAACATTTTCCTGCATAAGCTGTTTATTTTTATGTATAAAATGTACCAGGTGTGCAGAAATGCTATAGTGACTGATTTCAAACATTTGAACAAGACTAACTCTAATACTCAACTAATATGAGTAAAATTAAATTTAATTATTAAAATTTTTCCTAAAACATGTACACGAACACTCACCCAGTGCACTTCTCAACAACTTATCATATCCTACACGCAACATTATATAATGTGCTGACACTCTGCCATGAGCTTGAAAATAAAGATAATAAAAGCTGCCTAGGGTTCAAAGGGTTAAGGTGATAGTTTTCTACTTATGTAACACACAAAGCATGGCTAACGCTGTAATATGTTCAAGCAGGAAAACAAACATGAGACGTGGGTGTTTTGTGTTCAAAAGAGCATTTGACATGATTATGGCCTTCGGACTGCAAACCATCGTGGACTTCTGTGGTTCACATCACTTGCTCTTTTGTTTGGTTTGAGCAAACCTGATGTGATTGGTATTAGATCAAATCTTGCTGTAGTGCAGGGAAATTAATAACATGGGTGAGGGAGGGTTACAGATCACAGCAATGAGTTAGGACAAGCAGAGCCAAATATCACAGTAACTATAGCTTTGTTATGGCCGGCAGGCGACTCAGAATTTGGACTTGCTCTACTGGAGATGACACCTGATATTTGTGGTGTGGCCTGGTTGTTCCTCCATCATATTAATAAGCTGTTGCCCTCCGGAGTTATCCCAGAAGCACATGCATGCTGGTTCTCACTGCAGGGGCCGCTGTTAAAACAAGCTCATGGGATGTGATGTCAGAGGCACAAACGCTCCACAGGAAGACTTAGAATTAATAGCCGACCCCTGCCTGACTGTACAAATCACTCTGATTACTCTTGGTGAAAACTCAGTCTGAGCTTATTACATACTGTTGTTTTCTAAGCTTCTGTTGTTTTCTCTCCGTTTTTTTCTCAATCATTACATTCTCTTGCTGTGTCAAAACACTCATTTTTATTCCATGCAGCTGATCCTTGTTTTGGTGTATAATAATTTATTTTACTTTGAAAGATCAGAACTGGGTGAGAAAAGTACAACAGCATGGCTTACTCACAGGGTGCAAATCAAATACTAATTTGCTGTGCGAATTCAGCCTCAGTGGGATGTGTTTTGCCTCTAAAAACCAAACTAATGTACAGATTTCTGTTGGTGACAGCAGGAGAGGCAGCAGAAGCAAACCCACGTAAGAGTTTTCTTTTACGAGCTGTTATATTTTCCCGTTTGGCTGAAACTGTGACAATTTAAAGAGTTCCGGTAACATGAAGCCTAAGCAGTAAATATGGTTGATGCAGGGGTAAAGTCATAGGTTTCTTGCCATAATAAGATTTGTTACTGCGGATTTGTGGCTTTTACAATTCCTCCTCACAGGTTCTCCTCTCGTCTGTTTGATCACCTAACACAAGATTATGTTATGGCTCGGGATTAGCTTCCTAGGGAGCGGCATGGCATCCTAGGTGTGTCTTTCTGCACCCTAAGAGGCTTATGGGAGAAATATGTGCTGCCTAATAGCCTTATATTTTTCAGGCTTTTTTTGAAGAGAGAATCAGATTTCTCTTCCTACCCCCTCCCTAAAAAGTTTGTCACATAGACGCTGATTTGTCATAGACACTGCAAATCCAGTTTTACTGTGTAATGCGTCTGAACATGGCGGCAAAGCTTTGGCTTTAAGTCTGACTACACCACAGGAGAGGGGCTTTGCAACAACACCGACCTGTCAAATGGGTGGATGGAGGATTCTCGCGCAACCAAAGCAGGGTAGAAAGCAGGTCCTGCAGCCGCAGAGAGGTTTTATTTGTTGATCCACGAGGAACCCATTCACTCTATACCACCATCAATGAATGTAGTGATGATCTGACCTTAATAATATACCGCACATCTGTGTTCACCTTAGGCAAGAGCATGCACAGAATCAGAACAGAAAACCTGCTAGCATCCAAAGAAAAAAAGATCATTACCGCAGTACCCTAAAACAATATGCACCCCTTGTTTTAGCTAATATAACGACATCAGATGACATGCATTATTATATGTCCTATACTTATGTAGCCAGGTGGATAACACTGTTTGTTATTTGTATACTGTGTAAAAAAGTTCAGAAGTGTGCTGTCAGGGGTTCACATGACATTACAAACGTTGGCCACATAATGACAGTATTGTGTAATACGTGGTTCAGGAATTAAATCGACTTGTTCTTTTGTTTCAGGGAAATTAAGAGTGTGTTGAGTTGTGCATTCTTTGGGTGACTGATTTGGATTGTAAGTGTTAGTGTACAGTCAGTGTGTTTGTGTTTGAGACCACTGTCATATTTCTGTTTCCATATCCACTTGATGTATTTTCCTTATGCTGTTTTTGTTCAACACCTTTTTACTTAAATTAAAACTACAAGAACACAAGTGGTTGTATTTAATATGCCCAATAATTCTCTACACGTAGGTCAGGTGTTTTTATAAAATCCTAAAGTATAAGAAACAAACTGAACTATCTCTCTGGTTTACTTTGGATAACTACTCTACATCCCTGCAGCACTCAAATACAAATAGAGATTTTAACATCTTCTTTACAGACGATATGGTACCAAACCTGGCAACCTCATTGTGATGACAAAGCTCCAGGAAGCTGCACAAAGTCACAGCACCTGGCAGTTACATTTCTATATGTGCACAGATCAAACAAAGAGGATACAATGTGTTACTTGGTGAGATTTAAAGTTGCTTGGAGAGTTAAGCTTGATGTTTCCCCCAGCTGCTTCCAGTCTTTAAGCTAAGCTAGGCTAACCCCCGGCTCATTGCCTAATGTACACATATGAGATTGATATTGATCTTCTCATTTCAGTCTTGGGAAGAAAGCAAGCAAGTTCATTAACCAAATTTCAGTACCCACAATACAACTCACCCTCCAACAGCTAGGATGCAGACTGGAGTGTGTTATGGTGGTGGTATCTAACATAGCTTGGAGATGTGGTTTAGGCTACAGAGGTCTACTAAGCTCAATGCTTTCTAACCCGACAGCCTCAAGGACCCTCATGCAGTCCCCCGTGAAAAACACCCAGAAACTAAAAGTACATAGTCAGTGTTAGTGTTCCTATACTTTTGACTATATTGGTTATTTGACTTCCCTCTCCCATTCTCTCTCTATTTTTTTCATTTCTTGTTGTCATTCAACTTTCATTTTTATTATTGCTGCTCATTTTTCATTTACGACCCGCTCATCTACCCCTAGCCCCCCCACCCCACCCCACCCCCCCGCCCGCTTCAGTCTCGCCATCCCTCTTCTTCTCCACCTCCCTCCGTATCAAGCCAGCAAGCCTGCCTCGTCAGCAGAATCAACAATGGCAAGGCCATTCTGCAGCAGGCCCATGCATTGCTAATCAGCCTCTCATTCAGTGTGGAAGGGATTAGGCAAAAGGTACACGGGGGCTGTATTGTAGCGGTGTAAATCAAGGCCCCCATCTGAAAGTCCACATATTACTGGTGAAGCAGGCTGTCTGGGGAACCTTGAGAGCAGGGTTACACTGTAATACCTCAACATCTTCTGAACCCATAGGCATATTTACTCAGGAAAAACACTGAATGAGCACTCGGCCACACAGGTACTCATGCTTGTGGTCGATGTTTTGTCAATACAGGCTCATAATGGTGGACATTTATGAGCATATAAAATATGTGATGCCCATTCCTTCCACTCCTATAGGCATGTTGGTGGAATGTGGTTATAAATAGACACGTATACAGAAGTCGTGTCACAGCAGGTTAATAACCAGCCAGGGATACCAGTGGGCTTTTGCTTCTGTTGCTTTTTCTGTGTACTCTCACCGTCGTGACATTTATCCTAAAGAGAAAAAAACAAAGGAGAGAATATCCCTGCCGCCCTCACCAAGGACCACCACCACCTTCAGGTCATGCTTCCAAACCCAGTCAAACTCAAATGTCAGCCACCCTCTCTTTGTCTTTTCCTGCTTTTGACAGGCCTTGACGACTGAGGGTCTCTTTCATCACAGCTGATAATTGATTAACTAGATTCCGCTTGTGTGATTACATGGTATCATATAAGAATGAACCCATGTCACATTTAAAGCCCCCAGAGTTTTAGATCCAGAAGAACAGTGAATGTTGGACATAGCTACAAACATGACTCCAGATGAATGCTTAACTGTGGATGTTGTGTTGGTGGACTGGCAGCTTCAGGGTGAGATGTTTTAGTGCGTGCACAGAGGCAAATGCTGAAGACTTCTGGTGATAGACTCTTCTCCAGAAGACATCACTTGACTTAAGGAGAAAAGATGACTTAATGCAACACAGGAGGAAGAGCTTATCTTACTCTTCTCCCAGTGAGAGAAGCCTTGTTTCCTGAGCCTTGTAGTCCAGTTTACTGTGCTGGTGCTGGTATATCATACAGCATCTTGTAGAAATGGGCTGACACTCTCCTGTTTACTTTTATTATAACTCTTTCCTTTGGTTTTGGTTAGGCTATGTTTTGATATCCTTTTTTTGGTGTTGTTGTGGTCGTGCCCATTCTGAATTTACAGCCAGCTCGATGTTTCCCCTTGCTTTACATCATATTGTTAAAGGTCAAACCGCACCTGTTTGTCTGCCTCCTGTCATCTCCCCTCCAGCTAAGACATGTCCCTGTCTCGTCCTTTTTCCCCACCTGCACACCTCTGTCTTTTTGTATTGTTGCTAAACCCTCACTCCTGAGGGAAATCTGTTCATATCGACTGTACTTCCTATGTATGTTTATATCTTATATGTTTCACTAGTCACTGTTCTCTGTCTGTCTTCTGACTTTTGCCTCATGTCATCTCTTCCTGATTTGTTTGCTTTAACTTTGAAGTATATATTTCAAATATATTCCATTTCAGACATCTAAATACATAATCTGATAAGATTTTGGCTGTGCCTCATCTTAGTGCAACCTTTGATACTGTGGAAAGATTGGAAAAGTGAGCAGGGTTATCAGCTACAGTCCTCATGTGGTTCAGATCATATCTCAAAGACAGGGGCTAAGGTAATCATAAATGTGAGCGACATGACATGTTATTGGGCTGCTGCTATTCAGCCTGTACATGCTCCCATCAAACATAATAATAATAATTTTTTTATAGCTATGCAGATGATACTCTGATTTTACTTGTCAATTTTGCCAAGTACCTTAGACTCACTCTGTCAGAGCAAGTAAATAACTTACATCTAATTATTTACATTAAATTTACTACATCAAATTACTGACATACTGACAAAACAGAAATCATTGTAAAAGAAAGAATGAAAGTTATTGTCCTGCTTGACTCAGATCAGAGCTTCTACAGCCACATTAAGGTCATAGCTAAATTAACTTTATATCACCGAAACACAAATCACTTTTAATAACAGTTAGAGGTTTGATGTCCAGACAAGATTTAAAGAAACTCATTCATGTCTTGATCTCCAGCATGGGGGGATTATTGTAACCTCATGTCTGGCCTTCCACAAAAAAACATTAGACAACTTCAGTGCATTTCAAATGCAACTGCCAGATTCAGAACATGAGGCCAAAATACACCCTTAATCTCTTTGAATAATATAATTAATTTTTAGGAAGAATCTTATCTCTGAAGCTGCTTTTAGCTGCTTTGCTACACACAGATTGATGATGTTAAATGTGCCCCAGCTCTAACCACTTTCAAAGCTAAATTGAAAACTCTCCCGTGCATTTCCTTAATTGGTTTCTCTGCTGCACTTTTGTACTCTGGACCATTTAAATTGTATTACTGCACTGTTCTGCTCTGTAGCTGGTTCTGATCTATTTTTATCTTTATGTAGTTGAGTTTTATTTTCACTGAATGCATTTTATTTTGCTGGTTTTTTATTCCTTATTGATTTTAAGTATTGCTTATTGTTATCAGTGTTCAGTACAGATAGATAGATAGATAGATAGATAGATAGATAGATAGATAGATAGATAGATAGATAGATAGATAGATAGATA
>JAUYWH010000002.1:644424-666819 GCA_034779795.1 Ctenopoma multispine
TCACATTTACTTTACCACCAATAAGCTGATTTCTGTTCTATATACACTAGCAGTCAAAATGTAAAGATACGTCTTCAGCTGTGTTACCATCATTGTACATGATTTTCTAATGATCACACTGTCAAACGTTAACACAGTGTCCTTCACTAATTTAACATAATGTGGGTTAATGGCCTCCTTTTCTAAGTTAGGTGAATAAAGTGGACTTGCAACTTTGCATTTCTGGAGAGAAAAAGCCAAGTCGAGCTTTGCACATGTGCAGTGACGCAGTAGGAGTCTCCAGAACCTTCCAGTGGAATTCTGGGAGCAAACGCTTTTGTAGGTAAGTTGTTCAACATGAATGAATATTTGATTTATTCGGTTCAGTAATTCACATGCATATATTGTTTATTTACAGATACAGGCCATGGCGCTGTCATAGCAGCATGTTAGGACACAGTTAAAACTTGTTAATGTTATTAATATGAACCATAACCAAGTAAGCATTGGCATCATTTACCAGAGAGGTCAGCCAGGAGTCACTGTTCGGTATCGCTAAACGTCAGGTATCTGCATAGAAACACACTCACTAGAAGAGGTGCAGCGTGTCCCACATTTTAAATTCTATTTTATTTCTAACTTATTGCTCTGTGCCACATTAAACAATGCATGGAGGCAACGCACACGTGAAGTGAATAATGGCGCAGGTATGCACACTGCCCCCACCCTCGCATTTGCTCTTATTCAGTGGTCATTGAATCGACGCCTCATTGTGATAACTTTGGAGGCTGTAGTTTGCTACTGCTGCACTGTGTTAAACTGACGCAGACTGCTTCTATTTTGTCCATCTAGTTTAAATCAGCCACACAAACTAAAACTTCCAAAATTTGGAGTTGACAAGGTCTGAGCAAAAACTAGACTATTCTGACTTTCATAAAGGGGACGACTGGATTAACGAACTAAATTAGCTAAACAACTGACATCTGAGTGTGTACAACTTTAAAGACTGGAGTGAGTACATATTAAACTACCTTAGTGTTAGGCCTCTGGAGGCTGTCCTGTCTTCCAGCTGTGCTCTGCAAAATGGCAGTGAGTTCTTCAGAGTGCACTTTGTAAGTATCGCAGCCATTATTTTTATCAAGTGATGCTTTTTGTGTGGGGAATTTTTACCTTTTTGTCTCAACCCTCCTTTATGTTTGCAGGAATCAGATATCATCAGGGCTGGACTGGGACCGAAAAAAGGCCCTGGCATTTTTTGATCATAGCGGCCCACCAGTGCCGGCCCAACCCATGTTGGCACCCTAGGCAAGATTCCGACTTGGTGCCGGTAATCAATTACCTATAATTACAGCACCACCCCCATGTGCACTCACAACATGTAGTGGGTTGTCTTAGATAGCTCAACTATTAAGAAGATGATCTTCCCTATGAGAGTCCTCTATTCCATTTTATATATAAAAAATATATATAGTTTTTTTATTTGACCATTGTTTTGTGGCTACATTTATTTTTAAAAACAATAATTGTCACAGTTCTTAAACAGCGCATTTGTAAGTAACCTTTGTGTCAAATGTTTTTCTGAGACACCCACAGAATTATTTAAATCATCATATCTATCTGTCTATGTTTGGACATCCGCGATATGTTTGTTCTTTCATTAACTGTGTCGCTCTGTCAGGTGGAGGTGTGGGTCCACCTGACACATTTACACTCCCTACATGAAACGTCCCTCTTCATTAACATTTCAGCTACTTTTTACCGGGCTGGCAGTAGCTAATCTGACCCCTTCCTCAATCTTTCCCTAGGCCACGTCTATCTCCTCATCCTTATCTTCCGACATATCTTCCTTAATTGTTAATTCTGCCTCCTCCTCCTCCTCTGGTGTCGTGCCAAGACGTGATTACTGAGTGCAGCAGTACAACTTGTGCTGACAAACATATTGCTAAGTTTTGAGCATTTTGCTGCGTCCACTTGAAGCTTTTTTGCCTTTTTTCTCTGAGCTTTTCTGCGCCAACCTTGCACTTTTTTGCTTTATCCCACTCAACCAATGGGACGTCGCGGTCAATAAAAAAATTACTTATATTAAATGAATTGGGTAAATTATGACAGCCCCGGGCGGCCTAGAACGTGCGTTGACCCACCGGGCATCACCCGGTGGGCCAGATGGCCAGTCCAGGCCTGGATGTCATTGCAGATCACATATAATGTTCCTGTTGAGGTATTGACAGTTTTACAGCCAGACCCAAACGCCCTGCACCTCCAACCATCAGGCACAGATGATAAAACTGGAAGGTAACATCATCATGCAGCAGCAGCCTCATATTTGGGCTGTGTGGAGGTTTTTCCCATGTGGGGAAACATAGCTGTATGGTAACAAAATCATGCTGAGTTTAAGAGTCATTGTTTTAGTAGCTTTGAGAAATAAAGAAAATAGTTTTTGTTGAGAGTGACTGTACGTTTTACAGTACCAGGATAAGTTATTACTGGTAGGTAGGGCAGTTATAGGCAGTAATAGAATATGTTTTAATAGTTTTTTTTTTAAACGCGCACTAACATGAGTTAGTCAAATTATAAGCACTTTGTGTGTAAAAAATATTCTAATAATCTAAACTAATCATTCCTTGTTGTGCTTACTTAGTTTTTCTAAGGCATCTGGTGGTTTCCTAAACTAAGTTAGTTAACTTTAGTTGCAAACACTTAAGATAACAATGTAAGTGTACCTCACAATCACAGGTTATTACTTCAAAATTCAATACATTACAAGTAGAAATAAACATAACTTAAAACTATTGGTTATATATACTTAGTTTTTTCAAGGCAATCGGTTTCCTAGATTTTTTAAGTAAGATCAACTTGTCAAAATGTACAATGCAGTTCTCCTTTTAAATTTTTAAATTAGCATTAGCAAACATAACATGCTGTTGGAAGACAGTAATGTTTGCAGAATTTAGGTCTCTGTATGTTTCTGTAAATATTCCTTTAAAAACAGTTGTTTCTAGCTACAATAGTCATTTATAATATGAACAATGTTACACATTCATTCAGATCAATTTGATGCTATGAAATCTGCTTTTCCTTCACACATGTCTACGTGTGTCCTAATTTGAGTGCAACACCATCATGGATAGGATGGTTGAACGGGACCTGCCTCTATGTTTAGGCTCTGTTCATTCGACATTTCTTTTTTGACTGGTTCTCTTGTTTATCTTTGCACCACCTCTTTACACCCAATCAAATCACTGCACATTTCAAAGTCTTCAAAGAGTCTTCCATGCCTGGCTGCAGTGGACAGCAGGGGTGGACGTTGTCGGACAACAATGCCTCAGTGCTGGAGTGTTGTTGTGATTTAAACAGATGCTTTAGGATTGTTTAGCTGTAAAGTAATGTTTTAAACATTTGTTGGAAAAGTAATCTGAGGTAATGAGTAATCTATGACTTATTCCATTTCCATTGTAACTGCCCAACCTCCCTGCACCAGTGGAGTGTTTAAAGATTTTAGACAGTGCCATGTGGTTGATCAGTTCAAAGTTCTTAGATTTCTGTCACATCTAACTCCTGCTGGAATTTCATAAGTCACCTGGGCTTGTTGTCAATAACCTTACATTTCCCATTCTATGTCTACTTTTTGTGTCAGCATATCTAAAACTCTCCTGATAGTTACTCAGCACACACTTCAGCACATCATTTTTATTTTGGTGACATATTGTGCTTCCGACAAAAAGGAAATGTGTCGTATGCTCAAAAGAAGCTATTCAACCATATGTTGCATTCAAGTGTCAAGGATTCCTCAGTTTAGAGTTCAGTTAAAGGTTCAGCTAACTGCCATGGATCACTGCTCTCAGATGCCTGCTGCAAACTATTAACTTTAGGAAAAGAGGAAAAGTTTCAGATGTGGCTCTGCCTATAGTGGCTTAGCCTTGAGTATTAAATAGCTTTGGCTGAACAAAGAGCCATGGATTCAAGGTCTCAGGTACCAGAGAGTTATCCATGAACAATAGTCTGGTCTAAGAGAACATTTATCAATGTCTGGAGCTTTTTCCTCTCCTGTTCTGGGCTTAAAGGTACTCCTACTGTTGCTTGTAGTTTTCCTCCATCTCCGTCAGTGTGTTTATTTGTTTGTGCATGCAGTCATTTTCCAGGCATTGGTTTCCCACCAGAAAAATGTCCAGTATGTATGCTGGTTTTGAGATAAGGCTTTCTGAGACTTTGTCCTACAACAAAATACAATACGTGTGTATAAAATTGTATCTATCTCAAAAATGGGAAAAAACTAATGTCTTCTAGAAACACCGACCTTCTTTCCAAATAATGTTCACTGATGCTCCCACTAAGTCAAGTCAGCATGAGCAACACTTAGGACACTTGTATATGGTCTGTATAGTCTGGCTTTAAAAGTAGCTCAAGAGGAGCAGAGAATAGTGAAGGTGGTGTCGGCTTGTAATGACTTTTTTTGCACATTATGTTATGTTACACATAACACAGACAACACCATACAAACTTAATGTATGATCATTTCTTCTTAGATTTGGTACATAACTATGACAAACGTCACATTTTAGATTTTTAGAAATGCATGATAAGCTGATAGTGACAGACTACCTAAACCTCTATTCAACTCATTCAATATGATTGAACTGAATCTGATCTGTCTTGTGCTGTTCATCCTTTAAATCCAGCTCCCTGGATCTGTTGTTCACAGTGTTTTAACTTTCTGCTGTTGCTCCAACAACAAAATTATTTTCAGGTTCCCAGCATCACTGGCAGCTCTGTTGTCGATGACCTGCTGCTAGAGCACGGCAGCGCTTCACTTTCATCTTTTCATTTCTACTTGAGCCAAGTGTTTGCTGGGTTAAAAACTGTTTTTTAAAGTCTTCAAACTTTGGTAGCTTGACAGCAATATCTGCCACCTCTGTTTGCCCCTCTCTTGTCTGAAATCTGTTTTTGTGACTGTACTGTATTGTGTTGTTGCTGCTGTAATTGGACATTTATGCTATAATTCAACAAGTCTGAGTGAGATTCATTCATGTTTCTTCCAGTCTCTCCCTATGATACCTACTTCATCCCATTCTTGCATTCATGGTACATGTCCATACCTATCACTACATCTCTTCTTATTTGAAAACACTTCTTTTCCTCATTGTTCCTCCGTTGTCTCGCAGGCACCCACTGCCACTCCAATTTCAGAGGGCTCCAGACGTCTCCCTGGGGAAGGATCCGATTCTCAGATGCCAGGGTCTGCATCACCCTCAGCCATGCTGTCCCTGCAGTCTGGGGCTGCACCAGAAATGTAGTAATAAATCATTTTAATCACATATTCTTCTAGCTGAAATTAAGTTTGGTAATGAAATGTGACATTATGGGACTTTACACCCCTGCAGATTCACAAACTGTCTGGTTAACGTTTTTGATAATTCTCTGTAGCACCTACAGCAGGTTGAAATTTCTGATTGTTAGTGAAATGTCTATTAGAACTACTAAATGGATATTGCTATGCTATTAAAGCTCATTTAAACATTTGTGGGTAGTTTGCAAAAGCTTTGGTCACCCGACGTTTCACCAACATCAGGTAAAAATGTAGTTTTGTCCAAAGCAAATGCCTCCAAAATGAGTGAGAACAGCTCTAGTGTTTAGTGCAAATAAGTTCATTTTAGCATGGTAATACAATAAAGACATTCAACATGACAATGTGAAATATCTCCACAGCTCCTTGGAGGAGGTTGATGGATTACCATGGCTTATAACTTTGACCCCTTAACCTTTTAATCTTCATCACTGTCAGGTGCCCAGCTAGTCCCCGTCACATTAATGACTGTTATCATAGCCATAGCTGCAGGCATATAGCTACACCAATACCTTTAACTCCTGCGGAAGCTACACCTCAATTTACACCTTAATCTTTTTCGAGCATCACATATTTTGCAATCTTTTAAGGAATTCTCGCTATCAGTGTGATCACCACATGAGGAGGTAAGCACTTGCCTTTTTTACAAACCTGTCTGATCATTTGAGTACATTGAGATCAGATGACATTAAAAAAGGAAGGATCCTCTATATCTGGACTAAAAGTGGTTCTAATCAGCAGTGAGCAAGTGTTCTGTTAACAAGAAGGTGGCTTCACCAGTGTCAGATCTCTCCACTCGTTGGCTTCTCTTATGAGATGACAGACTATCTGGTTTTGGTACACATGCCATCTGCACTTATGTCACATAACAAGATTTCAGAGAGTTGAAGCTCGGCTTTTTCAAACAGTTATTACTGAGTGTCATTTGGAGCTGCCAGCAAGTGAAGTCGCCAAGTCCAGCTTTCATCAGAAGACTTCAAATACTTTGAGTTCTCTACTGCTGCTTCAGTCGGCCTGTTTTCTTCTTTCTTCTTTTTCTCTGCTGGCGTGAGTTCCAGCTGCAACACCTCGGGAAGCCTTCAGCTGTTGGTGCTCGGTCGCAGCATGTAGGGCAGTGGCCGAGCAGCCATGTTGGTCACACATGGCTGTGTTCGCTTGATGGGGGTTTACTGCCTCGAAAATGCCAAGCAACATGTCACAGCTAACCTTTTCGGTAAATGAATGTGAGCTTGTGTGTGTGTGTGTGTGTGTGTGTGTGTGTGTGTGTGTGTGTGTGTGTGAGAGTGTTTCCCAGCAGCTTCTCAAAAAAACAACAAGTTTTCTTTACAACTTCCCTCAGGGGGATTAAAGTGACACAGACTGTAACAGAGGCCGCCCCGGTTTCTGATGATGAACTCTGGTCTGCACAAACGTATTTTGCGTTTCATTAGACATTTAAATTAAACCTGTTATTTATTCTGAGTAAATAGTGGCCTTTGAAGATTTTTTTTCATGTTGCACAACTTCATTTCCTTGTGACATTTTTAATTTGGAGCGAAAGACACATTCTTTTATCCTTGAATGATTTATTTTTTATCAATTTTGATCTGCGAAGCAGTTATAGAAGCCATTATGACAAATACATACAAATGAAGTGAAGTGAAAACTGAATACAGACATTAAGAGGGGTCAGGAGGAGCCACTATCCCACACACACATGCACAAACACACCGGCTCTAGAAAACAGGAATTTTGTTATTTCTTTCTGTATATGCTCCCAAGGCTATTTAATGCTGTTTGTAGTGGCGATGGATGTGAAATGCCAGAAAAGGTTTGTTCAAAGCAGGGAAAATAGCTTTGAGTGGCTCTCCTCTGTGGGTTCTCTTTGAGAAATATTCTTTGCACGTGTGTTGTGTTGTCCTTGAGGGGTGCACTGCATGTAGGAGTGGAGGGTGAAAACATGCCAATCTATTAACCTCTCAAAAGTGAAATCGTGTTAGTACTTATTTTTATGTAGAGTTTTGTGTTTTATGTAGTGTGAGCACAGTTCCTCACATTTTTACCCACTTTTGGTGAATAGGATGGGATTCAGTCATGGTACATTTCTGTGAGCAGAGGACAGTCATTAGGAAAGCTAAAAGCTGCACTGAGGCTTGTGAAGCACAGCAAGTATCCGCTTTGCTACTGAGAGACTAAAGCTGATACTCCTGCCTATATCTACAGTCTGCTAAGTCTCTATGTCACTGATTGCTGCTCGAGATGCTCTGTCAGGGCCTTCCTAATGGATCCAAAATCTCAACCTGCCACTAAAGGTGGTTGTAACTTTGCCATTAGGACCTGACTCTTTATTACAGGTTGCATTGTTAGGTTACAGAATACATTTAACACCTTACATCCACTCCCATACACACGTTAATAGAAACACACTGTTACACTTACGTGCATATATACTAAAAGTGTAGGAGTCCTTTATATTCTGATGCTGGGCCTGCTGGTATGATGAAAGGCCTGTAAATTCTCCCTAAGAGCTTATAACCAAGCAACACCGACACATCATATGAGTGAGTGAAACCCTCGTAACTCAGCTTGTCAGCTGCTGTAATTTACTTCAGACCAGTGTGTGCATGTGTGTGTGCTGGTGTCTCAGCATGCTTGTGTGGATAGAGCATCTGAGCATGTACTGTCTATGATGGTTCCCACAGACCATTATCACTAAGGGAAATCATCAAAATGATCATAACTGCTCATTAAACATCTGCGTTTCTACAGTACACTGTGTTGATGTGTTGTACTACCTGGATTTCAGCACACGCTGCCACATGTCACCACCGCTGACAGCTGATCAATGCTGATATGAACTATTCAGAGAATGTCAGGGAGGACTGAGTAAACAAAGCACTCCAGCATGACACATTTCTGTTGTAACTGTAACCATAAGCATGTTACATGAAGACCATGGCAGACACTGACACTTTTATTAAACCCACACTTTGCCTAAACCTAACCAAAGAGCTAGACTGTAAAAACGGGTTATGCCACCTTCCATTTGAAGATGCCTGGTGCCAAAATGGTGCAACAGAAGCAACCTGTCATGGGGGTGCTCTTTCAACAAGACTTAATGAATTGTATGCAGGGGGTGGGCACAAATGATGCATGCTGTGCTTTAGGTTGGATCACTTATTGAATGTATTGCTCTACTTTACAGCTGCCAAAGTCAAGATGAGACAAGATCAGAGCTCATAGAAATGTGAGTAAACTTCAGGAGCATCTTAATTTCAAAGTATTGAGCTTGAAGCTACAATATTACAATGTACAACTAATATGCAGCTAGCTGCAGCATGAGATTCAAATGAGTCCACACAGGGTGTCAAATACTGATGCTGTGCCAAACCATCCATGTATGGTCAGAATCCATGGCGTCTCATCCATATGGGCAAGGTATGCTGCGTATCACACGGGGGTGATATTCTCTGATTGGTTAGAAGGGGGCACATTTTTTATTCTAATAATATAATCCCATCCTTCACCCAAAATGCAGGTGCACCAAATGTCTAAGATAATTTGGCGCCCTGGTGGACTGCTTGGCTCATGAAAACAGAGTCCCCAACATTATGAGGAGAGGCATGTGTCAACCATTCACATGGCTCTTGGGATTCAGTCAGTTTTCAGCCAGCCTAAAAGCAGTCATGGATGACAGATGCCAGTGAGAAGAGTTATTAACAGCCTTAATCCAGTATAGCTTTGTACAGTATGATTTAGAAAATTCGGGCCTCAGCCAATGAAAAGAACCCCAAGCATGAGCTGACCTTCTATGATGAGCTTCCCAGCAGGTGGGTGGAGAGTGGAGCACTTTACACCACAACTGCAGTTTACAGTTACATACCACCTACAGTGCACACAGTGAGTCACCAAAACATTACACAGGTGCAGGCAAGGATATAAAAGCTCAGAAAATACCACCTTCCCTTAGAATCTACTAAAGTCAACTTTCAGTGAATACCAATGAAACAAGGTTTCACTGGTCAACAAGTGCATTCGTCAGCTGAGCTGTATTTCTCCAGTCTGACACAAGTCAGCTCTGTTGACTCTCAGTGAAGTTGGTGACACATAAATGCAGGTGATTTTGACACACTCACCCAATGCACAAAGATCTGATAGAGTCAGTCAGAGAGTGACTCACACAAGTGTGGGGACAACATTCTATACAGACTAGAAAAAGACTTGGACCTGACTTTGTAAATATCATAGTTTTTCAGTCAGAGCTGGCTCAGGTGACTCTGGACCACCTCTTTGTTATGCTACTATAGACATGTACTGGACAGTGAACTTCCAAGCTAAATATATACGTTTCATTTTTCTGGTTCTAACACAGGGATCCAACTATCCCTGTTCTACCCGCTGCTCATTACCTGGATCCTGTAAAGTAAATAAGAAGCTAGGGGATGGTTAAAAAACAAGCAGGACGGTGGCCTTCAAGGACCAGGATTAGTCCCTCGTGGTCTAACATCTAGGCCTCCTCCCATTAAATACTTTGTTCCAGGTAAACTTTTCACTTTTTAATCACAGAAATCTCAGATGAACCTCATTTAATGACTGTTCTCCTCCCAGGACAACATCAATTTTCTTAATGAGTTTAAAAGGTGGATTTTTTTTGCTGTTGTTTTTGTAAAGTATTAGTGTAGCGTGTGATGCAGTGGAGTACTGTATAGCAGCACACGGTAAAACCCAAAGGAGGAGCTGAAGTTCACAAAGTGAAACAAGAATCAAACCATTTTTTGGAGTCTTTTTGAAGCTGGCACCTTCTCACTCTCCACTCTGCCCACGCGTTTAATAAACCCCCAAATCCTTGTTTGACCTCACAAGAGAGTGAGGGTGTGTATGTTATTTTCTTTTCTTTTTCATCTTTGCTTATTCTCGTTTTGAACACATTGAATCTTTTGTACGGCAGCTCGGTGCCCTTAGACACGAACAGGATCCACAGGGATTCAGCAGCACAGATGAGAGGAGCAGGGTGGTGGAAGGAGGGCCAACATGAAACAGGCAGAAGTGAGCTTCAAGTAATAAAACTGAAGTGCAGTTTATAACAGGAGGCAAAGGATATACGGTGCTGTTTGAGAGTGTGTTGAGGAAACACATGAGGCGACAACCTTGATCTAAAGGGAAGAACATATCCTCCACTTCCTGAAAGGCAGGGAGCTGCACGGCAGAACAAAATGCTCCACGGTAAATGTCTTCAAATCGACTCAATAATTTATTTGTCTGTGAGGTGCTTCTGATGCAAGGGCTCCTTTGAAGTGGCGGAGGCACAGATGGCCCGACCAGTGCAACACACACACACTCACTCACTCACACACAAACACACACCCACGCACAAACAAATGCAGGTATAAGTGAACTAAATCATCATACAAGCCCACACACACATAACATACCTGAATTCATGCCATATGGCAGAATACACACACACACACACACACACACATACACACATTCATATGCAACTGCACAGAGATATTCATTAACACATAAGAGCTCAACCTCACAGGAGGTAAACCAGCACAGAGCATATGGAGACAGCCACAAATACTCACATGACTCACACACAGGCACAGTAACATCTGAGAGTTAGACTGAAAATATTTTTGATGTATTATTACCTCTGGATATACATCATTCTTCAAAGTATCTGTATTAGATAGATTAGGATTCTCTAGGCCACATGTCTGTAGCACTGCTCTGGAGTCACAGTGGTTCATCTGAACCTGAAGCTGAACTAACTGTACCACAAAATGAGATTAATTAGTTTGGTTAGCTGCTTGACTTGTAACCAGGGGAGGTCACCGTGGCAACCTATGCTGGAAGAGTAACCCACTCAGAAGCAGCCAAAATGCAAAAAATCACATGACCATGTGTCACCAGTGTATCTTCTGTAGTGACCACCCACATCCCTGGACTGAGTCACGCTTCATGATACAGACTCCCAGCTGAACAAGATGCACTACCAGAACTAGGACAACAGGTGTAATGGTAATGTGATATTTCAGTAATAGAACTGTAATAACAAAGTTATATGACATTTACCAACCAGGTAATAGCTTGCTATTAACATATTACATATCTCGGTTTATTAATATGATCATTTCTGAAAACTTACCTTCTTTAATCTAACATCAGATTAAACTCCATGATTTGCATGTTCCAACAATTCATAATAGATTTTTAAAACATTTTTGGATTTGTTGTTACAGCTACAATTTGCAACTCTTTTTTGGAATCACACTAACTGCAGCATGACGTTTGTTATCAATCCTCCCAGGACATCAAAACACTGCACTTCATCCATGGTCACAGGTTTGCACAAGGTATTGGCCTTTTCACAGCAGTATGTGGGGTATAGGGTTGGATCTTCTCTGATTGGTTAGAAGGAGAAGCCTGCCTCCAGTACAGTTCTATGTGTCTGTGTCACTGGAGGCTTTGGCAGCACCTCCCCAGCATATCTCTACTAAAAACAACAAATGTTCCAAAATAATCGACATACTGCAGCTTTAAGTTGCTATGAGAATACGTAGCTGGAGCCATGACTCCAACTAACATCACTGGTGGTTGTATTTCAAAAAGGCCGCTGCACTCATGTGATTAAATCTTTTGTTTTATTCATTTACCTAATTTAACCTTGTAAATGTGTGATGATGCCATTCAAAACCACTCACATCGCAGCGTGAAGCCGGTGACAAATCAGAGATGAGTCATGAAGAAGAAACATAAAAAGCAAAACTTGACTGTGGTGAAAAGGTTAATGTGACACCTCCTTGAAGTTAAACTGCTTTAAAGAAAAACCCTAATTATACCAGCAGATTATTTTTAGACAAACACTATTATGTGTGAACAAAGGGGAAGAGAGGATGAGAAGGACGTGCAGGTTCTGTCTGACTCAAACTTGAGTGCATTTCCTTGTTAGGCTGTTCATGTAAATGAGTTCTCTATACGCTCTATATTGTCTCTATTATATGCTCCCTGTCCCAGAACAAGGTGGGATTCCTCCACGGGGACTGAAGCAGCTTCACTTGTCAGCAAACAGACAGGATCATTGCTTTGTACTGGAGCCCTGTTATCTCTGGCTGTGTGATAAGGAACTCCACAGAGTTTCCCTATCTGGAGGAAGAAAGAGACGACCCCAAGGTAAACTGAGATTATGACAAGAATTTATCATTACCATCGCTCCTGTTTACATCAACTTTGTTCCTGCTCGCACGCGCTCACAGTAAGACAAAGGTGCGCTCTCGTTTGGACGCTCAAGTGTTTACTGAACTTCCAAGAGGATATTTAGCATTTTATTTACTGCTGACATTGTTCCTGACATTGACACACTCTTTCTTTTCATTGTAGAAAGCTTCATCTTTGCAGGTACTAACTATTTGCCTCTGTTGCCTGGGAAGATAATTCAGGGTTGCAAACTGAGTGAGTGTTTCCTGGATGGATTCTCTGTGACAGATGGACAGTTTGCTGGAGGCTTTGGTAGCCAGCAAGTCAAAGATGTTTTTTTTAATTTTGCATTTGCCAGAACATGAACATCCAACCTTCAAGATCGGCACCTTGCTAATATATGCAGAAGGCATTTTATTCATGCGTGTCACACACACCTCATCTAACTAATACATTACTGTTTTTCCCCCGAAAAAAAACGTACAAGCTAGACGACAAATTGTTGGCAAAGCAATATTTTTTATAATCAGATGTTTGTGTTTAGCTGTGATATACAGCTCTGGTGTCATGTTACATGCAGATGTTCAACATATAACCACCCAATAAGAGGACGTGATGAAACCTATGATAACATCTAGAGCTCTCAAAACTAGGATTAAAGAACATTCTAAAATTACTATTAAAACCCAGGACAGTTGCTGGACAGTGCATATCAAAGAGACAAACCATCCCACGTTCTCTTTCACATACATTGGCGTGAATTCATGAGCACTGTCACCTCACAGCAAGCTCCAATCCACAGGTTGCCTGGGTGCCTGTCTGTGTGGAGTTTGCATGTTCTCCTCATGTCTGCATGGGTTCTCTGGTTCTCTTCAGGTAGTCTGACTTCATCCCATAGTCCAAAGACATGCATGGTAGATTCTCTGCTGACTGTAAAATGTCCCTAGTTGTGAATGTGAGAGTGAATGTTTGTCTCTATACATCAGCCCTGTGATGAAGCAGTAACCTTTTCAGGGTTCACCCCGCCTCACCTGCACCCCACGACCCTTAATGACAGTGGGAGGATAATGGATGGAAAGACTGATGGCACGGAGCACAAGAAGAGAAGAGGACGTTGCTGCTGAGCTTTTCAGACTCACACCTTGGTGAGGTTTGAATCAAGAATATGATGTTACAACTAAGCCTTTTCTGTAAACTAGGAAGTAATATCTGTTCTTTTTAATGGAAAGTTTTCTACATTATTCTGTATACACTTACATTGTGTAAGGTCTTAAACTTACACTGTAAAGATGACTTCTGCTGTGAATTTGATATAAATAAAGTTGAATTGAATTTTAGGATGGTTCAACATAAACATATTCATATTAGACATACGTATAATGAGTTATTATTCTAAATGTCTACGTGCAGTGTTTCTGTGGTCACACACACAGAGTCACATACAGAGCAGCCGAGGGAATCTGTGTTCCACACATATTAACACACTTTGACAAACAATAAAAGCAACACAGACCATCTCCAAATGTCAGTGAGCTTTTTGTAATTTTCTTTCCCCCAGCAGAGCAGCGGTGCTATCAGTCACCCCCATTATGATCCTCTTCTTTCCCCACAATCGTCAGGAGGCTCGACCAGGAGTTTCTATGTTCGAGGAATGTCAGACAGAAAGGACTGACCTTCTGCTTCAGTCTCAGAGCACCAGGATGCCTCCCAGAATGGGGAGTGAGGGATTTATTTTTATTTTTATTTATTTCTTTACCTTGATGCCTTTAAAGCCACAACAGTTATGCATATGAGGCGTATTGATAGAGACCCAGTGCAGGGAAACAACTGCAGCACCTGTTTCTCTTTGAAGATAAATCTGCTTTTATTCCAGCTCTGTTAACTCCTCACCCTCCTTTATCCTTAATCTTGACTCCAGATCTGTTTTTATTCAATGTTATCAGACAGGTGAAAACAAGCAGTTTGACCCATGGGGTGAGGATCAAAGAAAGGTTCAGGCGAGAGAGAAGAAAGAAGGATGAAATGTGTTAAAGGAATGAGAAGAGGGAGCTGGAGCTAAGAAAAGCAGCACAAGCCAGCTCACTTTCTCCAACTCTGCTTCGCATTCTGACATTTGTTTTATTCCTGGAATATTAAGACATCTCAGTAATTTCCCTGAGATATTCAGCTCGCTCTGTGCAGTTATTGATGTATTGCGAGGTCTGTTTTCATTGTAGCCTGGAGTTAAAGCGCAGCACCCTCTCACTCATACTCTCAGTGGATTTATCACAGAGATACGCTGGGCTTTTGAGAAGACTGTAAATCATGGCACAGTTTTTCCAATATCCTGTGTCTCATGCAGAGCAGGAGAGCTAAGCATAATCATCAAGTTTGTGCAAAAGTTGAAGGCTGATTAGGATGTGAAAGGCTTTCTTTTAGATCAGCGTGCACAGTTCATTTAGTGCAGGGCTTTGCCAAGGAGAGCTTAACTCAGACACATGAACTTCTCTTAAAGACGTGTGTACCAAAAGCCCACACACACAGATACACACTGAATGGACACTCTGACAGAGGAGAGCTTTTGTGATTTCTTGCATTTCTGATTACAGTTTCAAAGAAGATATTTTACATCTTCACGTGGGTCAAGAGGTCAGGGGAATCTTGTAGAGGTGGTAATAATCCAGGGCCTCTATGAAGGTTCATTTTAGCTTCACTTGTTTTTTTTATGTTTTGGCTTGCACTGGTTTGCAACCCTGTCTCCTAAAACATTCCTATCCTGAACTAATGTTGCATATCTTTTAGGATGAATGTAAACTGCATAAGACTGAGCACACATGGAGGAGGTTGGGGTGGATGACAGACATACACGAGTGCTGTGTGTGGTAAGTTTAGAAAACAATAGCATTTAAATATTAAAGACTAAACATTTTGTCCCATTTTTGTCCAGAGTGGGATTGGGACTGGAAAATAAACGGCTGTGAACTGTATTATGCAGACTAGCCCACCACAACCAGCCTGTGGACACTGCACCCAACTCACCTCATCAGCACTACATACATCTACTGTACATGTTTCTACTTCTGTAACAGCACACTTCCTCATCCTGCATCCTTGGTTCATAATGAATCAATCATATCTGAATAAATACAGTATTATAGAGATTTGTACGAGTGATGTCTGTGATAAATTCATTAAAAATAAACAACAAAGGTGGGGAAACAAATCATCACTGCAGGGTGCAAGAAGGAGGTGTGGGTGATGGAGAGGGGGACACTGTGGGGAACATCTGTATCTTCACTCCTGGGTGGAGGGAGGAGGTGTGGGTGATGGAGAGAGGGACATGCACATTAGTTGCATAGATACATAGGGTTGGATTTGTGTATAAATAATGAGAATGAAGTTTCCCCTCATACTTAGAATCAGAGTAAAGCAGAGTGAGTTACTACATGCTATATGAGAAGTGAGTGTGCTCCTCATGAGGTCGCAGGCTTCAGCGACTGCTCGACTTTTTGGATGTTAGTTATTAGAACTGTATAAAAGGCAGGATGAGTCATTTCCCAGAGGTCACGTTGTGTGTCGAACAAGTCAGAGACAGGCTTGGAGCTCTGTGTGGTGTTAGTGTTCCACCACCAGCCCTCCCTGCTATACTCTGCACACAACATTCATCAGCCGTGTAAATGATGCTCAAGCTACAAATGAATGTACTGTATATCAGGAACGCCCTGGAGAACACTTCATAATACATAAGCAGTAACAGAAATGTACATCTAGACTGATGGTGTATGCAGATTTATGGGTGTAGAATGGTTAGAATTAAGCATCTAAATAGCTGTCTCATGGCCTTATTGATGATCACGTGTTTTAATAGACTGTGTCACTCATGTAATTGCATTTTTTAGAGGAGACGGTGCTGTGGGCACGGCCTGTGGAAGCAGCTTTCATCAGTCAGTCATTGGAGATAGGAAGTGGTGGATGTATGATTTTTGGCAGGAAGTGCTTTCGATTGAAGCAGAACTTTGATGTTTCAGCCATGACGCTCTTTTATTTTTCTACGTATTAGTGAAAACTGCCGTGTCACTAATTAGATCTAATGCATTCCTCATTGAGGGAGGATGTAACTGAGATGCACTGTAGAGACACGTCTAATATTTCACTCTCCAATACTCAGCTGACAGCACCACGTAATTAGAAAGTCATTTCACAGTGTCGGGGGGTGTGATGGTTGGTACAGGAGTGTGTGCTTCACTGTGAACTAAAATGTTGTCACACAACGAAACAGGAGCTCAAACGTTTCTTGCTCCTGCACAGACGACCTGTCACATATGTTACCCGCACACTCCCTACACCTACACGCGTGGTAACCTTCACTTACCACACGTTTGTTCTAAGTGAAACAGTTTGGGCTCAGGACTCTTCAGCAGTGTACAACAGAACTACTAATACTGCAGGAAATAGCTGACCGTGAATCTGGAGAAATGGCTCATGATGCAATCTGAAACATGACATTTCAGGAAGGAATCACATCTCATCTAGTCATTAAAGCGACAGCACACGTGTGTGTTTTTTAACAGCAGGCTTAGAGTATGTCCGCAGAAGAAAATCAAATCCCTGTCCAGACAACAGCTCTCAGTGGGAGTTATGGCGTCTGGAGATACTGCTGCTCTGCTGCAACAAAGAGAGAGGAGGTGGACGTGTAGGAGGAGGAGGAGGCGGAGGAGGAAGGAGAGGTCCCCTGAGTTAAGGATGTTTTCAATTTTAGAGAGACGTGATTTCAGCCTAACAGCCTGAAGCTTTCAATCAAAATGACGAGGCTGCGTGTGTGTGTGTGTGTCTTTGACAGGACTGTGTTTGTGCATCACACACACACGCACCCTCGTCACACACCCAAAAGAACCATTTAATCAATGCTTTTTGCTTGGGCATCAAGCCTGCACACTCATATACATCAGGGGCAGTGTGTGCATGCTTCATATGGCCCACTGTGATAGATTTATTATCCGAGGTGAGAGCATGCTTCATATTCCTCCCCAGCCATCGATCGGCCAGACACTCGCTGCCCTGGACTTCCAATGGGAGCCACTCCACCTAAAGATGGAAGTTAGGAGCTTGTCACTCTGACACATTGGCTCTAAGAAACATCAGCCAGCATTATGGAAACCATTTCCTGCCACCCCCCCTCAAACATCCTCCTCTCAATAGCTCAATAGCTGCTGTGATGTAGTTGCTGAATTGGATTGTTGCTTGTTTTCAGTTATAGTTTATTCTGGGGATTTAGAGTTGTGTTCTTTGAAAGATGATATGAATTAAAGATGGACTATGTAGCTTTTCAAAGATGAAAAAACATATTTCCACATGCAAATGAATGAATGTAATCCATAAGTAATACAACAGATCCTTACTCAGTTTACAGCCCTCAAACTGGACAAATTCTCTGGCAAAAGCTTTACGGGCGTGTCCACTGGAGTTTGCAATGCAATTAAAGTGGGTCTGAGTAGATTCTATTGCAAATGCTATTTTGAAATTAATGAGCACCAAAACTGCCTCGTCTCCCACATTGGTACAATCGAGTTTGCTTGGTGCCAGGAACAGGATCAGATTAGTGCTAAGGAAAATATGTAAGAGGTGCACTTTCTTACAGTTAGGTCCATAAATATTGAAGTGATACGATTTTGGACATGGTCTCTGTACACCATATCTTATTTATTGCTTACAGAATGTCATTGTCTTATGCAGTGCTTTTAATTGCTTAATTTAATTTGCTATGTTAAGTGATCTTGGGTGTTGTGAAAGGCACTAATAAATAAAATGCGTGCAGACAGTTTGAATTTCATGTCTCTAACTGGTTCCATTTGATGACAGATTCCTCGTGCTGTTTTCTGTTGCCTGCTTGCATTTGTATTTTTTGAATGATCTGTCCTGTGGTGGGAGTGAAGGTGGTGAAGAGGTTAAGCTATTGTGGAGGAGCGTGAGCCGCTCGCTCTCTGTTTAGTACACTCTTTTGGATTCCTCTCTTAAGTTTTAATTAATCTCTTCTTTTGCAGGAAGAGATTTCCCACAAGTGACCATATGGGCACTAGAATTTAATTTGGACAAATAGAGAGCATGTACAGCATCTCAAGTGTTAGGGATGGGGGACTTTTCAGTGCGGCACTGCAAAAATTGGCTGGTGCGTTTTTGTACACAAAGGAAGAAGTTCAAGTCACATGATACATGTGGGTTATGATTATAAGTAATAAAAACAGATGGACGGATAAATGAATGGATGAGATCCACAGACAGATGGAAGTTGAGTGGTTCCGTGTAATTCTTGGTACAACATGTTATTGAAGACAAGGTGTTTGTGAAGGTGAAACATAGTAGATACAGTACACTCTGTCCTCTTCATGTTGGCATCATGCAGAGAGGATCTATAGGCGTCATCCTCCCACTGCTCCTGCTGCTTTTAAAAAGAAAACCAAAAAACAAGCCAGGGCTTCAAAGGCCGTGTTACTCATCGCCTAAAAGACGCATATTTTCCAAAGACATGTTCAAAGTCTGACATGATTCACATTTGAGTTTCTGTTTTTATTTTGAAATATCTGCCACTTCCTGTCTGGTCATTCCCTTACTGCTGTGCTGTTACATCTAATCAACTTGATTATTTTCATCTGTGCCTCAAATTCTGATTTTTGGATGTCACCTATGTGACTTTGGATTCTGCTCTCTGCCTCTGGCACATTATCTGCTCTGCTCTGAAAATGATGTTTCTCAGGTTCTGGGGGGTCTGATTCTGCCTGTCCTTTCCATTTCTAAAGGATTTCGATTAGATTCTGTTTTTGTTTTTGTGTATTTGGT
Source organism: Ctenopoma multispine (assembly GCA_034779795.1). Taxonomy (NCBI): domain Eukaryota; kingdom Metazoa; phylum Chordata; class Actinopteri; order Anabantiformes; family Anabantidae; genus Ctenopoma; species Ctenopoma multispine. Next base: position 663,740 of record JAUYWH010000002.1, read on the forward strand.
TTCTTGATTGTGACGGTTTGTGCTGAAGAGGCTGTGGACACTTCTCCGCTCCCCTTTACTCTGTTGTTGGTGACTGTGATTGTGCAATGTTCTGCAGGTCTTTCCCCCCTGACTGTCTCTGCTCATTGTTCTGCTCTGTTGATCAAACTGGAAAAAGACAACAACCTAAATAAAGGAAGGTGGGCTAAACTATGTCAGTGACACCTGACTTTATTAAAAATAACGCACATTTCATTCAAAATATTACTTATATTATATTTTAAATTAGTCAATAAACAATTCAATTCAACTTTAAATTTATATAGCGTCAATTTACAACATAAGTCATCTCAGGGCACTTTACAGTGTAAGGCTTAAGACCTTTACACATTATATAATATATACAGAGTAATCTAGAAAACCCAACAGTCCCACTTGAGCAAGCACGTAAGGCAACAGTGGAGAGGAAAAACTCCCTCTATATAAACACAGACCAATAAGTTGCACTTTTTTATTTATTTAAGTGTGTGAAATTGCTCTCGCCCGGGGGGCAATTCAGTGTAGAACGGCCACTGGTGGTGGCCTGGTGTTCTAGACCGCTGACTACATACCACAGTATGTCAGACTACAGGTGATGTGTAGAACAGGGGCTCTACAGGAGTCTGTCTTTCCTATATCAATATTATATCAACTACAGCTTCTGCCACCTACTCACGTCTTCTGGTGAAAACAGGACTACGGATGAAAACAGGATTATGAAACAGGATTTTAAACTACAGTAGTGCTTGACATTTAGCGTATTACAGATTCTGATGCTTGCTTATGCATATCCTTAATACTGCCTCTTCAACAGCTCCTACACTTTGACTCTTTGTTCCTCTGCCCTGCTGTCCCTCTGCCTCTGTGGGAGGAATCAGTCCCTTTTTTCTTTTTTGTTGGCAAGTGGCCAACAATGCGTGCTTAACATATGGAGCTGAAAGACAAGAATGGGCTCAATACGCTGTGTTACAGAGACACATCCATATTATGTTGATATATTCTAGAAAGTAAATAAACACTCTTTAAAGCCAAGAAACAAAGAAATGTCACTGTACAGTTCTTTTCCCTTCCCTGGATTTTGGCTAAGATAGAGCAGACTACTGAATACTAACACTCCAAACCTGCATGCAGGATCCATGTAACTTTATGCAATCGGAATCAAGCCCGGGTAACAGATGTGGATGGTGAAAGAAAAATGTAATATTTGTCATGTCACTGAAGCATGGGCCGTCATGTCAGAGTGCGCTTTCGACTTTGACGGATCATTTATTTATTTTGTTCCCAACAAAATTTCACCTAAAGGCTACACGATATCAGTGTTGACAAGTCGAACCTGAATGTGCCTTTTCAGATACAGAGGACCAGCATAAGCTGTTTGAACTAGTTACGCCCTGAGCACTGTCATGTAGCAGAACCGTCATCGGTCAGATGTGGATTACACAGGAAATATTGATTTTCTCACTCCTCTTTGCTCATCAGCGTGGGCTGTTTAGGTTTTAATAACTTAAATGAGTGTCTTGGAGCCACAAACGGCTTTTGAAAAATGTCATTTCCAGGTTTACTCTGTCTCTTTAGTGCATATGTCCCTCACATTCAACTCAGTAGCATCCTCCTTTGAGAGTAATGAAAGGTCTCTGTCAAAGAAAACCAATTGCATCCTCAGAGAGACTGAGACAACATGCCTGCTTTACGACTGTTTTAATCCTCTGCAAGGAGAAGATGAAGGACAGATACTGAAATGTAGACTTCATATTCACATCTTTATCTACTAAAGACTGCATCGAGGAGCAGCTGCGAACCCAAGTAGGAAGGGAGGCTGTCTAATAATTAGCTAATAAATTATTGAATATTTTAAATGTATTACACATGCAATAATATTTTATGCTGAATATGTAATAACAGAATATGTAATAACAGAGTGATGTATTGATGCTTAGGAAATGAAACCATGTACCTATGCTTTTAGTACATTTTCTTCATCATTATCGTTTCTTAATTCCTGATATTAAATAACATATTTCTACAGTCTGAAATTAACATCTCACACAAAATAAGAAGAAGAAGCCTCAGAGCCATCTTCATAAAAATATAAATCCAGCCACACAGCTTTATCTTCACACAGGACGACATCTTGAACCTTTCTCTACATTTAAGCAACAATATTAATCCGTAAACCACAGAGAACAGAATACAGCATTCACCAAACATTTTACTGTACGTCTTCATATCTGTTACAAACTGAAATGAAAGAGTCTGCAGCATATTAGATGAACTGGGCTCAACAATATTGTCTCCTCGTTACAGCATAATATAAGTTGCTTCAGAACAATAATGAGTCACTAACGTTTAGTTTGTAGCTTCCAGCGCTATGTAGAATTCTTTCCTGGGAGTTTGTAGACACTGTTCAGTAAAAGCATCTCCACCATGGTGAGAGATTCTGTGAGCATTTCTGCAGGTGTCGCAACATCTGTAACTTGTATAAATAAATCAATAATTCATGATTAGTCAGGATCGGTCAGAATAGTAAATTATATTGTATTGTATTGTCCTCATATGCTGTGCTGCAAAACTACACAAACAGATTTCATTAACGAGAGAAGTAGTGAAAGTACGGTGGCCGGGTCATTTCAGTCCAGGAAGTGAATGCTGGTTCGGCGTGCGTCATCGCCGTGGAACACAAAAGTTTCTAATCCCAGAAAGTCTGGTGCGTGTTCTCTCATTGAAAACAATGTGCGTGAATGATTTGATTGTATGACACAATCACAATCAATTCAGAGGAATTCAAGCTGTCAGTGGAAGAGGCTTCTCATCAATTCGACGAGCTATAGTAACAAAATCTTGGTATTACATGAAAAAAGATCACTCCTGGGGTCCTGGGTGTATGGGAACCAGAGTGAGCAGATCATATCAGCATGCTGATATGCAGTTATTTCAAAAACTTAACAAATCCTTATGAACTTATTAAAATTATCTTCAGCTTCACCACAATTCAATTCAATTCAATTCAATTCAATTCAACTTTATTTATATAGCGCCAATTCACAACACAGGTCATCTCAGGG
>JAUYWH010000002.1:667545-680663 GCA_034779795.1 Ctenopoma multispine
ATGGAGTCCCCCAGCAGACTAAACCTATAGCAGCATAACTAAGAGATGGTTCAGAGTCACCTGAGCCATCTCTAACTCACACAGTTAAAACACGCTATACAAAATCACGAGTTACGAAGAATCGAGGAGCACAAGACATAACGATGCATCTGATAGATTATAATAACATCTATGTTGCTGAAATTGCAGGTGAAAAGAGGAAAGCGTTCTTTATATTAAATTCATATTTCCTACTCAGTTGCATCTAAAAGTTCCCTATTTTTAAATAGGTACAGTATGCTCCTATACTGTCCTCTGCAAGGTTCAATGTGTTCCTAATATTTGCATCTCCATTTCACATGGCTGACATCCCACCCCAGAACAGCATCCTGGGGCATCCGACTGCAAATTCACTCTACTGTATCTCAGCTGTGTCACTAAAACATGTACCACTGACATGACATTTCTGAGTAAGCTGTCACATATTCTCCAGCTACAGCATCAAACATGCTATGCTCTAAGGCTTTACAGGGTGAAAACACCAAGTAAAGACAATCAAAGTTCAAGGAGTTTAAACTCTCAAAATCAATACTGGTATCAGCCTCAAAAGCTCAGTATTATTCAAATTCCAGCAGATGAAGCCAGAGCCTCAGTTGGGTTTTTACGTAGCCCAGTGGATAAGATGGATTGCGGGGCTGGATCGCACATCTACTGTGACTACAGGCAGTCTGCCTCGGGAGTACAAACCAAAAACAAGGACACAGGGATTGGGGTAGAGGAGGTTTTCCCCAACAATACCAGGGAGTTCAAAGCAAAACGAGTGGCAGAGCAAATATCCCATATCCCAGGTTCCCCAGCCTGAGTTTTAGCTTGAGGCAGCGGCATTGCTGAGATCTGGGGAACTAGAGAGCTTCATCGATTTGGACGTTCCTTAAAGGTTACGCTGTCTCACATCTGCCTTCCCTGCAGACAAACAGAAAGAGAGACAGAGAGACTTCCAGGAGGGCTCACCATAAAGCATAGCAGGCAGGAGTATTTTGGAAGTATCTTTTAATTTCATGCACGACAGCTCTCACATTTGTTTCCCTCCCTTCCCTGTTAACCTCTTTTTCTTTCTTTCCTCTAATGTTCCTTTCCCTCCACCACACTCCCCCTCTATTTCCCCCCCTTCTTTCCATCTCCAGGGTTCAAATTCAAATGATGCTGCATCCTGAGCAATCCGGATGAGACCGAGGCACGGAAACGATGTTCATTTTGAACCTTTCCTTTTAAAGTACGAGCAAGTCATTTCAGCATTGTGTAAGCTGTTTATTCTGCAGTGCTGATACAGCTAAGTGATGTGATGCAGCTTGTTCAAAGAAATTACAAGGCTTCTAAAACTAAGGCCTCCTGCTTTATATGTATTAAATGTCATTGGTCACCTATAAGTGCTGCATCCCAACCTAATTATTCAGATAGTAATAACCTTCTCCTGAGGCGTATTCTCAGAAGCCTAGAAATGAGAAACATTGCTGACAGATGTGTGATGGAACAGACTATGCTGCAGCACAGGCGACATGGGAGAGGAGGGTGGTGTATGTCAAATGTGATTACAGGAAAAAATAAGGTAATTAAGCATAATGATTTTGGCTGGAAATTCAAGTGAAACCTTTATAACTAGAGCACTGCCAAATCAGCCTTGAAGCCACTCTCGAGTCGGCAAAGCAGGCAGGCTGAGGCGGTCGCTCAGGGATACACTGAGGGATAGGAAGTTGGACTGCAAGATTCGTGCTTGACCCTCAACCCCAGCGAGTCAGAGGATGAGAGGCCTTCCAAGGTGCAGGTGTCATTCTCACAAATGAAAGAAATAAAATGGAAAGTGGAGATGGCGTCTTGCTGAGGAACCCTGGTTTCCTGCTGATTTTGTGTGATAGAAAAGTCTGTCACTGGATCCTCGTTAGCAAAGCTCGTTAAGAGACTTAATTAGACCAATATGGCTTTACTGATTGCACCACAAATGGTAGAGAGAGCCACTTTCACTTGGAGATAGCAAAGACCCCTGACTGGTAAGCTTTTCTCCCCATAGGTGCTCTCTGTCAATCAAGCTCCTGCTAAAGGACCAAACCCCATACTCCACATCACCCACCCCCCCCCTTTATCTGCCTACAAGATTTTGTTTAAGGGCATCCTTCAAATTCGGCTGTCAGATTTTATTTTGAATGTCACTCCGATGCCCTGGGTTAAATGCTTCAACAGACCCAGGATGCCTAACAATCTGTTTGACACATGAAGCCACAACCAGCATACTGGCTTCCTCTTTATCTCCTCCTCTGTCTGGCTTTAAAATAGAAAGTACAAGTTGTACACAGATAAACCACACAGTCACTGCACTACCAGGCGGTAATCCCACTGCTCATCTTACCCGGCATTCTGTCTGCCGAACACCCTGCAGGTCAATCTCAGGCCGCTTCCCACCGGCTTCTCTTTTGCTCTCCTGTGCTGTTTCGTGCTGCTGCTTTGTAATAAAGCTGCTAAACCACAGTGTGAGCCCTCGCAGCCGCAGCGTTGGCTTCAGGGGTAATTGCGCTGGAGTTCTCAGAACGCTCCAATTCCCTTAATTATTAAAGAGTGTTATTGTAAATTATGGATTATTAGCTCCCCTCCACGACACCGAGCGGGTGCGGCACCGCCTAGTGATGCCGGCAAATGGCAGAAACAGGTGAAGGGAAGAAAAACTGGCAGCATAATGAGCAGAGAGAGAGAGCTAAATGAGGACAAAAACTACACCACAGTGGATGGGGGGTGTGGAGAAGCAGGGGTAATAGAAAGGGAGTTTTGGACAGGAGTTGGATGCGGGAATGTGCAGCAAGATGGCAACAACTTAATCACTCAGCTGTTCCACTGTGAAAAGCCTCAAAATCACTATAAATCACTTGAGTGATTGTTCATTTAGTTACGACGAGCTTATCAGAATGTGGATGGGATGCTTGCATGTTTTTTTTCAGCTACTTTTTCATCTGTTGGTGTGGAGAACTGGGGAGGGGGGCACTGAATCTGAGACTAATTGACTGGGTCAATTACAACACAGCATGTCACGGGGTGTGCAAAGTCCTCATTGTTAAATCATTACAAAACATTGAATATGGATTTGTGTCATTTAATTCACAAGAGGAGGGATGCTTACAGAGATGCTAATTGAATACTGCTCATGCTGATTGCAAATATGGTCCATAAGTAGAAATGGCGGGTGTGTGTTTGCAACGTCGTTAATGAAGTTATCTGAGTTTTGTGTCTTTTTGTGTCTTTGTCTGTTTGGATATTCAGTTGCAGTAGGTGCCTCTGGATATGAACAGATTTTGAATCATTGCCTCTCATAAAGCCTTCTTATAGCTGCCCTTATCATCCACGCTGGTTAAAAAACAGAGTAATGTGTCCAAAATGTATTTTATCATCTTTGCATTTGAAAAACATTAAAATAGTTTTTATGACAAAATTTTACCCTAATGCTGTCAGGATCTAGTATTTCCACCTATTAATTTCTACTACATTTCAACATTTGAATGTCTTTATGTTATTTGCTGCCTTGCTGTTATTGCCATCCTACCTCATTTAAATGTGTATATTCACATACAGTAGTTTGTCTTCATGTTTTCTTGTGTTTGTGATTGCCTTTTGTAATGAGCTTTGTAATTGCTGGTTTTCCTTAGTGCTATAAAAAAGATTTTATTAGCATTATTGTTTAGTTCTTGTGGCGGGTTCTGCAATGCTCCAGTCTATGCCGAAGCTGGAGCAGATCCATCTAGACTGGTATAAGATTGAAACACTAGCGCTGTATAAATTCTATGCTGCATTAACATCTTTGCGATCTAAAAAGACGTGAGATATAAATTGGGAAGAGACAGAAATTATAGGAAATATGGAGAAAGTGTAAAATATGGTGAGAGCTGGGGGAGCTAAAAGGAAGATAAGAATCAGCTGGAAACACAGGTACGGACTAATAATTTTCCAGATCAGATTAAGAATTTGAAAAAATATTAGTCACGCAGGAACCCCCAGATGTAGTGCTCATTTTCCACATTTCCGTCTATCTCTGAGCTTTTGTCTCCCAGCCTCATTAACAGTACGGTTTTATATCTTATTACATCAGCTACTTATTGGTGAGAATCAAAGGCAAATCTGTACCACCACTTTCTCTTTCATGTTTGTCCCTTTCGTCCCACTTCTTTCTCCTGCCACCCTCCCTTTTTCTTGTCTCTCCAAAGGATGGTAAGACTTTCTCTTTTAATGACAGCTGAGAGGATTCCAGAGAATTAATAGGAAATTGCGACTGTCACTCAATGGATCTCGGATTATTCTTCAGGAAAAAAAGAATGGGGGTGGAGAGGAGTGAAGCTGGGGGCCAGAAGGAGGAAGAAAAAGAAATCCAGGTTTTGTTCAAACAAGGAAAATAACTGGATTTTGTATTAATATCAGCACAGGCTTGCATCCAGGGGGGCAGCCATTCAAATGAAGCACAAACTGGAGGTGTGTAGCCATTAGATGTAGTGGATTACACTATTTTCAACCAGACAAAGCTGTTCATTCATGCACACACTGGGTTCCAATGGGAGATGTGTGTATATTATATGTATAATATACATTATTTTAAGCCTCCCAGTGGACACATCCTCAGAATGTTACCGTTAGTGGATGAAGACTGGATCGAGCCTGACAGCTGGTACGTCCTGTTCATTAGGCTGAAACAGTCAGGCTCCCATGGAGAGTTATGTTTACCGTCAACAGCAACAAGCACACATACTGTGATTATTACCATGGAGACCTATGCTTTGGACCAACAAGCATAACAGTACACAGTGGGTTTTGCCTCTGAAAATGATGATAAACAAGCAACATTGGTGGAATAGTCTCTAAAATGTTGCACATTGCAGTTTGGATGAGTCCGATTTCAGAAGAGGAATTTTGGTGCATGAGAGGATAATAAGGTCCGAGTCATTGTCTGTGCACATCGCCACTGCCGGACGGCTGGAGGGTCATTCAGCGTGAATACTGAGCTCTGTGTTTGCATGACTGAATCCAGAGCCAGGCATACACACACACACGCAGAGTGCTACTCCCACCTACTGGACAAACACAGAATAGAAAACACACCCACACACATTGCTGTATGTGGGTGTGTTTTGAGGTAACACACCATTACAAATTTGGAGGTTCATCAAAAGGACGAGAAGAGAAGCGAGACGTCACAGCGCGGCTAATGACAACTGACTGACAGGTGATCTCAGGGAAGTGCAGAGCACAAAGAAGGCGATGACTCCTCAGCAGCAAAGGTGCAATGAATGAATGAACACAACAGAGATCAAAAAATGAAAAAAGAAAACCTTCACATTTTCTTTAAGTTGAGGGAAATACAGCACGTTTGAATGAAATAGCACCGCAATTGGTGTTTGAACTGTTAGAATCACTAAGAAACTTCACCTGTAGTATGCATTTCATATCATATACTAAAAGGAGTGTCTCATCTCTGATAAAAGCAGATGATATATTGGTGATCAGGCATACGTTTTATTTTCTTCATGATGGACAAGTCTGCACTGCTGATTGAGTAGTGACATGGAATCAATATCTAGTCATGGTCAAATGTCTTGACAGTGACACATTTGTTGTGTTTTGTAAACTTTGCTTTTGTCCTGATGTTTTGTTGGTTTGTTAAAGAACAGATTCTTATTCTTAGTGTTTTCAATGATGATGCTTCTTCATGTTCATCCCTGTCTCCTCAAAATTACATTCTATACTACTAAACTGCAATCACAATTATGTTTTTGTACTAAATGTAATTAGTAGTGATGTTCGATATTGGCTTTTTTACCGATATCCGATATACCGATATTGTCTAACTCTTAATTTCCGATACCGATATGAACCGATACCAATATATGCAGGGTCCCCTCTCATAAAAAAAGAAAAACTAAATCATTTTAGGTAACTAACATCTCATATCTCCTATCATGCATACTTAAACTTTAAACATTACTGCAAGCTATGCCAAACAAACAAAAATTATGAACTTATTATGAACAAAGTGGAATTACCCAGATAGCCAGGTGACAGCAGGCAACAACACCTATGAACATTTAATAAGTAGCAATAATCAATAATTATGATTATGGGCCAATAATGTTTGGAGTTTTGTAGAGTTGAACGTAGAGTTAACTGTCTGCTGAGACAACACAAAATTCAGTAAAGAAAAGGTCAGATCCTCGTCAACTTTATTTTAGTCAATACTAACACTTCAAAATACTTTAAACTATTGTTTGACTGGATTAAAGCCAATTTGCCCAGAGACATCTATAGTTGTTGGAGTCTGCATGTGAGGTCAAATTATGGGAAGCTGCTAGTCTTATCCTTTAACTGAAACATGTAGCATGGAATAATATTGGGCTGAAGTTCAAATGAAGAGTTGATAATTACTATCACCTGTCATTAATAATTAGTCACGTTGCCATACGTACAATATTTACACTATTAAATGCAAAAGAAGGAGGAAGAAGTAATCTGCCTCTAGAGCAGTGTTGTTTCATAAAGCTGAGCTGTGAATGAGTTCACTGAAGGTTACAATGGGATATATATTTCAATACAGTCCTACATTTATCGTCATCATTGTGGCACTTCAGGGAAAAAAAGCTATTGCTATAGCTGCCTCTCAGCATGGTGTAGGGACACATCACTACATTGCACAACCGATGCTAATGTTAGCATTCTGCAGAGAGGAATGAAAGGAGAGCTGAAAAGGGAGGGGTGGAAGAGGGTCAAAAAGGTAAAGCGCCAAAGAGGAAAAGAAGTGAGCAGGGCTTTATATGTGGATGTAAAGGAACAGGCCACCTTCTAGGCCACTGCATTGCATAAGCTGGCAAACGGTCCAGAACTCTGTCTGCTTTCTTTCTTCTCCTCAGCATAATGCAAACCCTTTTATTCAGCACCAGATCGCCTGCAGTAACACTAGCACGCATGTGCTTTTGAACAGTCTACACGCACGCATACACACACACGCACACACCCCGCCCGCGCGCGCCTTTACTTTAAATTCCAGCCATTTAGCCTGAGTACCACTCCAGCGGAGTAGGCCTATGTTACCATGGCAACCGCATCCCAGCAGGAGGGACAATGAGGGAGAGAGAGAGAGGGGGTGATGGTTTGGGGAGGAAAAGCAGATTTGAGGAGTGATAGCAGGAAATGTAGAAACAAAGAGAAAGACAGAGAAGGAGGATGGAGAGTGAACTCTTAGAGAAAGTGTTAGGAATGATAATGCAGGGAAAGAATGAAGGGCACACTAAGACTTACACAGATAAAACCCTGTTAACAGGAAGGGCTCCGTTCAGCACAGTAACACTGTAGCACCGTGCTGAATGTCTTTGTGTATCCTCTCGAATAATATGGTGACACTGAAGCTGTAGCCTGTGTGAAAGTGTGTAAAGCTACTGCCAATGCCCATGTAATGCTTATAAGAAAGATAACGTAAAAGAATCAGTTAAGAAGAATCAAAATGATCAAAATTTATTTTGTATTAGTAAAGGTTGTACCAGTTGTCATCAGTGTTCAGGACCTACACTTACTCTACATAATCCATGTAACTGGTAAAATATTCAGCTCACAGAGCCACAGCCAACAGTCAACCAGCAGCACATGAAGAATTTGAGCATTCTTTGAAGCTGCTGTCACACTGGAATATTACACATTCACTGTATCCCACAATGTCAGCCATACACATCCATGTAGCCTATAGCCAGTGCTGAAATTTAAAGATCCTTCTGTTTGCCTGACCTCAGGCCTGCTAGAGTTCCTCAGTACTTTTCAGAGTACTTCTCTATGAGTTCAAAATGCAGAAGCAGATTGTCCCATAGCTGTCCATAGCTATGTTTCAAACTAGCAACAAGACAAAAATGGATGGGAGGATGTAATACATACCAGACACAGGTCACTACACTCATAATCACCCTTTGTTTGATTTAATTAAAGCTGTTCAGTTAGAATGCCCCAATTAACACTGGAAAAAATAACATGGACAAATTGATTATACTATATATACCTAAATATCTACAGTATGGCAGCCAGTATATTTATTGAGATTTGTGTGGTTGTCCTGTGAGTTTGGGTTTGTGTGAGGTGGTTTCCACAGATCATGCTGTCAGGAGTGTTCCTCTGTGGTGGTACTGTGGATTCTCTAGAGTAACAATGGCTAAGAAGAGATACTGCTGCTGAATTTTCTAAATGTCAGGTTTAATGCTGTACAACAAACTAGATTGAAATTTCAGAGACTGATATCTCAAAGATTGAGCCAAGCTAAATGGCAACATACCACTAGGGAAAAGATTGAATATTTTTCTTTTATTGTATTTAATTTGTTTATTTATTAGTGATTGGGTGAAGCAACCCTTTTGAGTACACTGAAGGGAGGCGGATAGTTTCAGTCGCTGATAATACAGGCATATACCCAAATAAACCTCCAGTAGCAGTCTTTTCTGTCTTTAATTAACTCACAAGGAGACCTATGAGCTCTGGCTAGTGATGGAGAGAAGGAGGTAGTGAATACAAGCGGTTGAACTGTTTTCTCTTAGAGCCTTAAAGATAGGGTTCTGAGTAGAGCTGCTGGTTCTTTGCATCATAATGAGCCAGTTGAGGTGGATAAGGGGTCTGATCAGGATGTGTCCTGGACTTCCAGAAGAAGATCCAGTGTTTTCTGGGAAGGCTCAGAACACACTGGACGGAATCATTATGATGTGTATCAACACAGACTCATGAGTCCAACAAAAAGTAACTTTATTTATTTAGGGCAAATATATGTGATTAGATATGTATCAACTCTGCATGTATTGTATGAAGCAGAAACACAAGAAATTTTTTTTCTTTCTTTTTTCTTCAATTTTTTCTTTTTACCTAAGAAAATCTGCTAAAAATTGCTTAGTGCAGCACTATCTTACAGCGCATGTTGAATAAAGTTAAAATGTTTTTGATGCACTTTGGCTTCACCGAGTGCAGTTCATAAATTCAGCCAGACAAGAGGCTCCTTGCCTGAGGCGGCTTCTTCAGTTCATCTGTGATAACACTGCCTTTCCAGCATGACCTGATGGGTTTAGTTGAGCAGAAGCCTCGGTTCAGGTCATGGCTTCGTGAAGGCAGAGGTGTCAAACTGAAATGACTTTGAAGGGTTCAGTATGAGAGACAAGAAAGAATATAGCAGTCAACCAATAGCACGGGGGTATTCATGAGGAAATGAAAGTCTGAATATACAGAATGAAACCTTACAGTATTAGATGCTGTGATGTTAGTTTTTTAGCTTTCATCCTTGCAGGCTGTGGAATCAATGAATATGCTAATGCTAACACTCTAACTATTTATTTATGTAATCTGTCTGTTTCTCTCACCTTTCTCTTCAACATGTTTTAGATATGATCCAACAGAGTCTAACTGATTCCAGAGTCCATTTCTGAACAGACATTTCTGACCCCAATGATACCACTTCATCCCTGCTTTTACATGCAGTGAAAGCAGGGATGAAGTGGTGGATAGAGGATAGAGCTCTGTGTCTGCTGCACTTCTGTTGAAACCCTTTGAAAACTCCCTTATTTCTGGGTAAACCCTCTACTCTGCATGAATAATAGTCTCAACAGGCATGGAGCTTTAGTAATGGAAAACAGCTGTAGGGGCAGCACTGCCATCCTATGCCAGACTTCTACTCATGTCTAGTACATAATGGGATGCTTCCAACTGGATCCAGCCCATAATTTGTTAATCCATGGTAAGTTAATACAATTTGCACCACTATTCTGATTTGTCCAATATTGGTGGTCAGTGATGAATGAGGCAACCAGTAATGGATTTTATATGAATATAACTGTGCTCTCATTGATATTAGACCCTGCTTTAGAAGATTACACTATTAGTCTATGGTGATGAGATCACTGCTGTGGCAGACAGTTTAATACGAAGGGGAGAGGTTACAGAGAGAGTGGATTAAATAAAGGGGAGGGAATTGGTACAGATACTTGTCATTGATTCCTACCAATAACCACTGTCGTGCAATAAGGCCGTTCTGTTGGAGCTCTAATGGGGTTGTGTGCATTTGGCCTTGATAAAGTCTTGCTGTTAGGTCTCTCTTCCTGTCAGCTGGGAGCTGTGACTGGCTGGACCACAGTAAAGTGGCGATACTGGGGAAATAAACATCTCTGTACATCTCAGGAAATTTGATTTCCAGCCCTTAGACAGCATATTATTTTTGATTATATTCATATTCATATTGATATTGCCTTCCTTTATAGAGGCAGGATAGAGATCTCTGTAGATTTGTGTGTGTAGATCAAATATCCTTAGAAAGAGAGGGATGTGAGAAGAATCCTTTAAACTGCTGCTCTCTTCAGTATGCCATAATGCAGGAATTATGCTGGTGCACAGATACATCTTTTTGAATTTGGGAGACTAGGAAGAAGTATAGAAGAGCTTATGTAAGAGCTGTCAGCCACAGACAGTACAACACACCTGAATGTACCTCAACTATGTAGTGTGAAGCGACACCAAGTTCTAGCAAAGACTTTTCTTTTTCAAGGTGTATAGTGTTCATTGTGTGACCACTCTGTGCTGCACATATTCACATACCAACCACTGTTAACATTTCATTTCATTTCATTAACCTGCCATTAGGTAAAGTGCAGTAGCATACTGCATTACAATTACACCATGGAGACATGGAGCCAGTCTGCTGTGGACTGTAGGGAGGAGGACAAGGTGCAGGGATGAGTCAGCATCACAGAGGACTTTCCCACAGGAGACAGAAGTTTGAGTTCAGTGTGAGACATTGTGTGTTGTAAGATCAACAGTATCAGGAAGTACTTAATTTATCTGCTCACTGTAATTATCTTCTCACTTAGTGTCAGAATGAAATGCCAAAGGACTTACAGTACAAAGTGTCAGTGTTTGAAACTGTGGGAACTGTCATTGTCTGACGCTGAGGGCAAGTACCGACCTGACCCATGTTGGTGCCCTAGGTGAGATTACGACTTGGTGCCCAATAATCAATTGCCTATAAGTGCAACACCACCCCCACCCCCCACGCGTACAAACAACAGTCATATGTAGCTGCAGTAGACAGAGATTTGGCTTGGATGGCTCAACTGTTAAGAAAGCATTCTTGCATGTGTGAATCCTGGGTTCAGGACCAGTCTTATAAGTCTTTGTAAGTGACTGACTTGCTGTCAAATCTTTTTCTGAGAGACCCACAGGATTCTTTATATCAGCATGTCGATCCATCTATAAAAAAGGTTTGGACACCTGTGATATTTGTATTGCCTATGCCAAGAGCTTATTAACTATTTAAAATCGATTCCTGAAACTAAACCAGGTCTGGACTGGGTCACTATGGCGGCCCACTATGATTATTTATACAATATGTGAAAGCACGTAACATACCAGAGAATATATGTGCACGTTGTGTGATTTCAAGAAAGAGAGTAACCATGTTAAAAAAACTGATATGTGCTTTAAAACATTAAAGCACATATCAGTATTTGTAAGTAACCTTTGCTGTCTAATCTTTTTTCCACAGGATTCTTTATATCATTATATCTATCTGTCTATAAAAAAGGTTTGGACACCCGCGATATATTTGTTCTTTCTCTAATATTGTAGCATTAAATAACATATCTCTAATCTTCTCTAATATACAGTATTTCACCATATTTTCTCCACTCATTCACGGACATTGTTGCTGTGTCACTCTGTCAGGTGGAACTAAATAACTACACTTTGGAAAATTAGCTCAAAAACCCATGGCTGATGATATTTGCAAGGATTTTTTGAGCGCTTGAAACTTCCCCCCTCCATCGAGTGGCGCTCTAGACGACCGCCTAGTTTCACCTATGCACAAGCCCTGACCCTCAATATCTGCAGTTTGAATGAATATGTGCTTAAAAAACAGTTCTAGGATAAAATTAGTTTGGAAAGGACATAAGATTCAGTCTAGAGCAGCCACAGTGTCAATGCAGTGGACTGTTTATAAGCCGTAGGGAAACAGTCAGTTAGACTAAACTATATCAGTGACAGGCTCAATTAAATCTAAAGCTGTGTTTTGAATTCAAAGCCATGACTCCTACATGAACTGTGGACATGAAATATGACAACTTGCAGGTGGTAAGACCCTCACTGAAATGAACGTCATACAGGACCCGATATTTATTCATATTTATTATTCAGAATGTAACACACATCAACACTGATCTTACCTTAAACCAGAGGATTTCTTCAAACTGCACAAATAACACTTTATTAAAATCCAAGGTTTGTTGACAGACATTGCAGGTTTTATGCTAAGAGTATAAAATATGATTCAAAGGTTAAACTCTCTCTCCTCCAACATTTTTTGTACTAAACATTGTTACATAGTTGTAATGGAGTACAATATGGGTTTGGTACTTCTAATTAAGTAAAAGATAGATATGTAGATAATTCTTTCAAATATGACACAAGAAAAAAATTGAAGAAACAAGAAAACTCAAGAAAGAAAACAGATTCAAACTTCTGCATGTTTTCATAGACAACTATGTTCCAGGTTTTTGTTGAGTAGAATTACGATTTAGGTCAGATATTACATTGTGGTAGTTGGTTATACTTTAGGGATAGATACATGCCAGCCACTCTATCCACATCAGAACTGGGAGCTGTTTGCAACATTTTTTGTAACTTTCAAAGCCTAGAATTGCATCCATTGTGTGGAGGTGTAAAAGTAGTTCTGTTATCACTCAAACTGTCTTTTTATTCTTCACACTGGTACTTCATTGCCTTTTCATATGTCTCACAAACCCCATGACTGTCTGTGTAGAGACTCTATCAGAAAGCATACAGCGTTATCTCTATTTGTACAATCAAGACTACAGAAACACACAGAGGTCTTGGAGAGTGATCAAAGCCTTGAGTTGCAGGCACAGGTAGATTGAGTGTGGCCATTCTAAATCAGTACATCTTTAGAACATCTTTGCCTTTGCACATGGTTGGACAGCAACCTTCCAAGTATTAGTGTACAGAAAATACAGTTTACAAAATACAGTTTTTTTCAATCGTTTACACACAATTTTGACAACGGGACTCCGTCTCCTAGATGCCGCACACAATTAACC
>JAUYWH010000002.1:680763-693903 GCA_034779795.1 Ctenopoma multispine
TTTCACGTGGAATTCCAATAGAATTGATTCATGTTTGTGGCTGTAATGTGACAAAATGTGGAAAAGTTCAAGGGGGCAGGATACTTTCGCAAGCCACTGTATATATATATATATATATATATATATCTATACTGTATATTGGCAGCCTAACAAAAATATTTGTTATGACCATCTGTTTTAATAGTATAATAATAGCTTTTTAGCGTCTTGCTGATTTAAGCCTGTGTCCAACGTGTTCTCTGCATCACCTGTAACTACACCTTGAAGTGTTTGCTGTGGGATGGAAGATTCAAAATGCAGACAATGCATGTAAGGCAATTCAGAACATGTTTTACTAGTTTAAAAATGCACCCAGTTCAGATGTTATCACAACATTCATTGGCCCATTATCTGTTGTCATTATCACTGTAGTTATGCTTTGGTAGGTTCTTACATTAAATGCAAGGAGGCTCTGTAGTCATTATCTCAGACCTTCGTTTACAAACAGGTGGCAAATTAAAGTGGAACCTAAATAAATGAGTGGCGCATAACAAATATAGATGGATATGCACGCAACATCAAATGCTCTGTGGCTGGTATAAAAATACCAGCTAGGCTGAGTTGATTCTGATTTTGGATCCAGATATGTAGATGAGGCATCTTTCACTGTAGTTTTGAGTGGGTGGGTAGTAAAATACATGTGAGGCACACACCAAGAGAATGATCCAGGCTTGGCTTGACCCCTACAGTGAGAGGACCGGGTGGCTCTGTAATGGTGTGGGGGTGTTTTGGTTTGGATCCACATGTCCACTGAAAGTGGTCAGTGCAAATTAATCAAGAGTTGTTCTGAGTGACCACCTTCATATTATGATGAAATATTTATGTCCTGGTGGGAGGGGTCTCCTCCACAGTGACAATGCTCCAATTCACAGAGCACAAAGGGATTAATTATACATATGCTTTGGTCTTCATAGTCAGTAGATCTCAACTCAGCTGGCCAGTATAGGATAAATCAAGTTCAACAAAACATCATATGAGGAAAGATCTTTTGGAAGAATGGAGTGATGTGAAGTGAGTGATGTTAACAGGCAGAGCTCGTCTCTGGATCACTATCTACTACCAAGTCGGAATCTTCCACCCTGGATAGTTTTTGCCTTTGCGTCTTTGACACAAGCGTCAAACCATTACTGGACCTTGCCTTTGGATAGTTACAGACTTTGTTTTGGAGCAGAACTCTCACTCTCATCTAGTTGAGTACAGAGCTAGTGATGTTTAAGCTTTTTTCCTTTATGTCCATTTTACAACCCGCATTCCGGAAAAGTTGTGACGTTCTTTAAATTTGAATAAAACGAAAACTAAACTTTCAAATCACAAGACAATATTTTAATCACAACATAACATAGACAACATAACAAATGTGTGTAAACTGAGAAATTTTACAATTTTATACACAAAGTTGATGCCTGCTATGGGTTTCAAAAAAATTGGGACGGGGGCAACAAATGGCTGGAAAAGCAAGAAAGTTTAAAAAGATTCAGCTGGGAGAACGTCTAGCAACTAATTAAGTTAATTGATATCAGGTCTGTAACATGATTAGCTATAAAAGGGATGTCTTAGAGAGGCAGAGTCTCTCAGAAGTAAAGATGGGCAGAGGCTCTCCAATCTGTGAAAGAGTGCGTAAAAAGATTGTGGAAAACTTTAAAAACAAAGTTCCTCTACATTAAATTGTAAATTGAGAATTGCTTAGAAATTCTCATCATCTACGGTGCATAACATAATCAAAAGATTCAGAGAAACTGGAGAAATCTCTGTGCGTAAGGGACAAGGCTGATGACCTTTTTGGATGCCCGTTGTCTTCGGGTCCTCAGGCAACACTACATCACTCATCAGCATGATTGTGTCGATGACATTACTAAATGGACCTAGAAATACTTTCCAGAACCCACTGTCTATGAACAAAATCCACCATGCATCTGCAGATGCTAACTAAAGCTCTATCGTGAGAAAAGGAAGCCATATTTGAACATGGTCAATAATGGCTATGGTGTCACGTGGGCCAAGAATCATTTGAAATGGACTGTAAGGAAAGTTTTCTATGGTCAGACAAGTCAAAATTTGTTGGTAATCACGGATGCCTTGTCGTCTGCACCAAAGAGGAGGGAGACCTTCCAGCTTGTTATCAGCATTCAGTTATAAAGCCAGCATCTCTAATGGTATGGGGTTGCAAAGGTGCGTAAGGGCAATGGGCAGCTTGCATGTTTTGGAAGGAGCTATGAATGCTGAAAGATATATAAAGGTTTTAGAGCAACATATGCTCCCCTCCAGACAACGTCTATTTCAGGGAAGGCCTTGTGCATTTCAGCAGGACAATGCAAAACCACATACTGCAGCTATATTAACAGCATGGCTTAGTCTGAGAAGAGTCTGGGTGCTGAATTGGCCTGTCTGCAGTGCAGATTTTTCACCTATAGAGAATATTTGGAGCATCATTAAACAAAAAATAAAACTATAGATACTCATAACCTCGATGCCCAGATGTCTTCAAACTGTTTTGATAAGAAGAGGAGATGCTACACCGTGGTAAACATGCCCCTGTCCCAACTATTTTGTGAAGCGTAGCAAGCATCAGATTTGAAATAGCTTATTTTGTGCATAAAATTTTTTAATTGCTCAGTTTGAACATTTGTTATGTTTTGAATAAAATATTGGCTCATGTGATTTTAAAAGTCTTTTAGTTTTCATTTTATTCAAATTTAAAGAACGTTCCAACTTTTCCGGAATTCGGGTTGTAGTTTCTAAAGTACTGAAATATTTTTATTAATTTCTTTTGCCTAAGTCGGGGAGCCACTAGAGCTGCGGGAGCCTTGGTTTAGGGAGAAGATAGAGGACAAGGTTGAATCTATTCTCATTCTCTATGCAGCAAATGAATGTTACTATTTTACTTCCAGCTCCTAAAATAACACCTCCCACTTTGCAACTCTATAGGCTTTGTTGCAAGTCTGCTTGCCTATTATACTTCCCTTCTGTTTCAACACACTGAGCTAACTGGGCTATGGGATGAAAGAGTGGATGAGCTACGGTCAAACAAAGCATCAGAACAGGCCACCCATCTTGTCAGACACATCACTGCATACTGGCTGCATTCAATGCACTTTTGTTGTCACAGAAGCCACAGGTTGGGAGAGATTAAGATGTTTTATTGAATCCCTAAAACCTGCAATAGTTCTGTATTGACAAATTATGACAAGATATACTACCCAAGTGTGGCATTCTGTTTCTCATGATGCCAAAAGTGGATTCTTCTCCAACATTGAGACAGAGGCTTCTGTGAGGATGCTGCATAATAAAAACAATTAAGATACAAATGCAGCTGGTTCAGTCATATAGACAGGAGGAGAGGGAAAAAACAGAGGAGAGAAGAGAAAGAGAGGGAGACTGGGGTGAATGGGTCTGAATGTCAGGAGGGAGCGAGGGGGGGTGAGTGACGGCTGGGTGGGTTTTCTCATTGACAGTGTATTTAGTGCTTATTGCCTGTGGCTTCATTAAGAGGGACCTAGAGCGAGACAGTTAGGCCAGAGAGCAGAACTGCTGTGGAAAAAAGAGCAGTAGTTACCCTCCAATGCTGTCTACCTGCCAGCATGCAGAATGTCTGCTGACAGCTCCCAGCAACCACTATTACAAATATGAACAGGCAGGTAGCTAGAGATAGTAAAAATAATGTAGAGATAGTCAAGTTAAATGTGTTCAGTAGAGTAAAGAGCTACTGGCAATAAAATGATTTATAACAATAAATACATTTTACAGCTGATATGTTTGGTGCAGTTGCAATGAACTCCAGTGCATCTGCCCATTTGGTTGATTTAATACATATGGAATATGTAACAGAGTGAAGTGAACTAGGGTCACAATGTATCCCATGCATCCAACTTGGCTGTGGTGTAAGTGGACTCTTTACCCCTTTTCAACCAAAGTGCTTATTCTGACCTGCTGCTAATCCTGGTTCAGAGTTTCTAAGAACTGGTCTGCTTGAGCCGGCACTGGCATCCAAGTGCTGCCGGTCCAACAGACTTGTGCTGCTTGTTGTGATCACTATGAACAATGATTTTGTTAAATAAGAAATTTAATTACGAAGTGTTTGAACACAAATAGGTACAATGTTACTTCATTTTTGGTTTTTATTCCTTTTTATCCTTCTATTCTCTATGTGATGTAGAAGATGGAGTTGAGGAGAGAGAAGTGGATCAGCAATGTTAAGTTACTGTACCTCAGCCATCATTACTGTGGCTATACACTCAGCACAAGCAGTCAAAAACACTGAAAATGTCAGTTCCCCACAAACAAAGACATACACACAGTCACTGATTCAACACACACACTCTCCAACTAATTATATACTTTAGCTACAAAAAGCCCACAAAAAAACAACTCAGAACAAGGTGACTCATTTTCTTCCAATACACATGGTCAACTATTGAATTGCAGCGTTTTTTAATACAAATTTCTGACTGAACCAAACATTATTAGCTCAGCGGGTTTGGTAATGAAGGGGGAAATGCTCACGAGAATCTTAAACCCAATTAATGTCACTTTCTATACAAGACACTTGTGTGGGTGATCTTGGTGAACTCATTAACAACACTGCTGGTTTGGTTTTATAAATTGTATATTAATAATAATATAATTATTATTTCTTTATTAAGTAGATAACAAATAACCTAATTAGTGTAAGTTATTTCTTAAAACCCTCTGGAGTCATTTGACGCACTGGTGCGTCATCTGATCAAGTGATTTATGATGTAAGCACGTCGCTTTCACAATGTGTCAAAAGAGGCGACTTTAAATTTACTTACCAGTTTTTAAATGGTGTTGATAGGCCAAGTAGTTCAAAGTTGTGATAGATTGCTGCCTTTTAAACTTTAAATGTCCCGTTTTATGCTAGCTTAAGATGTTTTTTAGCCATTCTGTGTTTGTTCCTGGGAGAAGGTGTAACTGAGGTTGAGTCAACATTGGTTGAATAGCCTACACCTCACGTAGGGTACAGACCAATTAGGGGCTGTGTGTGAAGGACAAACATTGCTAAATTGATGCTTACTGCTCTGGTTGGCTCGAACAATATAGTGTGATTGTATGTATATAATTGCAGGCCCACAGAAACAGAATCTGAAGGCAGATGCTTCCATGCAGTGGTTTTATAAAGGCACTGCTCCTTTGGAATAGTCAGTAGGCCTGTGTGTATATTTTGTCTAATAGACTACGTATCTTGCTATATGTGGTGTTTTGAGTGATTTGGCAAAAAATTTCTAAGATTTTACCTGTATTTTGATGCAAATAATTGAAATAGAAATGATTCACTGAGCATGTAGGTGCTTATAATACACATTTTTTCCATATAGATTTTATTATTTTCTGTACATTGTGGATACAATATCAAGAAATGTGTTTTTCTAAGTGTTAAACAATATTTTACATTTACATAGCTGAAGTTGTGCTTAAAAGAATGAGAACAAACACCTGCATCCCAGCAAAATCAAGTGGAAATAACATTAAAATTATGTCAGGCAGAAGCATTGAATAGACATTGATTTGTGACATTGAACCCAAATTGATCCAATGAAACCACAATGAAAGTGCTAGATATGATTGCCATTGAAAATGGCAAAAAATGTCATATTTTCAACGATTTTAAATTAAGAATCAATTGTAAATCAACTATCATTCTAAATATTCTTCTTAAGTGGCATTTTAGGTTGATATTGAAATAATGTTAGTCCAACACTGATTCAAATGTTAGCTTTATATAAAAGTTGCCCAATTAAAAACTAAATGCATTTTTAAATTTACATTGTGTTGAATAAAAAACAGAATTATAATCGCTTTTCTGTAAATATTTGCCTTACAAGTTTGAAAATAACATCCTTGAATAAAGTCTCAGTTGTAAATAAGAGAGACAGAACTTCAATATATCTGAGAGGAAATGCTCGTAAAATCCATTTTAGTAGTAGTGTTACTGATAGTGGTGTGCGATACCACAAATTTTGGTATTGATCCGATACCACGTAAATACAGGTCAGTATCGCCGATACCGATACCAATCCGATACTATTACCTTATAAGGCAGCCTGCCGAAAAATGCACCATTAAAAAAAAATCCTGCTGGAAAATCGCATAAAAGCGCTTTAAAAATGTTTAAAATGCTTAAAATTGCTATAAACACAACCAAATGCACAAAAATATGAACAAACAAAAACATCCAGGACAGTCTTGAACCAAGGCTGAAGTAAAATCCCCGTCATATTAAATCACTTTAAACACGACCAAACCCACAAAACAGAAAAACACCAGTGTTACATTAAGTGAATATAACCTCAGCATATCCCCCCAGAGCATTGAAGGAAATCTGATTTGGTTAAAAGTTATATGCACTGTACTGGAAGCAGCTAGAAGCACCGCAACCGAGGGTGAAAGTCGTAACAGATCGATGGACCATTTGTTAAAAATACACACAACTTTAACAATATAAATCTAAATATAAAAAAGTATTTGTGGATTCTGACTATCTCTAGGACAGCAGAGAAGGCTTTGCTGACCCTGACGTCCCGCCACTATTACCATCACTTTAGCTATGCTAGCCCCTATGCTAAAGAAGCATGCAAGCCAAACTGTGATACCATTAACGTATCTGCTCATTAAAGCAAACTAACATAACATAACATATTTAAACACAACTACAAACAACAAGTTATTTGTGTGATAAGTAATTTGTGTATAACCTATAAGCTTTATACTAGTCATGATACCCTCACCTGTTACAAATTAACCTGCTAATTCTGGAATTATCCATGGTGTTATCTGAATATTTCTGTCTTGTTTTTGTCTTTTTTCAGACTGTTTCTGAGTTTGTTGCTACATCAAGCTGTGTTTCTGTTTACAAAATACTAATAATTAGTCAGTGAAAACACTAAAAATCTTTTTTTTTTGTTTTTGTCAAACAATGTTCAAACAAGTTAACAAAACAATTGAATTGTTATTGCATTTTATAAAATTGGGTTTGTTTGTCTATTCTATCTTCACATCTACTATTATTTATAACACAGTGAATTTTCAGTCTTATAATAAAGGTAATGAGCATAATAATTTATTTATTTATTTGTGTCTTTAGTGAGTCACCAGAAAATTATATTTCTAGGCACACTGGTACTTGTGCTGTGACTGGCTGTAGTACTGAACAGGGAGCAGAGGTGAGCCAGTCATCAAGTGGCTCTGTGCTAATTTACGTTTGAGGACTACTTGAATTTCCTCTTGCATTTCCTCCTCAGACCAGGTCAATGATAGATGGTGCTGACGTGGCGTCCTGTCCTCTGCTATGCTCATGGCTGTACCACATTCTAAAAAAAATATTCTTCAAATAGCTCAGTACCTCTCTGTTGATGTTGGA
Organism: Ctenopoma multispine; assembly: GCA_034779795.1. Classification (NCBI taxonomy): domain Eukaryota; kingdom Metazoa; phylum Chordata; class Actinopteri; order Anabantiformes; family Anabantidae; genus Ctenopoma; species Ctenopoma multispine. The sequence continues at coordinate 688,178 of JAUYWH010000002.1, forward strand.
GTGAAATATATAAACAGGAGATACTTAACATTTCCCTTTGGTTCAACAGCCTATCCTGATGTCAGGGCATGGCTCATGGAGTCACTTTAAAAAATCCAAATTGCTGCTACAGTCCACTACTGGTCCTATTTTTTGGTCAAGTGTTTCTTAGTGGGTTTATATCTGTGCAAACGATCCCTTTAGAGCAACACAAAAATGCAAATTGTGTTTTACCTTCTGAGCTGATTTAATTTACAGCACTTTAAATTTGCAGCTGGTTTATCTTAAACCTCCCACGTCATCAGTTTTCTCCATACATTTCAGATTGTCTCTGATATGAATTTTTCCAGAGCACAGTGGGACAAAGAACACAGCTTTAAAAGTAAAAAGAATAAAAACAAGCAATGTATATGTATAATATATATATATATATATATATATATATATATATATATACTGTATATTGGCAGCCTAACAAAAATATTTGTTATGACCATCTGTCTTCATATGTATATGTATATATGAAGGACATATTTACAACATGGTTCTCACTTCAGAACATCCATAACTTAAATGCACCAGAATGTCTGTGATTATCGTAATAACGAGTAATGTAAATATAATCAGGGATGTTTTATTTATTATATTTTTATTTATGTAAAGTTAAATTTAAGTATTGGCCAACTCTAGGCCAGCTCAGTGTCTGTTCAGATACACTCTGCTTCTAAAGGTCTGTCACTAAGACTGTCTACCCATTTAAAAAAAAAGTTTACTTTGTTTGCTTATGCAAGCAGCTGAAGCTGAAGCAGAAGCAAGATGCAAATACGTTCATAAAAATTAATAAAATGTTATTAGACAATATAGAGTGTTTGAGCATTTATTTTCCACCAAAAGACCTGATCTTGCAATACAACATAGATTTTTTGTGACTATAGCGTTGTTAGACTGGTTTATGGAAATATAACATGGTATCAGGCACTCACAGCACTCAAATAGTGAAAGATTGTGATCTGGCTTAATAGAGAAAAACAATCAGACGCATGGTGTTTCTTAACATTTACACAATTGTTTCCTAACCTTAACCAAAGTGCTTCTGTTGACTGGACCAGTGTGACAATTCTGTGCTTTGTGTGGCTACTATTCACCCCAACCACATGCCTTGAAACTCAGCTTCTATCCTGGTGTGGGAGTGAAAATGGTCTGGAGAGGTAGGGCACAGCAGGACATCCTCTGCTTTGAACTAGAAGCTCCACCTAATATCTAGGACACCATGGATAAGTTAAATAGAACCAATCCAAGTTCTGGTAGGCACAACAGTCCAAAAGCTGCAATAACTAGTATTTTACAGACATGCTGTAGAACAGCTGTTCTGGGTTACATACAGGCTTTCTGAAGTAATCGCAGTAAGACAGTGCAATTTGTTGTTGGCCTAAACAATTATGCTCATTTCAGACAAATGTAGGAGTGAGCCACAGAAAACACCTCCCTCTTCCCAGCTACCTTCTCCAGTACCTCTGGGGGGAACCCAAGGCGTTCCTAGGCTAGCTGGGAGATATAATGCCTCCAGGGTGACCCAAGTCTGGCCAGGGACCTTCTCACAGTGTGACATGCCCGGAACACCTCGCCGGGGAGGCGTCTGGGTGACATCCTGAACAAATGCCCGAACCACCTCAACTGACTCCTCTCCTTCTCACCCTAAGGGAGAGTCCCTGCGGAGAAAGCTAATTTTGGCCACTTGTATCTGCAATCTTGCTTTCGGTCACTACCCAGAGCTCGTGGCCATAGGTGACGGTACAAACATAGATCGACTGGTAAATCAAAAGCCTCCTCTTTTGGCTCAGCTCTCTCTTCATCACAACAGCAGAGCCCTTCTCGTGAACAAGACCTCAAGATAGTTGAACTCCTCCACTTGAGCCAACACTCTGTTCCCAAACCGGAGAGATCATTCCACCCTTTTCTGCCGGAGAATCATGGCCTTGGATTTAGAGGTGCTGACTCTCATCCCTGCTGCTTCAGACTCAGCTGCAAACCGCTGCAGTGAGAGCTAGAGGTCATAGCTGGATGAAGCCAACAAAACCCCGTCATCTGCAAAAAGCAGAGATGAGATTCTGAGATCACCAAACAGGACCCCCTCTGCCCCTTGGCTGTGCCTAGAAATTTTTCAATTCAATTCAGCTTTATTTATATAGCTCCAAATCACAAAATAAGTAATTTCAAGGCACTTTACAGTGTAAGGTTTAAGACCTTGCACATTTATATAAATATTTACAGAATAATGTAGAAATCCAACAATCCCAATTGAGTAAGCACTAGGCAACAGTGGAGAGGAAGAACTCCCTTTAACCGAAGAAGCCTTCAGCAGAACCAGGCTCAGGGTGGGTGGCCATCTGACTCGACAGGTTGGGGTAGGTTGACAGAGGAGAGAAAAAAAAAACAGCAGGTGACAGAAATCAAAACAACAACAAGGAGCAGCAAATGAGGCACTGGGCATGTTGGTAGGACCACTAACTACAACTCCATGGCCAAAGATACCTGCAGAAAAATATAGAGAGAACACAACTAGGGGGAAGAGAAGAAACAAAGTTAATAACATGCAATGATGGCATAAGAGTGGACAGAGAGATAGAAGGAGGAAAGAAGCTCAGTGTAATGTGGGGGGTCCCCCAGCAGAGTAAATCTATAGCAGCATAGCTAAAAGATGGTTCAGTGTCACCTGAGCCAACTCTAATTTTAATCTTCATCAAAAAAGAAAGTTTTAAGTCTAGTTTTAAAGGTAGAGAGTGTATCTGCCTCCCGAACCTCGATTGGGAGCTGGCTCCACAGGAGAGGGGCTTGATAGCTAAAGACTCTGCCTTCCAGTCTACATTTGGAAACTCTACGAACCACAAGTAGACCAGCACTCTGAGAGCGAAGTGCTCTGCTGGGATAATAAGGTTCTATGAGGTCCAAAAAGCGATGAACAGAATCAGGGCAGCCACAGCCCAACCTCAATAGGAAACAAGTCTGACTTATTACCGGCAATGCACACAACATCCAGAGCTTTAAGGAACTCAGAGTAGACCTAATCCACCCCAGGGGCCCTAGCTCCTCAGAGCTTCCCAACTACCTTGTTGACCTCAGCCCCCGATATAGACAGGCCCACCCCGGAGTCCCCTGGATCTGCTTCCTCTAAGGAAGACATGCTGGTGGGATTGAGAAGATTCTTAAAGTATTCCTTCCAAGTCAGCAGGACCCCACCTCTACTGTACAAAGTGTGGGTGGAGCCTTGCTTTCCCCTCCTGAGACGCTTGATGGTTTGCCAGAACCTTCTCGGGGCTGATCGAAGGTAATTTTCCATGGCTTCCCCCGAACTCCTCCCATGCCTGAGTTTTTGGCTCTGCAACAACTAACACCATCGCATGCCCGGCCGCCGGTACCCTTCAACTGCTTCTGCAATTCTACTGGTCAACCAGACCCGATAGGACTCCTTCTTCAGCTTGACAGCCTCCTGAACCTGAGATGTCCACCACTGGGTACAGGGATTGCCGCCACGAGTGGCACCAACAACCCTACAGCCACAGGTCCGCACTGCTGCGTCGACAATGGAGGCACAGAACATGGCCCATTCATCCCTCGGGATTAGACTGAAGTTCTGCCGGAGGTGGCAGTTGAAGATCCTTCTGACGGGTTCCTCTGCCAGACATTCCCAACAGACCTCAATATACTTTAGTGAGGTCTAACTCCTGATCCAACTCACCACCAGGGGGTGATCAGAGAGGTGTCATTTAATGTCCGAAGAGCCAGTTTCGACTACCAAGGGTTGGAATGCCAGGGCTCTCGCCTTCAGCAACCACCCGTATCACTACTTGCCTGACCCCTATGGCCCCTCTTGCAGGTGGTTGGCCCACAAGAGAGAGGAACCACATTGCTCCTTTGGGCTGAGCCTGTCTGGACCCTGTGGTCAAAGGTGTAGCAACCAGGCACGTGCCGTTGAGCCCCTATCCCCTGGGCCTCTCACTTGGGAATCACTTTGGATGACAAGCATCTAAAAAATAACAAAATTTAGGTGACAGTCTGCAAAGTTATTCTATAAACTGTGTATAAACATGGTGCAATGTACAGAAGAAAAGGATGGTGTGTTTATATGCACAGGTTCATGCATGAATTTAGCTGCAGCATACTGTGGGAGCGTAAGTACCGCATGTGTTTTCATAGTCAATTTTGCACTGTCGCTAAAAGTCTGCCTGAATAAAAGCACAGATCCAGGTAATGAGAGTCTTTGTGTGGCTCTGTTGATTGGAGCAACACACATACAGATGGAAATGTCCATATATCAGTTTGGATACATTTTCACACACACTAATATACAGCACAACACAGCTGTTAAATGCAGCACTGATTTGTTTCTTCTCTCTCCTCTCCTCCATACACTCATCCTTTTTTTTCCTCTCTAATTACAGAATTAGCAGCGTGGGCAGTGCATCCCAATCTGGAACTCTCAGTCACTGACATTTATCAAAAATGGGACAGTGTTAAGATAAAAACAGCCACAGCAATGTAGCTTGGGTCTGTCTGTTTTGGTTAGAATGACCGAGTCTGACGAACTCATCCCTCCACTATGAATTGAACATCTATCTGTTCCTTAATCCCTCTCTTTGAAAAATATGTGGTATCACTACACCAATGAGTTATCTCATATACCAAATGCTGATCAAAATAACAATCATGATTGAATTCAGTTCATTCTCTTGTGCTTAACATTTGTACATTTAAATTGCTTAATTCCACTCCTTTATATTAGAATGTTTGTGGAGAATTATTAGCTCAATTTAACAGAAGTGAAAAAATCTGTTCCTCTGTTTGACGGATGCCAGATATGTGCATCTACACATCCGATTCTTAAGTTACAATAAAGCCACCCATCTAATCATTCACTGCTTCCCCTGCCAGCTGTGGCAGAGGGCTGGAGATTATCGCAGCATGTACTGGCTGACAGTTGGATAAACTATAGTTGAAAATAGCTGGTATTTAAGGTGCTGTTTTGGAGTTCAGTGTCTTGTCTGTGGACAATTTAACATGGAGCCAGGAGAAGACAAAATTTAACCCACCAACCCTACAATTTGTGGATGACCACTTCGCCAACTGAACCACAGTTGCCTCCACAAGATAGGTGCGTGTTGTCCTTTAAATTTCAATTTTGAGTTGTAATGCTAGTATTTTTTATTTGACTTTGTGGCCCATGTACACTGATCTTGATGCTTGTTGCCCAGAGCAAGCTATGTCAACAACAAAATGGGATATCATAAAGGGCAAAGTTTGTATATTTACTGAATGATCCTGATTATGCTGAAGAAATGACTGATTCCATATGGAAATTACGGTGCCACAAAGATAATAAATTATTAGCAAGCCTGTAAGGATTTTACCGAGTCGGGATAGCTATTAGCCACAACCAGAGTCTAATTTTGTGGGAAAAGCTAGCATTCTTCATCTGTGTTGGACGGGAATGATTTTGAGGATACTGTCTGCAGATTACCAGCAGAGGTCTACCTGCTGCATCTATCAGAAGGACAGCGTACGTAGTACAAAGGTTGCCAAAGACTTCTTTAATGTTAATGTGCTAAAATACAAAGTTAAATAAGATAAGATACTGAGTCTTTTGTGGATGAGTCTTGTAAAGTCTTTGTGTGCGCGACTAATCTCAAGTTTAAAACTTCAGGCTGATGATACCACTACATGCGCTACCTAAGGCTCTAAAATTGAAAGAA